>JASEVX010000001.1:150752551-150825051 GCA_031761405.1 Serripes groenlandicus | reverse complement strand
GTACAGTTAAGTCGACTCTTGATTACTCGAACATGTACTAGTTCGAATATAACGTTTATCTCAATCCAATACCTGGAACGTTTGTCTTTTGAAAACAGCATAACAACAGTCATTGCAAAGAAATAATATAACCAATGAAGCCATTAAATAGACGATGTTCGTTGAATCTTGTGATCTGAGATAAGGTTACCATAGACAGGTCATAATGTAGCCATCAAAGCAATTACATTTTTCATTAAAATCCTATGCTCTGAAGTCAGTTTGTAAACAACAGGTCATGATAAAGCCAAGGTAAACAATCTGTTAATTGGTTTATGTTTCCCATATACATAAAATGCTCTGAAGTATGCGCTTTCAAGGACAGTCATATAATAAGGCATGTGTATAAATCAAAGACTACTTATTTAAAGTGAATCCTCTGAAGAAACCACAGGCGTCCGAGTTTTCTTTTGAGAACTTTAAAAATAAAACCCACACTACCTGGTTAAACTACAACAAATAGTCTCAATATGGTCCATATGCTTTATAATAACGACCGTAATGTTAACTCGGGGAATCCCAAACAAGACCGTGTTACTATAAATAAACTCCCTACCGTATTATATAAAAATATATTATTATTATACTATATGAGCCGTATAGAGGGGCTATTAATAGTAGGGATTCCCAAAAGTAACATTGCGATCATTTTTATTATAGAATATGGACAATATAGAGACGCCTGTGAAGTAACAAACTATCAAATGCGCAGCATCAACTGGTTGTTTCACTGCATATTTATCACATGAAATAGCAAAGATTTTTCGTTTAGAATTAATAATGTTTTATATGTATTGCAAGACAAGCTGTCCGCTTATATTATTGATGCCCCGTGTCTACTTCCGGGAGACTTAACCTGTACTTTCGCAATTGTTCTGTGGAAAAATTCTAATAACAGAAGCCGCTCATCATGAGATTTGAACCCTGAAATTTTGGTTCGAGAGCTTCTACCACAAAACAGTGTTCTTCTTCAGATAAAGGCGTGAAACTAGCAAAGAGACCAACTTCTCTTGTAATAGAAAGTTACATCTAGTTTTACATTATGCGTATGCACAGGCTAGTTTGATGAACGCTGATACAAAAATCATATTGTCAGACGAAGTTACAATAAATGACCGAGAAAGCAGTGCCGTATGTATTTATATACAAATCGATGTACTTTTAGTAAACTAATATTGACAGATCCCAACTGTCGGTGTTTTGTTTCCTAATCTTTACACATAAATCGCTTCTGGAGATTTGGGAACTTCATGCGTATAAGTAGAGTGAGATTAAAGAGAGCATATGCATCCGCACAGTCTTCACCGCCCGTATATATGTAATACAAACCTAAATGCGCACTTAAATGGAGGTGTAGCCCCTCTAAATTAACGCCAAACACGTCTTTAAATGATTCCAAAGCGGTGTGTCATTAAGACCCTAACGCGGCTCATATATAGACTCTACCCGGCAAAGGGGATACAACAAAAGGCCACAGACCAATTCCAAAATACATTTATATATAAAGAAAAAAGTCGCACCCATCTGCTTTAGTTAATGAAATTAGTTTTGTTGAAACGGAAAAGTCTGCAACACCAGATACCACACAGCTGAAGGGCCTATTAGCTCGTGCTCCTGCTAACTCTGAAATAAATAGTTATTTCATTTCAATTTGTTAACCCTTTCCCACTGTTAACGCATTTCGACGCATCTGCAGCAGACAACTTTTGAAAACATTGTGACAAAATGATAAATGGCTCACAAGGAGCATTATTAACAATGTTTAAAACTATATTCAATAAATAAGTTCCATTCATAGAAATGCTCTTGAGTTTATAGATACCTTTTCAAAGTCGTCTGCTGCAGATTTGGTGATGAGTTGTCGTATGTGGGAAAGGGTTTAATTAAAATAAGATGGCATTTAAGTCAATCGAACAAAGCTACAATCTTTATAATAATCGTTAGAAGTGTTCCAATCTAGCTGCAATGGCTAATTCGGTAACGAGGTGGGTTCTCAACCCAGGGGTCGTCAGTTCGAACCCGTATTCGGCCATTAATTCTGTCCGACGACAGGTTAAAAGTTATTGTGACTATCGTTATTGGTCTTCCACAAATGGGATATGAGCCGCGCCCCGAGAAAAACCAACAGTGGAATCTGCGTAAAGTATCGATCCGGATCAGCCTAAGCATGCCGTGCACGCTAACCCGGACAGACACTTTTCATCTCCTGTTGATTTCCTGTTTCAGGAATCATTTCTCTATACGTCTATCCCCCTGAGACGGAATGTGTCGGCCCAGATTAGCCTGCGCAAATTGCACAGGCTGATCTGGGTCGATACATTACGCAGAGGCCATTATGCTGGTTTTCTCGCGGGACAGTTCATATATAAAGTCTACGTAGAAGGTAACGAATGTTGTATGGAAAACTGGTGCGGGACAGTCAGGAAACATATGGCTAGGCGTTAAACTTCAATCAATTATTAGTAATGTTCCACAGAGGCAGACAAGTAGTAGTTAAACTACTCAAGACATTGCTCGACTTAAACAAAGCTGCTCTTAAAGTCAAAGGTTGTTCGAATAAGTAGTAAATATACGCGACGCAGGCCACTTAGAATACCGGAAGTAAATGAATCCGAAACATGAAATGAACTGAAAACTTCCGACTTTTCTCTATATTGATAGTATTCATAACATTAATCAGACAATTTATTTTTAAAAACCCAGATCTTCGCTTGAAGCATAAGTCAGGATGAATAGCATCGTTCACCTTCCATTAATAGTCTAAACTAGTCTATGTGGGAAGGTAGCCAGTTGCCTGGGAAGACTGTGTAGATTTTGTGGGTTTTATTCAGATTGTCCCAAAACACTAAATGCTTGGCGAGGGCTAGTCAAACGCTTTACTTTTATTCGACTAGCGCATGTGTAGTGGCAATCTGGAAAAGCCACTGGATCGAGAAAGTAAGTAAACATATGGTTAGCTGAAATTGCTGCCGTGATAAAACTGGACTTCCTCGTTTATATTAGTATTTAAACCTCTGACTATTTGAAATGATTGTTGTGAAACCTGTGCCACCAGCATAGAGCCGATGCATCTGCGCCATCCGGCCAGTCTCTGTACTCCTGACACTTTTATCTTGATATTCCTTAAATTGACAATGGGCTCTTCTAAACCTAAAAGCTAGATCAAGTATATAAATAAAGCATTGAAAGAGTTAAACCACTCAATTTCAGCTAACCATATGTTTCCTTACTTTCTTGATCCAGTGGCGTTTCCAGATTGCCTCTACAAACAGTGTTTTCATCATGTTTTTTTCAAAACATTAACTCTTTAAGCGCCAAAGGCAATATTGTTGTTTTTGCAAATAATACTGATTTAGGTGAGGCAGCTCGTAACGAGCTGTCTCACCTGAAATTAGCATTGTTTGCCTTTGAGTTATCAGAATAGTCCAAACTTTCATAACATGAGAAATGGAGACGTCCGATTTTGAACATGGAAGAGTCTACTTTAAACAATTCGGCGCTGAAAGAGTTAAACCATCATACAGAAACAAACATACCAGCCGACAATGTTACTGTATCCTCGTCAATCAATCCATCCTCATCGTTATCTACCGATAGAAATAGGAATATGTTCTTTTAAACAATAACAAATCGAGGGCTTGGCGTGAAACGGTTGTAACTCAAATTGGTATTTTTTTACAAAGGTTAATCACCTCGCCATAAACTCTTTATAAGCGTTAAATAATCTTTCTTCGTAAACAATGGATAGTTAGGTGCCATTGCTCGTTCTGAGCAATGACACCTAAATTTGCATTGTTAACAAAAGGGTCAAAATTGCCCCTAAACCAGGGTTTTCAAAATAGCTTTTTAGTTACAACCGTTTCACGCCAAGCCCTCGAAATGTGATATGCGTTCAATGAAGAAGTTTGGTAGCTTACGGTTTGAAAACGTTCGTACCAGAAGCATGGTTAACTTCCACGTGTTAACACTACAACACTATATAGCCACGAAATTCGAACATTGAACATCCTGGCAATTCGAAACTCGAGGATCCAGATCAGCCTGAGCCTCCATGGTGTCTGATTAAGATCTAAACTCTACAATGTTATGATACAATCAGCCGCCTGAGTGAAACCCTCGAAAGCACAACAGCGTATTTTATTATCTGACAAAATTAAATGGAACATCTTGACAAAAGAAATGAACATTTTGGGATGGACTGAACACCATTGTTTGAAAAGTACGAAAAGATATGTCGCTTTGGTCGTCCTTGTATAACAGTATAGGAATACAAATAACAAGAACATTGATAAAATATACAGGTGCTTTCTCAATAGGTTGTAACATATAAAAGGGAAATAACTCTATAATTAAAATGTTGACTATGATCAATTAATAATTAATGCACATTTTCTTTTGGTATTGAAGCTTCCCGAGAGAAAACCAGCATTGTGGACTTTGCGTAAAGAATCGACCCGGATTAGCCTAGGCATGCCGCGCAGGCTTACACGGATAGACACGTTTCGCCTCCAGTGGATTTTCTGTTTAAGGAATCATTAATCTATACCTCTGTCCCCCTGAGTCGGAATGTGTCGGCCCGGATTAGTCTGCACAGACTGCGCAGGCTGATCTGGATCGATACATTATGATACATTAAGCAGAGTCCATAATGTTGGTTTTATCGGTGGACGGCTCAATATCATGTCGAATCTTATTAGCGTATTACTTGCTCATTATGCGTAATGTGTCCTTTCGTGATAATGTTATCAAACGTCGTCTGATGTAGAGATGTCAAAATGCGTTAACATTAGGGAAAGGGTTAATAATCATCTGATTTGGAACTCACCTAGTCCATCTACGAGTTCTTCATCGATCTCACCATCACAATCATTATCCACACCATCTCCACGATATCCTACAGGATAACACTGGAATGTTTGTTTAAATAGTGTTTTACGGCGCTTTCGAGATTGTTTAAGTTATATCACGGCGTTTCCTGGGTAAGTTACCAGTACTTCTAGTCCATTATCCTGACATCGAGCGACTCAGCCGTAATATGAAGTGTTTTACAAATAAAACTAAATATAATAAACAACATACAACATGTTTTAATGTTTAAATGAAAATGGAATAAATGGAAAGTTTTTTAGGACACTAATATCAATGTATTCTAATATAAAAGCCTATGCGAAAATTGTAAATAAACAGGGTAGTAACTCTTAAAACGACAGACGTTATTGCTTTTAGAAATGAGGGTTTCTGACGAAAGTAAAAGAAATGGACATATAAAGGTGATTTTAAACATAAATGTATAAATATATGAGACTACTTTTTACGCCAAAACTGTGTTGGCATAAAGCAACAAAGTAACTTGCAGCCCAATCTCGATAATCGATGTAAAAATAAATCAGATTCGAAACCTTTTGGTAAATTGAACCACACAGAGAGTCTTAAAATTGAAACTATTGTTCGGTTCATTTGGCGGATGTTCTCTGTCACGAATCGGCCGGTATGTTTTATGATGTTGAGTATGTTATTTGTATGAAATCTTCTGAATAGGAGGAAATAAAGATTGATGATGATGATGTCAACCTTAGACCTCGCCGTCATAAATATATCCGATACATTCTTACTGTTGTCATATAATTTTGGCATTTAAAAGTTCTATGAAGTGATATAGTGTAGTAAATATAAATTGTAATTAGGTTTTGTTTGAATTAAGTTCCTGTGAACAAAGTTGCTGATTTTTTGTTTTATTGCATCAATTAGGAAATAGATTAGAATGTTGAGTGATATGATCGGATCTGATATCACGATTTGGAGTTCAGGTGTGTAGTAATTAATCACAAAGGCCGAATGGATGTATGCTCTAGAACACTCATTAACCGTTTTGGAATTAGAAACACAGTCAGTGGCAGTGGAAAGTGATGTCCACGATTTGTTTACATCATGTGATGTCAAGCCAAGCGTAGAAACGCATGCGCACAACGAAACGTTGTATGAACAATACGCAGGAGGGAATTTCAATAGCCAAACATAGTTCTGGAAGTTTAGATTGATATACTGTATGGTATATCACGCTTAAATCCTTCTTTGCGTATAGAAGAGAAATTGTCAATAGTGTTAGACTGTTTTACGTCACTTTTATAAGTATTTCAGTTATACAACGACGTTTTCTGGGTTAATTTATAGTACCACCAGTAGCATTTATCCTGGCATCAATACATCAGTCTTGATGCTATCCCCATTACGCTGAGCGCTAAGCAGGTAAGCCATCTCTACAGTTTTAGTATTTGGTATGACTTGACCCCGTGGATCTCAGTCTGATTTCACGTTCAAGGAGCGCACGGTCAAAAGTTGTTGTAATTTTGTTAATATTTATCTACAAGGTGCATTCTTGTATTGTTTGTTCGCCAAGCAGACGAAACCACCCTAAGTGTGTCGTTTTATTTTATGTTAGTTTCATTATGTTACTTCGATTTTTTTCAAGCTTTATACTTATGTATTGGAACGAGATGCCGACACTCTACCACTGCACCACTGCACCACTGTGTTCCTCAGTATCGATTTCAGCGGGACTAGCATAGCCTCACTGTTTTATTATAAAATCATCTACTTTACATCGATTGCAAAAGAAGCTATGTATTAATGATGCTCGATATCTGCTTTCAAGGAGAAATAACCATTACTTTGTCTATATATCACATATGGTACTACGAAGTGCATGTAAACAATTTATATCTCGCGAGTCACATCATATTTTAGTGATGTCTCATTACCATATTTGGAACAGTCTTTAGTAATAATACAATCTTATAATATTCTATACATACATGGCCTTTGTCAGCATGGAGAAGTCCAGGAGGTATTGTAACAGAGCCACTGTTGATTGTGCCCGTTTTCTGAGGGTAAACTATGGGTAGGAATTTGTACAGTTTGTTGTCGGCAGTAGACGTACCCATTGTAAACAAGATACCAGCCGGTAGTGTAAGGTCCTGGTCACTAAATTGATAATTATTCGGTCCTGTAAGTATGCAAATACGAGTGGCATTAAGTTTATTCGTACACTCAGGAAACGTTGGAGAATGGGAAATGAGTACAGTTCTGGATTTTCAATTTTTAATGGGTTGCGGCAGTAATGAATCTCTACAAATGTCATTGGATAATTAGCTATATCAGGATTGAAATTTAAATAAGCAATATATATATATAGTATATTATGTAACTTCCATTGGTAGCGATACAAGCTACACAGCGCTGTTTCAATGGAAGTGTGGAATGTTATGCCAATCTTGTACAAAGACACGTGAACACTAGTGCACATTTCTCGCATGCATTAGACGTTGAGTATCATCTTTCGCCCCCATACATGCGTCATGGTGCAAGGAATATTGTTGTCAAATGAGCAGTGTCGACAGTAACATTGGCCTGCTGCAACGATTACGTTGAGTATCAAGAACTGTATTTTTATTGTCCATTCACTCACATTTGCGTTTTTTCAAACCCCTGAGTGTATGCCTTTCCCTAGTATAAAGGAATTTTAACGTCTCTGCATCAGTTGACTCGTGACCAAACACATTGTAGACAAAAGGAGAGATTCCTCAGAAACGGGAAATTCTGCCTTCTCACACAAATATTTTCATCTATTTAAGGAATTAATTTTCCAACATTTCACTTTTCAAAGCAAAGGACTCATAAAAAAACCATATCAGCTTTTAAGTATGAAGAATTCGGACTGAATTGTCATTGGTTTGATACCTTAATATGTGTACGCTCTATCCTATAAATAATAAGAAACAATTCCACCTGGAACCAAATAAGATTCTATCTAAATTGTAATATATTATATGAAATGCAGTCTAATTGTTAAAGTGTATTCTCAAAATATTTAATGATAATAAGGCGTGTATATGACATGTTTTCTCTTTTTCGAATATGAGATATTAAAAATGATATCCAATATTGGTTCCTTTAGCATGGCACAGTATTCTTAACATGTGTGTCTGCACTTGTAATAAATGCGCGAAGGTTGATTCTCCTAGAGCACTGCTCATAATCGTTTATATCTAAAATTATCTTTAACCCATCAACAAATCTACAGGAAATTTTCTGTTTATAAGCACAATGTTTCAAAAGTCGCCTGCAGTAGATGCAGAGAAATACATCTGTATTTTAGCAAGGACTTTTTGATCGAATTAAGTTGTATCACCAGTACTCGACAAAACAGTCTTTCCAAGCAAATGGCTTCTTTTTCCGCATAGACTGTTGAGACCAATGGTGGAAGACGAATGGCGCTGGTCGCATTGACTTTTGACCAACTTCGGTATTGAATATCGATTACCGAATATCGAACTTCGTGCCAACTTCACATAAAAGGTATATATTTATACAGAACAAAGTTTGTATAATCAAATTAGCCTACCGATCACAGTCATTGTGTTCGCAAGATTTATAGCTCCACCATTGATCGTCACTTTAGTGTCATTGGATGGCAAGACGAATGCTACTTTAAACATATAATCCGTCTGGTAATATGTGTACTCATGGGCCCATCGATACACTGGCGGAATAACTAACATGGCCGATTCAAAATCTGAAAGGATTTAACGATATAAAGGTGAACTTGTTCAAAGCAGAGATGTATCCTTATCCACATCTGAGCCGTCCCGCGAGAAAACCAACATTATGGCCTCTGCGTAATGTATCGACCAAGATCAGCCTGCGCAGTCCGTGCAGACTGATCCTGGCCGACACATTCCGTCTCAGGGGGATAGAAGTATAGAGTAATGATTCTTGAAACAGAAAAACCACAGGAGCCGAAAGGTGTCTATCCGGGTAAGCCTGCGGGGCATGCTTAGGCTGATCAGGGTCGATACTTTACGCAGAGTCCACAATGTTTGTTTTCTCGCGGGACGGCTCATCTTTAAAACATCTTGGCAAATGTGAGGAAGTGTCTCAACTAAAAATTCAATTATTTAAATGGATTGAAAATATTGTGAAAAAAATATGACTAAATCGCTCAAAGATTCATCAAAATGTGTCTGCATGTGAAAAAGGGTTAAACAATATGCGGTCGTCTTAAGGGTTGACTCCAGTTAACCAGATGGTATGTCAAAGATAAGTAAATGAAATAACCTTATTTCATTTTGAGATAGTGGAAGACAGTGGTACAGAGGTAGATCATCGGCCCCTTGTACCAAAGCTCCCGGGTTCGAATCCCGTGATGAACGGGTTCTGCCTTTGGGATTTTAATACACAAACGGCGCGAGTACTGGTTAAGTATCCAGAAAGTAGACATCGAGCGTGATTAATATAAGCTTAAAGCTTATTTCAAAATCGATGTAAAATAAATAAGTTTAAACTAACCTCATTTGATTGTTGAAGCACTATCACATGAACGGGTTTTTCACATAGTCGATCAGATTTGTTTTTTATTACCTTGACTTTCAACCCTTGGACGGTTGAACCGACTATTTTAGACAGCAAAGAGCCAGGCAAGCTTGCGCATCCGCGCCATCAGGCCATGCTCTATACTGTTGGCTGTCCAATTAGTCAATTTTATCTTGATATTCATTAAATTGGCTATGGACTCTTCCAGATGCATCTATCTGTAACTTAACGCTTTCCCACAAACAAACAGACTATTTTACAAACATCTGGGTAGAATTAGATATACCCACTAAAATGAAAGTATTTATACTGAAAGGAGATCCAAACACTGTTGAAAAAAAAGCAGATTTTGCTTATTATGAGCAATGTCTTCCTTCGACATAGTGTCTGCGTCTAAAAGAGTCTACCTGTGGGAAAGGGTAACCTTTTATGACATTATTGTGTCCGATGTAGTACTTCCGTATTACGTTTTGAATTTGGATAAGACGGTTTGCATAGTATCAGGAAATAACTTTAACTACCTGTGCTTCCACTTGTAGGTGGATTGACGATCTGTGCCACTAGTACTGGTTTGTCCGAAAACACCTCACACGACTTGTTATGCGCCAAAGTTATTGTTTTGACAGGATTTGTTGTTAATGTTATGGTATAATTCTCATTTGTGCTTGAGGTCAGGTATCGTGTTACTTTAGTGTCTCCTGTAAAGGCAGAAAACTGTTATACAGAGTATTATTGATATAATAATAATAATATTAATGATAATGATAATATTTATAATAATATTAAGGTAATAATAATAATAATAACTTCATCAACAACAACCAAAATCATCTGCATGTAAATACCATAAGTAGGTTGACGAAAAATGCCAAGAAAAAGCGATTGTTTACGAAACGATGTTCGGTATTATACATAAAATCTGCCTACGACCAGCGCATCCGGTTGCGCAGTGATACCATAACACCCGGGAACTAACAAGTACTTTAAGTATCGTTTTATCTTAACGACAATATTTCAGTGAAAATTATTTTTGTATTATTGGGGAAAGTATCTGGCGATCATTTCTCGAGTACTCGGCGATATCGCCGGCCGCCGGGGCTTCTGGAGGACTCTGAAATATACTGTTTATTTAATTCACTTGCTATTGGCCGGTGGCCTTATGACAATACAATGTTGTCATTGTCATAACGTTTATGCTGGCTACTTCTGAAGATGTCAAGTCTTGAATGTTGCTTTTTTCTATAAAGAATAAAAACGAAATTAACATGTGAGGAGTATATTAGTAGAGGTTTTGTTAAAATTAATTGACCATGTAAACAGGCGCTTACATATATCTGTCCATTGCACTTACATGTACATATAGGTGGTGGACACGATACCTGTAACCAAATTTAACTTTGTGCACATCCAACGTACATTTACGAAGGTCTTTCGAGTGCAGTGGAAGGATGATGAATGCAATTGTGTACGCGGTCAACTAATTATTTGGGATTCACGCCGTTTTCAATATAAGTTCAGTTATATCACGTCGACATTTCACTTACTCATGGTAACTGGGTAACCTCTACCTATACACCCAGATTTTAATTTCATGTTTACACTTTTGTTTTTGGTTTATTTGGTTGGGATTCACGCCCTTTTCAATATAAGTTCAGTTATATCATGTCGACATTTCACTTACTCATGGTAACTGGGTAAACAAACCAGTACTAGGCTAAGAAATATACCTTGCCAAAGGGCAATCCACCATTATCAGCCTGCCCTGACTGGGGATTTTCACACTCTACAGAAAAAAACAGACATAAGAAACTTTACATACACCTTAACGGTCAGTTAATATTAAAAATAAAATTATTTCTAACTCATATAGAAAATAAGACGTCCATTTTGTGTAAGTCATTAGTTAGAACTTTGGTACAAAACGTGCCTGTTCCTTATAAACAAAAAATTGTATGGGTAACAGAAGCGAAATTATTAACACTGACCTGCTTCCACTGCCTGGATGATATAGGTTGTAAGACGATCGTCCGAATTAGGATCTGCCGGTGTTAGAATATAATGATAGCCAAGCTGTGTCGTGGGTGGTATTTGATCCACTACATGGTCATTTGAATATTTACGATTTCCAGAAATTACGGACACCGGTTTATCGCTTGTCACAAGATATCCCGTCAGCGACTCTTCGGCCGAAGAGCTAGACACTGCCAAATGAAACGATTGTCGCTCGTTCAACATGAAGGTCACGACTTCACCAGCCGACTTTGTCGTTCCATTTAGAGTGACTGATAATGTTGTAGTAGCAGGTATCGTTAGTTTCACACTTGTACCATTATCTGTCCCAATGATCATGAGTTCGGACGCGTCATTAAGAGTTGGCATGGAAACGGTATAATATTTCATTCCAAGGACATCTAAGGGCATTGCTGTGTACATATCTTCCGTGTCTGCTTCTCGGTTATACACCATCACGGCAACTTCTGTGTCGTACGATTCGACCTTAACACCTTTGTAATCTATCTCAGCGGCTCCACCTGATGCGTAAAAATGTAAATATAGTAGGGGGATGTCAACGGTTAACCGGTTAATCGGGTAACCGTATGTTATTCGATTAAATGGTTAGTAATTCAAGTAACCGAGTACTCGGAAAACAGATACACAGTTGTGTTTCACCTTTGGTTCTTGTCAATTGTTCAACCCCTCGTGTAGGTCTGTATATTATATAGACAGTGTAGTAATACACTGCACGAGGGGCTGAACTCTGCTTCTCGAAGAGTTATTTTACGTTGAAGAGTTATTTTACGTTGAAGAGTTATTTTACGTTGAAGAGTTATTTTACGTTGATGAGTTAGTTTTGCTCTACGATTGGTTGAGGTTTGAGACAATAATCTGAAGAACTGTGTTATAAATATTTAATTATGAAAAGACAGCTTTGCGATATTAATTTAATTATTTTACATTGATTCCTAAACAAGGTTTCGGCTTATATAAATTACTTTCGATGTCTTCCTGGATAATCTACCAATACTAGCATAGTTTGTGTGAAAAGATCCAAAAGGACGATCCCATTAATCTGAGCTGATTAATTAATGAGCTGTGTTATTGTACACTACTCGCTTGTGAATTCGTCCGTTCAAACGTAAAATGATCAACGTAGTCCTCTCATCTCTGTCTGAAAGTCGTTACTTTTCAACTACGACAAAACCTAGTACTTACGCAAAACATGTGGTACATGTGGATGTTTTGCAGGGTTTATACATGTTACATTTTGTAAAGTCAGTAATAATAAAGGATTACGCCCCATTTGACTAATAGCTTAATATTCAAAAAATTGTATATGGTTGAAGTTAAATGTAGTCGTTTTTAGATCACAGAGGACGCTTTGTCAAATATTTTGTAACGAATCCTACGTTAGGGCTGAATATTTCTTATATTCATATTTTGTTCGTTACAATGATGTTTAATTTGAAATTTAAAATATGTATATTGATCAATCTCATTGAAACCAGAGCACAATACTTCGCTGTACGTATATTGGATGTGACGACACCTCATAAAAGGTCGTTTCGAATTGACCCTATACATTTGAATAGGTTATACAATCGGAACATTCGACAGTCATCGCTGCTCTAGCTCGTTTAACTCCTATGACGCAGAGGTCAATCTGGGAAGACCTGCAATAGGCAGTAGATCTTTGCTAACACTTGCTACTACAGCGTAGTTTATGGCTATTTTTAATGGGATTGCACACAAGTGTACTACCTACCAAGAGGAAGTTACCCTAATGTAAGTACGAGTCCTAAGTATTATTAGTTCGCATATACCCTAAGAAATGCACACTTTGTGTAAAACCTTTCCCAAATGCTGACGCTTTCTGGCGCCTCTGCTGCAGACGAAATATTTTGTGGCAACAAGAGAAATTGCTCATTATAAACAATACCAACCTTTTCCACAATGTTTTAAAAGTAATTCAAAAACTGTTCTTTTAGAGAAAATTTCAATATTTTCGTTTTTCAAAGTATGCTCCTTCAGATTTGTTATGTAATCTTTTACTTAACGCAGGACAGTTTTTGATGGACCTGGCTACTGATACTTACCATCCGAGCAGCCTTGAAGATCTGATGCCAAATCAAATACCATCGGGGAACCATCAATGACGTGCTTCTCTTGTGTTCCTGCTGATGTCGTCACCATGACGTCAGTGCGCCCTTTGTACTTTGGGATCACAACAATAAATAATGAACTAGCAGATGTACCGCTGATGACGTCATTACCAAGAAATCCAATATAAAAAGTTGTTCCATATGTGTCGGGACCTTTAGTAAAGTAATTATTGATTATATATTTAATATTTCAGTTGATTATTGGTTCAATGAAAGGATGTGCGGTTTTAAGGACGACGTTTATTCATTGTTATGAAGACACTTGTGTGTTCTATGTGTGCAGGGTGAGTGTATTAATACACTCACCCTGATGTGTGTGACCCGGACTTTCACTTTGGTTTTTTTTGCTATCATTTCTTCAAAGTCATTGCAGCATTAATTCAATTAGAATTAAATGTTCACCAAGGAATACTTCAGAAAAGGTTTCAGTCCAATTTACGAGGACAATCCCTTCATGAAGAGAGAGTTTCCATATTCATGCATAAATGTTTTCGAATTTGTCTTATGACAATCTGAACAAGCCCTCGTACACACTGTGTATTCAGCTTCCATTAACACACTGGACACTTAGGCATGTGCTAGTTAAAATATATAGTTTAAATGATGTATTCGGCAAAATGTGATAATTTGGTGTTTACCGCTTTCAACAATTTTCATTTATATCACGGCTTTTCCTGGGAAAGTTACCAGTCCTGCTGGTCCATTTATCCTGACACCCAGCCAGTCAGTCGTTATGCTAACACCGCAACCCTGAGCACCAAGGAGGACAGCCATTACTACCATTTTTAAAGTCTTTGGTATGGCCCGACCGGGGATCGAACCCGCGACCTCCCGCATAGAGGCGGACGCTATACAAATACACCACCGAGGCGGTTATTCGGCTAGCAACTTCCTAACAACTTTTATGTCATGTAAATATGTAAATTCTGAATGTATCCCCGAGTTATTAACCTTGCTGCAGTTCTGGGTAAAACTCTACAGATAAGTAGACTGCCTGGTCGAGGACACCGACTGTTACAGGTACGTCTGTAGCTGCGTCTCGTATACGTAAAAAGGATCCATATCTGGTGGGAAGGACCGTCACTGTCGGAACTTCAGCGGTGCTGAAAATACATCAAATCATTCATTTACCTAGAATAACTACACAACGATTGTGAATTAATTAATCGCAGTTTCGGCATACATTATTCAGTCCAATGTACTCGGAACATAGGTAGACACTGTCCTTTCGTGAATGTTTGTAGGTTGGTTAATGTATATCCAATTCAATTCATTAATTCTTCGACGTGAATAATAAATGTCCTCGTCATTTCAAATGAACATGCGTTACATAACATCACACCATACCTTATACCATAAACACAAACAGAAAAAACCCATACACCATCAAAAAAACAAAACAAACCCCACAAAAAACATAAATTAAGAGAAAACATAAAACCCACAGTATATATTATGCGGACGTAGTTTTCAGGAATGTTTATGAGCAGTCAAATACAATATTACCTTTAGTCACTTAATGTATGTGAAGCTTAAATGTTTGATATAAAAACTTAGCTTAAATGTTTGATATAAAAACTTAGCTCAATTTTATAACATTAAAATAGTATTACAATTCAAAGGTTCCATGTATTTATACACGCTTGGCTGTCGATAGTACAGAGAGATTCATACGAACATGCATGCAGGTATGCGTCCATCTATTTTCCGCGTGCAGCGGACTGATAGATCAATTAACTTTAACAAGTACGTGTATTCTCATGACGATGTCTGTTTATGGCGCGGCGTCAGTATTGAATAGGTTTTGATTTTGTATCATGGGGTGACGTAATCGAAAAGGGAGCAACCAACATTATTACTGTAAAGAAAAACTGTGTAATATGTTTGAAAAAAACTACCTTTATGAATCAATAAATTGTATTAACTGATTTAAGAAACATCAAGATGCAAAATACGTATGTCTTCTACCGTTATTACAAATCTTTAGACACATTAACGTTGTATTTAAAAAAAACTTTTCCCAACTTCCTAGGCTACGATTTTTTTAATAGTTTGATTTATGGCCCTGACGACACGGTTCATCAAAGCTCAGAAAAAACTTCACTTTTCCCCCAACTTCCTAGGCTATGCTTTTTTAATTGTTTGGTTTACGGCCCCAAAATTAAGGGGATGTTTTTGCCTATTTATAAAATTATGTTGTATTTCTAAACTTAAAACGTTCCTCCCCATACAGTTTGTTCATTCAGAACATTGTATTCATGCTATATGTTGACTATACATGTGAACATTTTCTTTTAATTTCATAAATGCTCAATTTTGATCATAAATATCTTTAAACTTTTAAAATTACTTCGTATTTTTTGTTTAAGTACTCCCGTTTTTGTTATCATACTTCTGCTAAACTGGAAGGAGAATAGACTTCCCCCTCTCATTCCAAAGCTTGTGTCACACTTAACTTATAACTAGAGGCATTAAACCTTAATATATGTTAATATTTAAGCACTTATGTTATTGTTTTATCTAATTGATCTAGTTAGAGCAGATTTGCTAAAAGAAATTAAGAAACTTCAGCTTGTATGACACATTATAGTTGCAGTCAAGCAAACTTTAAACCAAATGGTTTCAGGACTTAACTTGTCATTTCATGACTAAACTTCACATGCTGAATATCACATAGATCGCAGCATTTAAAACGTCTAATCCGTACGTCAAAAGTGACCCTTTCTGCTCCTGATAACCTTTTATTACAGGCTATGGTAGCTAGGTGAGCAATATAGGCACATATTCGCATTCTTGTTTAAAATAAAGGGACATTTGGATTAAATAGATTAATCTAACATCAAGGCACCGATGGTAACCACATATAACAGATGATTGTTCTGGGTTTTACCCGCAATTCTGTAATAGACTATTCCTTTGTTGGATTTAAAATAACATATTTATACAGCTCAAATATAGAATTCGAATTAAAACTATACCTTTGGTCCAAGGCACCAGCACTCACAAACCCCGTATTGAGGTTGTCAGATCGGCATTCAAATACATAGACGTCATCCTCGCCCGATAACACTGTCTCCGAGTATGCAAACACTCGTAGTATAACAGTGACCTTTTTAACACCGGCAACTCCGCTCAAGTCCGTCTGTTGAAATACAGAGCATTTTTACCAACGCGTACAACAAATCTTCAGCACACGACTTTGAAAATACACACGCATATATATGAGTGTTGTATATTGTTGAGCCGGTGGCTTAAACTTTTGAATAAAATGTGCCTATCTATATAATTGAGCCGTTCCACGAGAAAATCAACATTATGGACTCTGTGTAATGTATCTACCCTGATCAGCCTGAGCAGTCCGCGCAGGCTAATCCGGGTCGACACATTCCGTCTTAGGGGGATAGATGTATAGAGTAATGATTCCTGAAACATAAAATCCACAGGAGGCGAAAAGTTTCTGCCCGAATTAGCATGTGCGGCATACTTAGGCTGATCCTGTTCGATACTTTACGCAGAATCAATTATGTTAGTTTTCTCGTGGAACGGGTCATATATATACAAACAGAACGTTTTCATTTCCGTCAAATGTTAGTCAATGAATACTTTTCTACTCTGAATTGAAATTGTCAGATAGTTTCTACATTTGACCACATGTGGCCATTATCCCAACTAGAAACGTCCAGGTCTAAGTGTGAAAACACGGACAATGGCGATTCAGATTTGACTTCCAGAATTGTGAGCAATTTCCCCTTTTCCAACGTATGTTTTACAAATGTAAAATGATGATAAGCAAATTCAAAACCTTATTTATTCTAAATCGATTGCGATACAAGCTTTCAGATTATATTAATCACGCTAGATGTCTACTTCCTGGAGACATGACCAGTTATCATGGCGTTTTTGTGGAAAGATCACAAAATGACCCGGACTTTAATATAGACTATCTTTTGTTGAGTAATTTTGCAGAATACTTATATCGCATTAGTAACCCAACACGCATATGTTAGATTGCGTGTGCATGCATATATATCCACTAGCTGTGTCATTTGTAACTTTTATTTGTATATCTCGTTTTTTTCTTACGGGCCAATTTGCAAATTAACATTGTATTTGTAATGCCGCGTCTGAATATTTGGGTCGGATTGTCTCTTCGGTGGGGTATTGCTAAACCCTTTCCAAACTGCAGACGCATTTTGACGAAATAGCAGCAGACGACTTTTGAAAACATTGTGGCCATAGGTGAAATTGGTCATGATGAGTAATTTCGCTTTTGGCCACAATGTTTTCAACTTTATTTAACAATTCAGCTATCTTTTATGGAGATATTTCAGCTTTTTGTCACTATGTGTTCAATGTCGTCTGCTGCAGAATTGTCATATGTGGGAAAGGGTTAAAGAAACATTGACGTATAGCTAGTTAGGCTACACTTCTAGTTGTTTTGTTAGAAGATTACTTTAGGCCTTTATAGCATATAGGCGGACATTAAAGACTGGTGAGACTGGTGCCCGCCTGAATCGTCACTACAACATATACAGCAAGAACCAAATGTCAGAATAACTCACCACGGTCGCTCCACACTCAAAACTTGAACCTGTAATATCAAAACTGAGGTCGAACGAAATGGCGTCCGTGTCAACCAGTACTATCCCCGTTGTATCGCGAACACATGCATCGATTCTATTGTCTGCGCTGGACGTGTCACTACTGGTCGCGTCAATACCGTACACCTTATAGATTGGGTCTTGGTGTGGAATTATGCGTATTGATATATTTACAAGATTGGTATTGGATGGTTCTTCATTGCACGAGTAAGAAACTGAAAATATGAACAGTTGTAAACCCTTAGGCAATTGAGCCGTTCCACGAACAAAACAAAACATTGTGGACTCTGCGTAAAGTATCGACCCGGATCAGCATAAGCATGTCGCGCAGGCTAACCCGGATAGACACTTTTCGTCTCTTGTGGATTTTCTGTTTCAGGAAGCATGACTCTATGCCTCTATCCCCCTGAGACGGAATGTGTCGGCTCGGATAAGCCTGTGCGGACTGCGTCCATAATGTTGGTTTTCTCGTGGAACAGCTCGATTATAAACAACATTTCGAACGATCTTTAGTGTCGGATATTTTGAATCGGGAGACCCTGGTTCGATCCAATGTCGAAGCGGTCATGGTGGTGTGTCCTTTGTCAGGACACGTTTCCTAGGATAGTACTGGCGTGTTTACCAAGGAATCCAATGTCCAAGCGGTCATGGTAGTGTGTCCTTTGTCAGAACACGTTTCCTAGGATAGTACTGGCGTGTTTACCAAGGAATCCAATGTCTAAGCGGTCATGGTGGTGTGTCCTTTGTCAGGACCCGTTTCCTAGGATAATACTGGCGTGTTTACCAAGGAATCCAATGTCCAAGCGGTCATGGTGGTGTGCCCTTTGTCAAGACACGTTTCCTAGGATAGTACTGGCGTGTTTGCCAAGGAATCCAATGTCCAAGCGGTCATGGTGGTGTGTCCTTTGTCAGGACACGTTTCCTAGGATAGTACTGGCGTGTTTACCAAGGAATCCAATGTCCAAGCGGTCATGGTGGTGTGTACTTTGTCAAGACACGTTTCCTAGGATAGCACTGGCGTGTTTACCAAGGAATCCAATGTCCAAGCGGTCATGGTGGTGTGTCCTTTGTCAAGACACGTTTCCTAGGATAGTACTGGCGTGTTTACCCGGCAAGGAATCCAATGTCCAAGCGGTCATGGTGGTGTGCCCTTTGTCAAGACACGTTTCCTAGCATAGTACTGGCGTGTTTACCAAGGAATCCAATGTCCAAGCGGGCATTGTGGTGTGTCCTTTGTCAAGACACGTTTCCTAGCTTAGTACTGGTGTGTTTTACCCAAGGATCATGAATAAATAATATAACTGAAAGTAATGTTAAAAACCGCTATAAATACAATTCCATATAGAAAACCGTAGACATTGTATATTTATTACATCAATGTGCATTACAAATTCAATATACCAGGGGCGTAGCTCCCTTTACGCACTGTAGTCATGTACCTATACTTTTTTTTCTCAAAATGCCCCAAAATGCAGCTGCGGCGAAAAACATCTTTGTAATGTATCGACCAGATCAGCCTGCGCTGTCCGCACAGACTGATCCGGCCGACACATTCCGTCTTAGGGGGATAGATGTATAGAGTAGTTATTCCTGAAACAGAAAATCCACAGGAGGCGAAAAGTGTATATCCAGGTAGGCCTGTGTGACATGCTTAGGCTGATCCGGGTCGATATATATATATATATATATATATATATATTATATCTGTATTACGCAGAGTCCACAATGTTGATTTTCTCACGAGACGGCCTGCACATTGATTATTGCAAAGCTACGCCCCTGTATACTAACACATATCTACTAAGAACAGTTTAATTGTAAGGTATGTGGGAGGAGCCAGCCAGCAGCTTTTTATATCAATGCACGCGTCTAATTATTTAAAAAAACAAACATTTCAAACGATGCAAACTAAGATGAGTCGGCACATACATGGAGTCTTGTCGTTGTCAAGATCGTTTGCTTTGTAGCTCACCTAAGCAAGAAGTGCTCATGGTTAATATGTAGGATCTTTGGATGTAAGTAGGTCGTAAGCTGCCATGCGTCGTGCATTGTGAGTCGGCCCTCAGCAATGTCTTTAAATGACATTTCTTCCCTAACCACAGGGTCAATTTCAACCAAACTTCAGCCGAGCCCCGGTAGCTCAGTCGGTAGCGACGCGGGCTGTCAATCCAGGGGTTGTGAGTTCGAATCCTGGCTCGGCCAACTTTCTTTCCGACGATTGACAAAAGTCAATGCGACATGCGTCATTCGTCTTCCACCAATGGGCTAAGTCTATGTGGAAAAGCAGCCAGTTGCTTGGGAAGATTGTTATGTGGAGTGCTGGTGTGAGAAAACCAGGAAATACATGAGTAGGTGAACTGGCCGCCGTGATATAACTGAGAAATTGTTAAAAACGGCGTTAAACCCCAATCAATCAATTCAACCAAACTTCAAGGAGATGTCCTTTCACAATTGTTAAAGACATTCATTTCCATGCAAAACTCTGGTTATCATTGCATCGGAAAGGTATATCAAAAATATATATTTAATGACCTGTATTTAATCACTGGTTCACTCCTGACCAAACTGGTGATAGTCTTTCCGAGTTGCTAAAATAATTAATCTCCAGGCAGAATAAAAAGAATAATTGAACATGAATGATATGGTTTGTTCCCGGAACGTCGACTCGTTCCGCTTAACATCTTTCACTAATCCGGGATTAGGGGGTACCTAATGGGGTATAGAACTATAGAAATTTATTTGATTTTAAGGATGCACGCATTAAATGCATTTTAATAAAGAATAACTTTTTAACATTATTAATTAAATTCATACTGTAAATTTATCTGAAGGATAGACGGTAATTGATCAGAATAATTACAATTTAAATACATGTTACATTTAAGTTGTTTTCTTTTAATCGTTAAGGTATTTTTTTCTAGTCGTAAGTAAATAAGTTCAAACTGTCAAGGTCTGTGTTAAACGAATTAATTAAAAACTGCCTTTAGATCCTTTTTCTTTGAAACAAAAATAAACTGTTCTGTTACTTAATTGATGTTAATTTAGTTCAAACCGTTAGAAACATACGAATAAATTACGTATAAATGAAATGATGAAACAATCCAACACTCACTTAGTCAATCATGACAAACGCACAGCTGAACGCTCAGTATATCATCAACAGAAAAGGGGGTCATAGCTTGACATTTGACGGATACATTTATCGCGTAAACCGTAGAAGAGAAGACACAGTGTTCTGGAGATGTGTCGAACGAGGTTGCCAAGCTTTCCTGTCTACATTCAACGACATACCGACAGGATTCGGGAGACAAAACCATAACCACCCGGCAGACCACTCCAACGTTGTTGCCAAACAGATCATGAGCAAGATATCTCGGCGCTGCGCAGGAGAAATAAGACCAATTCCCACAATGTTCACCTACTCTTAACTCCACAAAGTCCATGCTGTACCGAGCCCGCAGAAAACAGAAACCCCACTTCCAAAGACTAAGACAGATATATTCTTAGACGCCAAATGGACAGAAACAGCCACTGGTGACAGATTTCTACTATTCGACGACCAGAACAACCGTATGCTTTCCTTCGCCACAACCGAGAGCCGCATCCAACACGTTTTACTGCGACGGAACGTTCTACACATGCCCCAGCCTCTTCCACCAGATCTATTCGATCCATGTACAGATTGCCGGTAAAATGATGCCAGTTGTCTACTCCTTCTTGCAAGAAAAGAGCCAAGCTACGTACAGACGATTATTTAGCCTCCTCCAAGAAAAGATGAACGACATCAGTCTGAGATTCCACCGTACTTGATTTTGGTGCCATACTACAGAGGTTCCCTGGTATTCACACAAAGGGGTGTTTCTTCCATTTTACCCAGTGCATTTGGCAAAGAGCACAAGCAACCGGTCTCCAAATTCCGTATAAAGAACACGAATGTGTAAAGACACTCGTCCGACGTGCAGCTTTTCTCAAATGTTTCAAATTTCGCATTCTTAGGAAATTCTGTATTATTAAATTTAAAAAAAAAAAAGATTTTCTCCAATGTTTTAAATTTCGCATGTATATATTTCTTGTTTATGCATAAATACAATTTAAATTTCTCATTCTTAGAAAAATCTGCATTAGTCTTATTTATAATACCTGTCACATAATTACCCTCTAATGGTCCCCCCGATCCGCTCTACTGATCAGCTAGGGATTAAATCGAGTCGACGTTCCGGGAACACACCGAATGATATCTCCTCCTAAATCACAAGGTTTTATTAAACCAATCTTCATGTGGATGTTCCTTATGAGATATCCTTTCAGAATGGCTAAATACCGAAGACAAATACAAACGTCGATCTGAATTGTATAATCATTTTCATTTATGTAATGCACGATTACAAGAACCGAAGTGATGCCAACTAAAGGTGTAGCCCCTTTATTTAAGGAGTTTATAGGACGTTGGGCCATACAAACAATTCTCCCTTGCTTTTGAATAACGTCGGTCGTATACTTATAAATTTGTTCATGAATTGCTTACCTGTCTTTTCTGCACCATAGCAAACATGGAACTGAAAATATTCGAAAAGATTAATACATTTGATTTTTGCTTAAATGGTATACACCGAAAACATTGCATTATATTTAAATTATTGATCACCGTTTGTTTGGATGATGGGTATCTTTGCCGAGCGACACTGACTGTCAATTCAAGGTTGTGTGTTCGAACCACAGCTTAGCCAACTTTCTATCCGACACTTGACACAAGTCAGTGCGACAAACGGCATTCGTCTTGCACCAACGGCTTAGCTGTCTATGTTATAACACAGCCAGACTGTTGAGTGGATTATTTGGTTTGCCAAACCAGGAAACATGTGGCCGCCGTGATAGAAATTGGACAATTGTTGAAACCGGCGTTAAGCCTGATTCAAGCAATCAATGAATCAATGTAATGGTATTTGTCTCGCTTTCAACAGTATTTCAGCTACACATACCTGTATGTATGATGATGTGCATGTGATGTGTATGTAAGTATATGATTATGTATGTGTATATATACCTATATATATGTGTATGCATATATGTATATGTAAGTGGTTAAATGGGTGAACGTATGTGTGTGTGTGCATGAATGAATATATAAGTTGAAGGCCATATGCTAGGTAAGAGGTGGGTTTTTTTATACATCAAAATACATCTTAATATGTAACCTTCATTAAATAAAGATATTATTATTATTATTATTATTATTATTACATCATATCGTTTCCTATGTGAATACCGCTCAACTGACCTGTCTCCCACAACTAGTGAATCAGACGGAATGATATCCCCACAAGACCCCCATTTTGAAGTCTTCGGTACGAATTGATGGGAATTGATCACTTCAAATATATATTTTGGATTTCATGTTTATGTTTAAAATACAAAAATTCTGCAGCAGACGACCTTGAACACATCTTTTCAAAAACACATGAACTGTCTATATATGAAGGTTTACTTACTGGCACCAGTTGAAAACATTGTGGCAAAAGGAGAAATTGCTCATTGTGAGCATTTTCTACTTTTGTCGCAATATTTTCAAAAGTCGTCTGCTGCATATGCGTCAGAAAGCGTCTATATGTGGGAAAGAGTTAAGGTAACAATGAGTAATGACAGCGATACACAAGATCTTGGAAGAAGCCGAATTGATGAATTGTTAATCGGTGGACAAAATGGTAATAAGGCTAATAGTAATTTAACTTTATGATACTTTATTTTAAACTCGTACAAGATAAGTACATTATTGTTACAATACAATACAAATACAAATACAAATTCAATTTCAAATACAAATACAAATACAAATACAAATACAAATTCAATTTCAATTTCATATCGTGACATATATACTAGTTAAGCACAATAGGATTTTATAGAGTGTTATTCGAAAAAATATTGAAAAGAAATGATTTAGTGAAAATCTTTTCTATTTATGTTATAACTCGTATAAAACCTCGCGAAGGAATGTGACTATTTCTTTCTTCAAAAGCATATTTTATGAATTTACATAGATTTAACAATGTGGCTGGATTTTTTCAATTCTCATTAGATGTATAAACCTGTGCATGCTTGATTTGAAGTAATAGTAACGTTTAATGTATAGTTCTCGAAGATTCTGATGGCAAAGGCATTCGATAATAAAGAAAGTGGTATTCGACGTCGATAGTTTGTAAATTACAGTAAATACACACTCTTTCATTTCTCGGAATTTTTACTCGCCCGTGTGTACCGGTTTCTATACGTGAATTATGAGAAGAGATGCGTAATTTTGTAAAATAATTTCTGTATTTTCTAAATGTTACTGTATTCAAATAGTTTTCTATTCTGAATTCTGATTTTATATGAATGTATAAATAAGATAAAATACTATTTGATGCCAAATTAGACGTCCATGTTTGAGAAAAATCGTCAAACAATCTTTGTTTAAATATGTGAACGAAATGCTTTATGTTTATGCAATTGCAATCGCAATAAAAACCAGATCTATACTCGCACGCTCGTACACAGAAGTTTTTTGGTCTGATTTTAATGACATTGATGCAATTGCTATCTCTTTCATTTTTCTCACAGTACAAATTATACCTATAGGTCACGCCTTAGTTGTTTAGTTTAGTTTTCTAATCACCAAGCAGGGCAGTGAAATCAGATGTATATAATTGATATCTAGCAACCAATACTGCTTAAAATCGGCATGAAAAAACTTACCAAAACGGACACTATACATATCAAATGGAATGAAAGTGAACCACGCAGCATCTGAAATAGAAAAAAACACAAGAATTTTAGTACCAATGCTTAGAAAATTCATTCTGTGTTGGATCAATTGCTTCAAATCTGATTTGAGGCAAATAAGACCTTTTATAGCATTTTCTATTATGATACGCCTTGCGTCTGTTTCTAAATGTTTAACTACTGTTTTAAAGCAGCTGTTATACCCTCTAGGTAGGAGGAGGAGTCAGTGGTGTATGGCCTGCCGCATATGGGCTTATGTCCCCGTATACGCAGGCATATCGGGGGATGGCGATATCTGGGTCATTTACGAAGGATGTCCTCCCCGACATGTTCTGTTTGGGGTGCGCGTTGGTTGGGGTCTGCATGTATAAGTGTGTAGTGGGGGACCGCTACTGAATTTCTTCTTCAGTCCAACACAGTTTTTCCTTTTCGTAACTGTATATGCTTTTTCAACTATATCCCGTTGCTGCAGGATTCACCGACCAATCCATAGAAAAATCAAAGCGCTGAAAGCGCTAATGGTATAGGGGCATATGTAAGTTGAAAATATATGGCATAAATACTATACTATGGACAAACATTGTTGAAACAATAAACAATGACCTTTAAAACAAACCAAACCAATAATATGTGAAGCAACACAATAACATATACCTTATTTATCAAAGTTTGACCCTTTTCTTGTATAAACAAAATAAATCAGGAAGGACAAAAGATTGACAAATATTTCAAGTTCAGAAATCACTAAAGATCCACAATGTATATTGTAATCATGCTGATAAATGAAAGACAATCGAAAGCATGCTAGAGTTATGTTTCTTTTTGTACTGCACATCTATAGCTCTGAGTTCCCTATACACCAAGTCTTAAATTGATACATTGAACATCTATTGACAATAACCGAAGAAATGAAAAAATGAGTTTACACCTAAAAAACCAGATCAGATTTGTGTTCAAATATTGTATCGATCTCCTAATCCCAATGTATATGTGTGACGACTTTGAAATAAATCCGAGAAACAGAAACAAAGTTTTGACCCATTAATGCAAACCGTAACGGACAGACGGACGGATGGATGAACACGAAGACGGACAGACAGTCAGTCGCTCCGGACAAAGTACACAGCTTGGGGAAGCATTCACTAACGAATAAGGGCATTTCACGGAACGCATGTGTTGCATGCGAAAGTCATATGATAAGTGAGAACATGGAAAGACAAAAATACACACACTCCAAACGCAGCATGCTAAAGTTATGGTAATGGTGCACTGCAAATCTGTAGGTCATAAGTTACCTACAAACCAAGTTTGAAATTGATACAATGGAAATTAATTGAGACAATCGCTGAACTAAATAAGGAAAAATAAGGAGTTATGTACCTAGTACTTTGCCGTTCTCCTGATCACAAGGTATAAGTGTGACCACTTTGAAATAAATCTGCCATACAGTAACAACGTGTTGACCAATACATGCAATCCATGACGGACGGACGAATGCACATTCAGACAGAAAGCCGGCCGGACGCCGGATTATACCTCCAAGCTTTACAGACAGAGACAACTCATAAAGTATTGATTACAGAAGACTGGTTCGATGCGTCTCCGAAACGGGACCGTACAAGGTTAATTTACAAAAACCTATTTAGACTACATTTCTAGTTTATTTGTCAACAGATACATCTAGGAGTAGATTACACGTTGACGGACGTTGAGTCTTCAATTAACGCTAGAAGCGCCTCAATTATAAAATAAATAATGACCTTGCGATTATAACTCGTGTGTATGTTGACATTTTTGGCCAAATTTCTTTCCGACGTTTGACAAAAGTCAATGCGACATGCGTCATTCGTCTTTCACCAATGGGCTAAGTCTATGTGGAAAAGTAGCCAGTTGCTTGGGAAGATTGTTGTGTGGAGTACTGGTGTGGGAGTGGGAGAACCAGGAAATACATTTGTAGGTGAACTGGCCGCCGTGGTATAACTGAGGAAATGTTAAAAACGGCGTTAACCCCAATCAATCAATGTTGAAATTAACTTATCTCTAATTTGTAGATTCAATTTCTATTTCCTATTTTGAATAGTGATGCATTGTGGAAAAAGACAAACTTGCTGATTATCATTCATCTGTGAAAGTGAGTCAAATGTGTCTAAAAGGGGCAAAGGTTAAACAAATAACTGTAGACAAATATTTTCGTTATCTTGGTTATAGAAACAAATTGATTCATGTTTCAAAGCATTGTTTGGAAAGGAGGAATTGCTCATTGTCAGCAATTGCTCCTTTTTCAAATACACTTTCAACAATCGTATGTATCTAAGTAGCTATAACGGAAACGGTTCAACCCTTTCCCGCTTACAGTCGCTTGTTGACGCATGTTCAGCAGACGGCTGCAGAATTGTTTATCGTGACCCATTTCCTCTTTTTACACAAACTATATATTTTTCCCCTTGATGTAAGGCAAAATTGCTCGTTATCATTCATCTCTAGCATGTTATTCAAAATGTGTCGAGTAAAAGAATGTCCATAGTAAAACGTTCAAATATTATATTAATTTGAAACGTGTTTGAAAGCATTGTGTAAAAAGGAGGAATTTGCTCATTGTCAGCAATAGCTCCATTTTCAACAATATTTTCAATATTCGAACTGTTATAGTATCACGGAAATGGTCCCGCTTCCATGGGGAGGTTGTTACCATTTTACATGTTGTACATAATGATTTTTATAGGTCCTGCTAGGGGTAGTTTGTTGTTATCCAATCTTTTTCTTTTAATTTATATTTCCTTTTTAAAGTGGCGGTAGGCGATCCAAATATAGATATATCTATAAATTCACCACAATATTGAATAACATAGTACTATTAGTAGTATTAATAACATGTTTACTACTACCACTTGAGTATTACTATTATATTACTAACTAATTCCTGATGCACGACTGCAAGGCACCATTTACCAAGACCCCCATGCACAATATTCAATAGCTCGACAATCTTTAATATTACTCACGACCCGAAAAGGGTGAGAATAATTTTATTGATAAGCGACCTAAGTACCAGACCCTCTCTTTTAGGCAATCCTGTACTGGGAAACGAATTGGAAGTCAACCAACAAAAGGGCACTAACTACACAGACTCAGGGCCACATTGAAATTCGAAACCTTCCTTATGGAAGACTTTCTGAATCAGCACTCATCAATGTGATCAGGAAAAGCACACTCCTAAAATGGGTCTGTTCGGACATATACGATTAGAGATTGTTGACTTTCAACCCGTATTATTAGACAAAATAAATTGAATGTATTATACGAAAACAATTGTCAAAAATAGCTTTAACAATCGGATAACTTATTGTTAAATAATTTTTATTTTTATTCATGTGACAAAATTTATTATCTTAAATATAGACTGATTAACGTCACTAACTTGTGTATATTTAACAATAGTTAAAACAAATTATATTATGTTATCCCCCATCCCCCGACCCAATCATAGAGTAGCAATAGAATAGAAAATTAATCTGCTCAACAATTGTCCGTCTACTAATATAATTATAATTAAATCGTGGAGAGAACGAATGGCAATATTGCCGAGTACAAGGGTAAACAATGCCAACAACCATCAACACCAATGCTTCTTGACGCTTCTGGTTAAATCGGGATGAAGTCATTTTCATGACATTATTCTTGCGGTCAAGCTGAATATTTATCTTTAAGGCGACGGAATAACCCGTGGATTTCCGATTGGCATTCGGTGAAATCTTGTTCTACAATATGTTCTATCAGTCACATTTGTCGATACGGGTTCTAACGAATCTTCACACTGTGCAGACTTAAGTGAGCTTGTGCTTAAATTAAAGTCTCACGAGAGATTTCAGCTAGAAACATATAAATCTAAAGCAAAAACTTTCTCTGATAAACAACAAGAAATGTAGCCCCAGTGAAACTAATGTATAGTTCTATACTGTGTGTTAGTGTTTAACTATTTCTTCCAGTAATTCGGCCGAGCCCCGGTGACTCAGTCGGTAGCGACAAGGGCTTTCAATCCAGGGACTGTGAGTTCGAATCCCAGCTCTGCCAACATGTTCGGAGTACTGGTATCAGACAGCCAGGAAAAGCATGAGTAGGTGAACTGGTCGCCGTGATATGACTGGACAATTGTTAATAACGGCGTTAAACCCTAATCAATCAATCAATCGAGTAACTCGGTTCCAAAATGAAGGATATGTACATGTATCTTCCTACACAATGAATACTGTGCAAACATAATCAACAGTAAAAGACGCGTATTTGTTTGTTCGACATTAAATGGCTAAGGGGTCAATATTGAAATGGATCTTAATATTTTCTAGTTTTTTTTTTACTGATAACTTGTTTGAATATTGGTAGTTCGTTCAAGAAAAGTTACACCCACCTCTCATTTGATACCATTCACGACCGCATTGACCGGACGTTCTTTTGAATGACGTTAATTTGGAATGGCATTATATTATTGGACACGTAATGTAACTTATGGTGTTTATAACAGTGTGTGTGAAGTTAGCGCGTAGATCGTAGATCGAAGCTCAACCAAAAATGTAATGGGCTGACCTGGGTCGTAGATCGTAGCTCAACCACTTTAAAAACATTGCGAATTGGTTGTGCTGGGTCGTAGATCGTAGCTCAACCACTACAAAAACATTGAGAATTTGTTGAGCTGGGTCGTAGATCGTAGATCAACCACTTAAAAACATTGCGAATTGGTTGTGCTGGGTCGTAGATCGTAGCTCAACCACTATAAAAACATTAAGAATTGGTTGAGCTGGGTCGTAGATCGTAGCTCAACCACCTAAAAACATTGCGAATTGGTTGTGCTGGGTCGTAGATCGTAGCTCAACCACTTAAAAACATTGCGAATTGGTTGTGCTGGGTCGTAGATCGTAGCTCAACCACTATAAAAACATTGCGAATTGGTTGTGCTGGGTCGTAGATCGTAGCTCAACCACTTTAAAAACATTTTGAATTGGCTGACCTGGGTCGTAGATCGTAGTTCAACCACTTAAAAAACATTGCGAATTGGTTGTGCTGGGTCGTAGATCGTAGCTCAACCACTTTAAAAACATTGCGAATTGGTTGTGCTGGGTCGTAGATCGTAGCTCAACCACTACAAAAACATTGAGAATTGGTTGAGCTGGGTCGTAGATCGTAGCTCAACCACTTTAAAAACATTGCGAATTGGTTGTGCTGGGTCGTAGATCGTAGCTCAACCACTTTAAAAACAGTGCGAATTGGTTGTGCTGTGTCGTAGGTCGTAGCTCAACCACTACAAAAACATTGAGAATTGGTTGAGCTGGGTCGTAGATCGTAGCTCAACCACTACAAAAACATTGAGAATTGGTAGAGCTGGGTCGTAGATCGTAGCTCAACCACTTAAAAACATTGCGAATTGGTTGTGCTGGGTCGTAGATCGTAGCTCAACCACTATAAAAACATTGAGAATTGGTTGAGCTGGGTCGTAGATCGTAGCTCAACCACTTAAAAACATTGCGAATTGGTTGTGCTGGGTCGTAGATCGTAGCTCAACCACTATAAAAAACATTGCGAATTGGTTGTGCTGGGTCGTAGATCGTAGCTCAACCACTACAAAAACTTTCTGAATTGGTTGAGCTGGGTCATAGATCGTAGATCAACCACTTAAAAACATTGCGAATTGGTTGTGCTGGGTCGTAGATCGAAGCTCAACCACTAGAAAAACATTCTGAATTGGTTGAGCTGGGTCGTAGTTCGTAGCTCAACCACTTTAAAAACATTGCGAATTGGTTGTGCTGGGTCGTAGATCGTAGCTCAACCACTAGAAAAATATTCTGAATTGGCTGACCTGGGTCGTAGATCGTAGCTCAACCACTATAAAAACATTCTGAATTGGCTGACCTGGGTCGTAGATCGTAGCTCAACCCCTTAAAAAACATTTTGAATTGGCTGACCTGGATCGTAGATCGTAGCTCAACCACTTTAAAAACATTGCGAATTGGTTGTGCTGGGTCGTAGATCGTAGCTCAACCACTTTAAAAACATTGCGAATTGGTTGTGCTGTGTCGTAGGTCGTAGCTCAACCACTACAAAAACATTGAGAATTGGTTGAGCTGGGTCGTAGATCGTAGCTCAACCACTTAAAGACATTGCGAATTGGTTGTGCTTGGTCGTAGATCGTAGCTCAACCACTTTAAAAACATTGTGAATTGGTTTTGCTGGGTCGTAGATCGTAGCTCAACCACTACAAAAACATTGAGAATTGGTTGAGCTGGGTCGTAGATCGTAGCTCAACCACTTAAAAACATTGCGAATTGGTTGTGCTGGGTCGTAGATCGTAGCTCAACCACTAGAAAAACATTCTGAATTGGCTGACCTGGGTCGTAGATCGTAGCTCAACCATTTTAAAAACATTGCGAATTGGTTGTGCTGGGTCGTAGATCGTAGCTCAACCACTCCAAAAACATTGAGAATTGGTTGAGCTGGGTCGTAGATCGTAGCTCAACCACTACAAAAACATTGAGAATTGTTGTGCTGGGTCGTAGATCGTAGCTCAACCACTACAAAAACATTGAAAATTGGTTGAGCTGGGTCGTAGATCGTAGCTCAACCACTTAAAAACATTGCGAATTGGTTGTGCTGGGTCGTAGATCGTAGCTCAACCACTAGAAAAACATTGAGAATTGGTTGAGCTGGGTCGTAGATCGTAGCTCAACCACTTAAAAACATTGCGAATTGGTTGTGCTGGGTCGTAGATCGTAGCTCAACCACTACAAAAACATTGCGAATTGGTTGAGCTGGGTCGTAGATCGTAGCTCAACCACTACAAAAACATTGATAATTGGTTGAGCTGGGTCGTAGATCGTAGCTCAACCACTACAAAAACATTGAGAATTGGTTGAGCTGGGTCGTAGATCGTAGCTCAACCACTTAAAAACATTGCGAATTGGTTGTGCTGGGTCGTAGATCGTAGCTCAACCACTACAAAAACATTGAGAATTGGTTGAGCTGGGTCGTAGATCGTAGCTCAACCACTTAAAAACATTGCGAATTGGTTGTGCTTGGTCGTAGATCGTAGCTCAACCAATATAAAAACATTGCGAATTGGTTGTGCTGGGTCGTAGATCGTAGCTCAACCACTAAAAAAACATTGAGAATTAGTTGAGCTGGGTCGTAGATCGTAGCTCAACCACTTAAAAACATTGCGAATTGGTTGTGCTGGGTTGTAGATCGTAGCTCAACCACTAGAAAAACATTCTGAATTGGCTGACCTGGGTCGTAGATCGTAGCTCAACCACTTTAAAAACATTTTGAATTGGCTGACCTGGGTCGTAGATCGTAGCTCAACCACTTTAAAAACATTGCGAATTGGTTGTGCTGGGTCGTAGATCGTAGCTCAACCACTACAAAAACATTCAGAATTGGTTGAGCTGGGTCGTAGATCGTAGCTCAACCACTTAAAAACATTGCGAATTGGTTGTGCTGGGTCGTAGATCGTAGCTCAATCACTAGAAAAACATTCTGAATTGGCTGACCTGGGTCGTAGATCGTAGCTCAACCACTTTAAAAACATTTTGAATTGGCTGACCTGGGTCGTAGATCGTAGCTCAACCACTTTAAAAACATTGCGAATTGGTTGTGCTGGGTCGTAGATCGTAGCTCAACCACTACAAAAACATTGAGAATTGGTTGAGCTGGGTCGTAGATCGTAGCTCAACCACTTAAAAACATTGCAAATTGGTTGTGCTGGGTCGTAGATCGTAGCTCAACCACTATAAAAACATTGCGAATTGGTTGTGCTGGGTCGTAGATCGTAGCTCAACCACTACAAAAACATTGAAAATTGGTTGACCTGGGTCGTAGATCGTAGCTCAACCACTTAAAAACATTGCGAATTGGTTGTGCTGGGTCGTAGATCGTAGTTCAACCAGTATAAAAACATTGCGAATTGGTTGTGCTGGGTCGTAGATCGTAGCTCAACCACTACAAAAACATTGAGAATTGGTTGACCTGGGTCGTAGATCGTAGCTCAACCACTTAAAAACATTGCGAATTGGTTGTGCTGGGTCGTAGATCGTAGCTCAACCACTAGAAAAACATTCTGAATTGGCTGACCTGGGTCGTAGATCGTAGCTCAACCACTTTAAAAACATTTTGAATTGACTGACCTGGGTCGTAGATCGTAGCTCAACCACTTTAAAAACATTGCGAATTGGTTGTGCTGGGTCATAGATCGTAGCTCAACCACTACAAAAACATTGAGAATTGGTTGAGCTGGGTCGTAGATCGTAGCTCAACCACTTAAAAAAAATGCGAATTGGTTGTGCTGGGTCGTAGATCGTAGCTCAACCACTTTAAAATCATTGCGAATTGGTTGTGCTGGGTCGTAGATCGTAGCTCAACCACTACAAAAACATTGAGAATTGGTTGAGCTGGGTCGTAGATCGTAGCTCAACCAGTTTAAAAACATTTTGAATTGGCTGACCTGGGTCGTAGATCGTAGCTCAACCACTTTAAAAACATTGCGAATTGGTTGTGCTGTGTCGTAGATCGTAGCTCAACCTCTACAAAACATTGAGAATTGGTTGAGCTGGGTCGTAGATCGTAGCTCAACCACTTAAAAACATTGCGAATTGGTTGTGCTGGGTCGTAGATCGTAGCTCAACCACTAGAAAAACATTCTGAATTGGCTGACCTGGGTCGTAGATCGTAGCTCAACCACTTTAAAAACATTTTGAATTGGCTGACCTGGGTCGTAGATCGTAGCTCAACCACTTTAAAAACATTGCGAATTGGTTGTGCTGGGTCGTAGATCGTAGCTCAACCACTAGAAAAACATTCTGAATTGGTTGAGCTGGGTCGTAGATCGTAGCTCAACCACTTTAAAAACATTGCGAATTGGTTGTGCTGGGTCGTAGATCGTAGACTTTAAAAACATTGCGAATTGGTTGTGCTGGGTCGTAGATCGTAGCTCAACCACTAGAAAAACATTCTGAATTGGTTGAGCTGGGTCGTAGATCGTAGCTCAACCACTTTAAAAACATTGCGAATTGGTTGTGCTGGGTCGTAGATCGTAGCTCAACCACTAGAAAAAATATTCTGAATTGGCTGACCTGGGTCGTAGATCGTAGCTCAACCACTAGAAAAACATTCTGAATTGGCTCACCTGGGTCGTAGATCGTAGCTCAACCACTTTAAAAACATTTTGAATTGGCTGACCTGGGTCGTAGATCGTAGCTCAACCAATGGAAAAACATTGCGAATTGGTTGATCTGGGTCGTAGGTCGTAGCTCAACCACTTTAAAATCATTGCGAATTGGTTGATCTGTGTCTGTACCATACCATGTCAATTTAAATATATACCTCGTATACACGAAAATGTACTGCGTATGATACAATACAACATACTAATACAGTAAAGGCGTTTCATATGTGTCAATTTCTTCGCATTTCTCTATACTATAATTTCCAAGTTTGGCGGAGTTAACTGTTGTGTTTTGTTTACCAAAAACTATAAATTTACACTATGCTGTATTAAAGCAGCATCTCCAAGTGTTTGCGTAAGTACATACAATTGGTAGCTGATTTTCAAGTGCATTAAGATTTGGACAAAGAAGAACTAAATCGTCTGCTAGTGTTGTGTTGCCACACTTGATCCAACAGTTAACTCCAGCTCGACATTATTCCTCCCTGTCGATCGCCTTTTCATTTATATCAACACTAAACATAGAACCGAAAATTACTGATTGAATAGGAAATATCGCAATCTACATTATATGTAGCGCAATTCTACTGTAATGATTTAAAAGATACCTAAATGGGAGCACTGAACCCTTTTCCTCATATGTACGTTTTTTTTAAAGGTGTCTGCTGCAGATTTGTTGTGTGTTGGAAAGGGTTAAGCGAACTTTTTGAACACTCCTCGCATCACGGCCTTTCATTGGCAAGTTACCGTTTATGGTCCATTTATCATGACACAGCTAGTAATGACACCGCAACCCTGAGAGCAAATAAGGGCAGCTTTTGTTGTGTGTGTGTGTGTGTGTGTGTGTGTGTGTGTGTGTGTGAGAGAGTGTGTGTGATTGTATGTGCGTGCGTGCGTGCGTGCGTGCGTGCGTAAGTGCGTTTCTTTCAATAATGGTGATACTATGACAGATAATTATCAGCACCAAAACTCTTGTTTCATCAGAAAATCAAAGTACAAACAGTTAAAACTGAAGTTCAATTAAATAGATCCATGAGTAAATGAAATAAAAATTAAAACTATGATCATGTTTATTTCACGTAATAGTTTTTTCAGTTGGGAAAATACATTATTATTAAATCTTTTGACGTAATAATTTCGAATTAGCAGTTTTCGGTTCAACTATTCAAGTCAGTTGTGCATTCAATTGTTATCCCTTTTGTTAAGCCTGAATGATGCATAACATGACCGGCCCCAAATTTAATCGCAAGCCTTCCATGTTTTACATACCTCAGCTTTATCGTAGAACGTCATAGAACATAATGTTTTAATGCGTATAAAACATATATACATACCTTACACACGCAAACACAGAACAGAACATGTCAGGATGTCCTACGCACCCGGACATTCCCACTGATACGTAATGCAGAGTATACGCATGCTTATAAAACATATATACATACAATACACACGCAAACACAGAACAAAACATGTCAGTAAGGATGTCCTTCGTAGTTGACACGGACAGTCCTACTGACACGTAATGCAGAGTATACGCATGCATATAACACATATATACATACCATACACACGCAAACACAGAACAAAACATGTCAGTAAGGATGTCCTTCGTAGTTGACACGGACAGTCCTACTGACACGTAATGCAAAGTATACGCATGCATATAACACATATATACATACCATACACACGCAAACACAGAACAAAACATGTCAGTAAGGATGTCCTTCGTAGTTGACCCGGACATTCCCACTGACATGTAATGCATAGTATACGCATGCATATACAACATATAAACATACCTTACACACGCAAACACAGAACAATACATGTCAGTGAGGACGTTCTTCGTAGTTGACACGGACATTCCCACTGACACGTAATGCAGAGTATACGCATGCATATAAAACATATAAACATACCTTACACACGCAAACACAGAACAAAACATGTCAGTAAGGATGTCCTTTGTAGTTGACACGGACATTCCCACTGACACGTAATGCAGAGTATAGGCATGAATATAACACATATATACATACCATACACACGCAAACACAGAACAAAACATGTCAGTAAGGATGTCCTTCGTAGTTGACCCGGACATTCCCACTGACATGTAATGCAGAGTATATGCATGCATATAAAACATATAAACATACCTTACACACGCAAACACAGAACAATACATATCAGTGAGGACGTTCTTCGTAGTTGACACGGACATTCCCACTGACACGTAATGCAGAGTAAACGCATGCATATAAAACATATAAACATACCTAACACACGCAAACACAGAACAAAACATGTCAGTAAGGATGTCCTTTGTAGTTGACACGGACATTCCCACTGACACGTAATGCAGAGTATAGGCATGCATATAACACATATATACATACCATACACACGCAAACACAGAACAAAACATGTCAGTAAGGATGTCCTTCGTAGTTGACCCGGACATTCCCACTAACATATAATGCAGAGTATACGCATGCATATAAAACATATAAACATACCTTACACACGCAAACACAGAACAATACATATCAGTGAGGACGTTCTTCGTAGTTGACACGGACATTCCCACTGACACGTAATGCAGAGTATACGCATGCATATAAAACATATAAACATACCTTACACACGCAAACACAGAACAAAACATGTCAGTAAGGATGTCCTTCGTAGTTGACACAGACATTCCCACTGACATGTAATGCATAGTATACGCATGCATATAACACATATATACATACCATACACACGCAAACACAGAACAAAACATGTCAGTAAGGATGTCCTTCGTAGTTGACACGGACAGTCCTACTGACACGTAATGCAGAGTATAGGCATGCATATAACACATATATACATACCATACACACGCAAACACAGAACAAAACATGTCAGTAAGGATGTCCTTCGTAGTTGACACGCATACGTCTGCATATGGACACATATACATGTATATATAAAAAATTGTATACCCATATAAGTGCTGTGATATCCATGAAAACAATCTGGGAACAGTAAGAGTCACTCTTGGAGAGAAAATATCCTTTTCTCAAATTGTTATCAAGATATATTAAAAAATGTCACATGCTCTTTTACCAGGGACGGATCAAATATAGTACATGTATATGCATGACTAAATGTATGAGTGTTAAAGTGACTGTATGTCCACTAATTTTTGTAAAATGATAAATGTATATAAAACATATAAAAATCATATAATCATATAAAACGACTACTGAAGATGATGTAATCAGATTTCTAAGTGTTTGTTTAAGTTTACTATGTATAGTAATATCTTTTGATATAAATAGATCTCAAGACTTAAAAGCATATTTCTTCATTAGTTCCCCAATATTATGTAAAACATAAATTGTGGAAATTATTTAAGTAAATGACTAGGTTGACATAAATAGTTACCGCTTTGAATGACAATACTTGTTAAGAGATGAATCAGTTGTCATCAGCATTAGGGAAAAGATGATAAATACTTTCAGTATTACTGAGCGCTACGTAAGGTGGAATTGAATCATTTTCTTATTTTGTTGTTATCATCAGCCGTTTAGAAACGCTAAAATATGTTATTTTCCTCAATCATATGAAACCAAGATAAATAAATATTAATATTATCATATCAAGATACTGTAAGCTGCGTGATTAATATTGCATACACATATAACATAAGCTTACAGAAAAACATAAAATGTAAACAGTCACAACCAAAGCACTAATGTCAAGGAACTATTTTGGGATAACTAATAGACTTATCAACACTTTGAAGAAATAAAATCACATGTCTTCTAGAGGTCGACTACGCCGATTAAAACGTCAAAGTGTAATCTATGGCAAACTGTTTTTGTATTATGTAGACGTTGATTTTGAAATAGAATTCACTTTTTAGAATCGTGTCTATTGCTGACAAAGAACGGCATGGGATGGAAACCAGGAGTCAATGTCGTCTGGAATATCCTCAAGTTTACCCCTCAATCCGTCGTACCAATCAATATATGTTGCCCATATAAAATAACATGACACATTAATGAAGATTTCGGTGTAATGTTCGCAATGTTTTTCGAAAAGTTTTTCTAATGGTTGAGCTACGACCTACGACCCAGATCAACCAATTCGCAATGATTTTGAAGTGGTTGAGCTACGATCTACGACCCAGAGCAGCCAGTTTGCAATGTTTTTAAAGTGGTTGAGCTACGATCTACGACCCAGGTCAGCCAATTCAGAATGTTTTTGTAGTGGTTGAGCTACGATCTACGACCCAGCACAACCAATTCGCAATGTTTTTAAGTGGTTGAGCTACGATCTACGACCCAGCTCAACCAATTCTCAATGTTTTTGTAGTGGTTGAGCTACGATCTACGACCCAGCACAACCAATTCGCAATGTTTTTAAGTGGTTGATCTACGATCTACGACCCAGCTCAACCAATTCTCAATGTTTTTGTAGTGGTTGAGCTACGATCTACGACCCAGCACAACCAATTCGCAATGATTTTAAAGTGGTTGAGCTACGATCTACGACCCAGCACAGCCAATTCGCAATGTTTTTTAAGTGGTTGAGCTACGATCTACGACCCAGGTCAGCCAATTCAAAATGTTTTTTAAGTGGTTGAGCTACGATCTACGACCCAGGTCAGCCAATTCAGAATGTTTTTTTAGAGGTTGAGATACGATCTACGACCCAGGTCAGCCAATTCAGAATGTTTTTCTAGTGGTTGAGCTACGATCTACGACCCAGGTCAGCCAATTCAGAATGTTTTTCTAGTGGTTGAGCTACGATCTACGACCCAGCACAACCAATTCGCAATGTTTTTAAAATGTTTGAGCTACGATCTACGACCCAGGTCAGCCAATTCAGAATGTTTTTCAAGTGGTTGAGCTACGATCTACGACCCAGCACAACCAATTTGCAATGTTTTTAAGTGGTTGAGCTACGATCTACGACCCAGCTCAACCAATTCTCAATGTTTTTGTAGTGGTTGAGCTACGATCTACGACCCAGCACAACCAATTCACAATGTTTTTAAGTGGTTGAGCTACGATCTACGACCCAGCTCAACCAATTCTCAATGTTTTTGTAGTGATTGAGCTACGATCTACGACCCGGCACAACCAATTTGCAATGTTTTTAAAGTGGTTGAGCTACGATCTACGACCCAGCACAACCAATTCGCAATGTTTTTAAGTGGTTGAGCTACGATCTACGACCCAGCTCAACCAATTCTCAATGTTTTTGTAGTGGTTGAGCTACGATCTACGACCCAGCTCAACCAATTCTCAATGTTTTTGTAGTGGTTGAGCTACGATCTACGACCCAGGTCAGCCAATTCAGAATATTTTTCTAGTGGTTGAGCTACGATCTACGACCCAGCACAACCAATTCGCAATGTTTTTAAAGTGGTTGAGCTACGATCTACGACCCAGGTCAGCCAATTCAAAATGTTTTTAAAGTGGTTGAGCTACGATCTACGACCCAGGTCAGCCAATTCAGAATGTTTTTCTAGTGGTTGAGCTACGATCTACGACCCAGCACAACCAATTCACAATGTTTTTAAGTGGTTGAGCTACGATCTAAGACCCAGCTCAACCAATTCTCAATGTTTTTGTAGTGGTTGAGCTACGATCTACGACCCAGCACAACCAATTCGCAATGTTTTTAAGTGGTTTAGCTACGATCTACGACCCAGCACAACCAATTCGCAATGTTTTTAAAGTGGTTGAGCTACGATCTACGACCCAGGTCAGCCAATTACATTTTTTTGGTTGAGCTACGATCTACGATCTACGCGCTAACTTCACACACCTCTTTTTGGTTGAGCTACGATCTACGATCTACGCGCTAACTTCACACACCTGTTAATAACACATGATTTTCTCTTACGTTCTGCCAAAGAAAATCCATATTGCGCTCGATTGGGTTTATGTGAGATAAGCCAGCCGGTCATTGTAACACGTTTACGTTATGTTTGGTCGGATATTTTGCAGTAAGAAACCTTACAATAGTGTGTATCAGCACACCGAGGTACTGATACATAAATATGGAACGCCACAGCTGTCTTATGTTGTGATATGTCATGTTATTATGTCTAACTTACATCTTAATTTGTCTAACGTATGTGTTATTATGTGCACCTGCCATGTAAGTATGTCTAACTTACATGTTATTATGTCTAACTTACATGCTATTATGTCTCACTTACATGTTATTATGTGCACCTGTCATGTAAGTATGTCTAACTTACATTTTATTATGTCTAACTTACATGCTATTATGTCTCACGTACATGTTATTATGTGTAACTGACATGTTATTATGTCCAAATGGCATGTTTTTATGTCCATCTGATATGCTATGTTGTCTAACTGGCATGTTATTATGTCAAACCAACATGTTATTATGTCTCTTCGGCATGCTATTATGTCTATCATACACGTTAATATGTCTATTGTTATCTTGTTAGTTTATCATGTTGTGATGTCGAATTATCGTGGTGTTGTTGAAAAAAGGCGCGAAACTCGGCGCGCACTGGCCAGTGCGACGCAAAAGGCGGGACTAGATGCAGTGTTACAGACAACTTTAACACATAAACATATGGAAAATCTCTTGAAAAGTTTGAAACAAAAAAGATAAATTGATTTCTCTTTTGCAACAATGTTTTTAAAAGTCTTCTGCTGCAGATTGGTCGAATTGCATCAGATTGGTAAGAAGGGTTAACATTAAAAATCTATGAGTAAGAGTTTACCCCTCGTAATGAACGATTACTAGAGCTACTTTTGCCAAATATGTTTAAACATCGTCTGCTGCAGATGCGTCAAAATACACCAGCATGTGAGAAAGGACTAGGTATTGATCTTACATTGACACTTTAAACATTTTCCACATAAGTCAAAGCAAATATATGGAAAATGTCTATAAATTAAGTTTAATAATTGAAAAAAGTTTAAAACATTGTGGCAACATTATAAGCACTTTCTCCATTTTCCCCCAATGTTTTCAAAAGTCGACAGCTGCAAGCAGATCAAAATACGTCTGTATAAAGCAAATGGTTAAAATAGAATGCATATTATCTTGATTAAGTTACTGCGCCTATATGCATGTTCATCTACACGGAAAATGTTGTCTGCTGCAGAACGTGTAAGATGCAGAATTATATACAAATTATCTTTATAAATATTCGACCGGTGTTCTGCGAAGCGCAACCTAAATATAATTATTATACACATTGAAAGAGACTTCCGTTTCCCGCCTTTTTTCAACAACACCACGATACTTTGACATAACAACATGCCAGTTATACAAGATAACACGTTTTATGAACAGGACGTCTAATGGACATAATGCCAAGTCAACTAGACATAATACAATGTTTACTGAACATAATAACGTGTACATTTGACATCAAAACACATTGATTAGACATAATAGCATGACAGTTAGACATAGCAGTAACATGTTCGTTTGACATAATAAGACATACAATAGACATAATAACGTGTATGATAGACATAATAGCATACCGAAGAGACATAATAACATGTTGGTTTGACATAATAACATGTCGGTTTGACATAGTAACATACCAGTTTGACAAAAAAGCATATCGGATGGACATAAAAACATGCCTTTTGGACATAATAACATGTCAGTTACACATACTAACATGTAAGTGAGACATAATATCATGTACGTTAGACATAATAACATGTAAGTTAGACATACTTACATTGCAGGAGCACATAATAACACATTCGTTAGACAAATTAAGATGTAAGTTAGACATAATAACATGACATATCACAACATAAGATAGCTGTGGCGTTCCATACATAAACAACTATGTCTACCACTCGATGGAGAGCGTCAATGGAAGGCTGGGCTTTAGGTCAGATGGAAGCAATTCATTTTCCATAGGCGACCTTTATAGCGTTTAGGCTATGGCTCTTTCCCAACAGTATAAATAACCCAGAAACCTGTATTCAATCAAAGTTCATTATCAAAACGACCAAAAAAAGCACAAAAAAAATCACACTTCTTTTTAGCTATGTCGTCAAATCAAAGGTCACCCTTATACCGCAGTGAATTTTACTTTCAATTTCAGAAAACAAGTGTTGTTCTGAAAACGGCTACTAAGCTGTCAATAAAGCTAAAATCAAACACTTTTTGTTTACATATCAGTCAGAGGGTATTCAACTTTATTAAAAACACTTTCAACTTTCAACAAAATCATTATTGATCAATGGGAGACCACTTCAGTCTGGTGAATTCATCTGAAATTGTCTGCCCGGCAAGTCGATCCGATTTACTTCCCTTTGATCATTACTATTGTAATTATATAATATGTTTATCGACGCATTATAGCACCCCAGACCAGAGATGTGTTCGGATTAACCTGACAGATAAGTTGTAAGGAAGTTCACCGTTGTAAGCCGAACCCGCCAAACAGATAACAGATATTAGCTGAAATCTTCAACTCAACTTTCTATTTGGTAATTAAAAATCTTCACTTTCTATTCGGTAAAGGAATCCGCCAAGGTCGAGCGGCACGACCGTCATGGTGGAGTACCCTTGAACAAGGCACATTTCCTAGCCTAGTACTGGTTTGTTAATCCAGGGATCATGAATAGGTGAACTATCGCCGTGATATAACTGAAATAATGTTGAAAACGGCGTAAAACCTATATACAACAAATCTATTCGGTAAATCTGATTTCTACCTATAACGCTGCCCCCAACAAAATCGCCCCTGCTCTCACAAGCAACCTCGGGAAAAGACCCGTACAAAACATAAAGCTCGTTGTGTACATGTAAAAATATTAAATTACCATTTTATAGAGGTTTCAAAAATAATAGTCTAGTAGTTGTCGAAGCCGTTTGCCGCAGATGTGTTGTGTGTTGGAAAGAGAGTATGTTTCAGTTGAAGACGACGTTTAGAAATAGCTTTGATAAAAAAGAAATGAATGTCAATATGCAAATGTTGCCCATAGAACACTATTCACTAGGGCTTTATTCAAAAATATAAATATAAATACAATGCGGTGATGCATATCACGAACTGGGTAAAGAAATATCAATCATCTGATTCATGCGATTGGTAATAGGGCCATTTTACCTCTTCATCATATATAATCTGCACGGAGCATGTTATATATCACTTAATCGTCGTTAAATTAATGCAATTCATGCTACTAACTGCATAAATAAATCACCTACCATGATTTGTTCGATAAAATCAAGTCAACCAAAAATCTCACTTGCAACTTCTGAAGTAAACGAAGTGTTTATACAGGTCACAATACACAAAATAAATTCCCTCTTTATTTCCATGTAAATCAACCAGTTTCAACACCCAATTGTCACACTTTCCAAGCGTTTATCATATAGAACACCCTATATCAATTGAAAAGAGTTACCTCCAAGCTTTAAAATGATTCAAAGACAATGGGGGTCATGTATTATGCCAGAAAGAATTCCCCCGGCAAAAATGGTTACCGTCACTTTAGACAAAATCGGGTTTGGACGAAACTGGTTTTTCACAGTCTCTACTTTCTCTTTATAATAAGGTAAAAATACTAAAAATGATCAAATCAATCATTTCCAATGCATCATATACACATTTACAATGCATCATATACACATTTACAATGAATTTAAATTCAATGTTATACATTAAATGCATTCTAGTGATGGTATACGCTCATTTCTACATATGATAAAATATATGTGCAGTCCTAATGGTGTCTAAGTTTCAAAGATAAATTGCAAGTCCATAAAATCATGAATAAGACATCAATCTTGCACTATGCATAGAGTTTAAACTTATTCAGTTTACATCATAACGAAACCAGCTACCACCTTACTTCAGTCAAGCACTATGCATAGGGTTTAAACTTATTCAGTTTACATCATAACGAAACCAGCTTCCGACTTACTTCAGTCAAGCACTATGCATAGGGTTTAAACTTATTCAGTTTACATCATAACGAAACCAGCTTCCAGCTTACTTTAGTCAAGCATTATGCATAGGGTTTAATCTTATTCTGTTTACATCATAACGAAACCAGCTTCAAACTAACTTCAGTCAAGCACTATGCATATGGTTTGAACTTATTCAGTTTACATCATAACGAAACCAGCTTACAACTTACTTCAGTCAAGCACTATGCATAGGGTTTAAACTTATTGATTTTGCATCTTTTACGAAACCAGCTTCAAATTTAATTCAGTCATGCACTTTGCATAGGGTTAAAACTTATTCATTTTGCATCGATTAGGAAACCAGCTTCAAATTTACTTCAGTCAAGCACTATGCATAGGGTTTAACCTTATTCATGTTTCATCTTTTACGAAACTAGCTTCTAACTTACTTCAGTCATGCACTTTGCATAGGGTTTAAACTTATTTATTTTGCGTCTATTACGAAACCAACTTAAAACTTACTGCAGTCATGCACTATGTATAGAGTTAAAACTTATTCATTTTATCTACAACGAAACCAGCTTACAACTTACTTCAGTCAAGCACTATGCATAGGGTTTAACTTATTCATTTTGCATCTATTACGAAACCAGCTTCAAATTTCCTTCAGTCATGCACTTTGCATAGGGTTTAAACTTATTCATTTTGCATCTAATACGAAACCAGCTTCAAACTTACTTTAGTCATGCACTATGCATAGGGTCTAAACTTATTGATTGTGCATCTAATACGAAACCAGCTTCAAACTTACATTAGTCATGCACTATGCATAGGGTTTAAACTTATTGATTTTGCATCTATTACGAAACCATCTTCCAACTTACTTCAGTCAAGCACTATGCATAGGGTTTAAACTTATTGATTGTGCATCTATTACGAAACCAGCTTCAAATTTACTTCAGTCACGCACTATGCATAGGGTTTAAACTTATTCATTTTGCATCGATTAGGAAATCAGCTTCAAATTTACTTCAGTCAAGCACTATGCATAGGGTTTAAATCTATTCATGTTGCATCTTTTACGAAACTAGCTTCTAACTTACTTCAGTCATGCACTTTGCATAGGGTTTAAACTTATTTATTTTGCGTCTATTACGAAACTAACTTAAAACTTACTTCGGTCAAGCACTATGCATAGGGTTTAAACTTATTCATTTTGCATATATTACGAAACCAGCTTCCAACTTACTTCAGTCAAGCACTATGCATGGGGTTTAAACTTATTCATTTTATCTACAACGAAACCATCTTCCAACTTACTTCAGTCAAGCACTAAGCATAAGGTTTAAACTTATTCATTTTATCTACAACGAAACGGTGTCTTCTCGATTGTCCCACATTTTGATTTTACTATTTACCCTTAGTGCGGTGGGATAACGAGCGGTAAAGAGAGGTAAGGGAAAGGTGAGAATACAGTCCTGTTATTATGCCTATTCCACTACAAACAGTAAATTTGCGGTTTCTTTACTGTTTGCACAAACATTCAATTAAGTTTATGCCTATTCCACTACAAACATAGTAAATTTCACAGTATTTTCACCTTTGTTTCATTGCGGTTTCTTTACTATTTGATCTTTATTAATTTCATTTGTTTGCAAAAAAACACACTTATAATTCATATTTGATCTTTATTAATTTCACCTTTGTTTCATTTCTTTCTAAACTGTTTGAACAATCTGTTGAATTGGTAAAAAGAATCCAGACTTTTGAAGGATGTAAGTCTCAACTTTATCGTGAGCGAAGCAAAGACAGACCAGTACTTCCGAAAAGAAGACAAGACATACGCCTGGAAGGGGAGTGGACAGAGACGTCAGCTGGTGAGCAGTTTCTGCTTATAGACGAAGGTGAAGAAAACCGAATGCTCGTGTTCGCTACGCAGACAAATCTGGAGCACCTATGCAACGCCAGAACAATCTACGCTGACGGTACCTTCTACACATGCCCGGGACTGTTCTACCAGTTATACACATGGCATTGTTTTATAGACGGACAGATGTATCCTCTGATGTTTGCTTTCCTACCAGGAAAGTCGGAAGAAACTTATCTGAGACTGTTTAATGCACTGGATAGAGAATGTAACCGTTTTGGACTCGAGTTGAAACCCGACATCCTGTTCATGGACCACGAACTCGCTCCAAGAAAAGCTGCTCTACGAGTCTTCCAGACGACGGACGTGAAGGCATGCTTCTTCCACTACACACAGTGTATCTGGCGGAAGGTACAGTCTTCGGGCTTGGCCAACGATTACAGGACAAACGAAGACATTCACCGCCTGGTCAGACGAGCAGCAGTTTTACCACTTGTACCAGTCAACTCAGTTGAAGACGTGTGGTTCGAAGCACTCACTGACATTGCTACTTTAGAGCTTCCTGCAGCAGTTGAATTATTCACAGACTATGTAACTGAGAACTGGATTGAGAGCGACAAACAGATTTGGAATCACTTCAATACCCATGGTCCAAGGACGACAAACAATGTAGAAGGCTGGCATAGCATGTTGAAGAAAGCTGTTCAGCATTCACATCCGAACATATTTTCCATCCTTAGAACTATCCAGGAAGTTGAATCATTTTCATGTATCAAGGTAGTTCAGTATGCTACCGGAGGTAAAAGACCAACCAAGAGAAGGAAATATAAAAACATTGACACGCGACTAGCATCCCTAAAGGAACGCCTGCGTGATGGGTCCATTAGCGCAATTGAGTATGCGGACAGAGCAACATATTGTCTACATATGTAACCATTTATAAACTGAGTAAATATTCAACAAAATTGAAAACAGTGAAAACCCAGATCAGACGATGTGATTATATGATGTGTTTAATTTGTTATTTGTTATTTGAATGTATGTATTATAAACAATAGTTCAATTACCTAATTTGAATTAAAATATGTTTTTCTAAATAATTTGATATTTTCCTTATTGCTATGTTATATCAAAAAGAGGACCAAACAAGAGCTTTTTTCTGATAAATTCGTAACATACTGTTTTATAAAAAATGGTTACCAATATAGTGGAATTTTAAATGAACCGAACTGTAGTGATATCTTCGCCCCGGGCAGGGATTAGCCGACACCTTACCTGTATTTTTTCCCGATAGTCCTACATCGATTTTTAGCCCAAAAATCAAAATGTGGGACAGTCGAGAATAAACCAACGAAACCAGCTTCCAACTTACTTCAGTCACGCACTTTACGTAGGGTTTAACTTTATTCATTTTGTATCGATTACGAAGAGATTTGAAGCTTACTTCAGACATGCACTTTATGTAGCGTCTAAATATATTAATTTGTATCGATTACGAAACAAGTTTCAACTAACTTCAGTAATTCTCTACACCTTATATATAGTCTTAAAGTTTTCATTTTTGCATCTATTACAAAAAAACAAAAATCAAAAGTTTTCTTCAGTTTTGCACTATAGATAAGGTTTAAAAAAAAATAGAGTTTATGAATCACGATCCAAGTCTTCTTCTTTGAGTAATCGCGCATTTGTGTTGTAAAAGCTCGAAGGCAGATTCCGCTCATAACAGGATTCGAACCAGGGACATTTGGTACGAAAAGCCGACGCTCTTCCACTGTATCACCGTGTTCCACAGTTTCGATTTGTGCCCGTCTTATTTAAATACACCCAATATGTCTACGTTTATATTCAACTCGACAGTCAATAAAACTGGTGAAATTAAATACAGTATGATTTATTGCACAAAACAAACAATATATTTATAGCAAAGAAAAATATATAAACATACAAACGTAGACATAGATTTTTTACGGAAGAATTTAAAAACAACGTGAGAATTTATTAGTAAAATTAATTATTTTCAAATTATCAAATAAATTGAAGTTATGATATAATTTTGATACTGAAACGTTTATCAAAACCAGATCATCACATCATTAGGTGTAATAATTTAGTTTTGCTACTGTTCTATATGTTACAGTGCAACAAATGTATATTTATCTATACTATTTAAAGTTTTAACAGATTCTGAAGATATTAATGTGGCAAAGTTATGTATACTTGACCAATAACAATAGTCATGCTAGAACAGGAGTGTATTTAGATTTAAGTAACACATCTAGCTGTCGGATTGCTCACCTTACTTATATTGTCAATTTTCAGCTTTTTTAAAAGTAACATGCATATGTTCTTCTTAAAACAAATATTTGTTCTAAATAATTAAAATAACAATTATTAGAAGTAGTTAAAGTGCAGAGGTAGTTGGCCTAAAACACGACCGAGCGCAAGATATGTTAGGTGAATTTGAACATCACACCCCGGTACTATCTGTCCCTGGGGATTATATCCAGCAGAGCTCTAGATAAGAGGCATTTTTCTTGCTCTAAAATCCTTATTGGACATTCAAAACCTATGTTGTGGGTACTCAAAACAATTGTCTCAGTGAGACGATTCTTTTTAGTACCCACAACATAGGATTTGCTGAGTGATAAAAGAAATAATGTGGGGAAAAGACCTGTTCACTTCCTCTTATCTAGTCCTCGGTATCCAGTATGAAAATGCTAACTATCTAAAACGTTTCAAAGAGTAAAGCATGAGAACTACGTTTTTTAATAAGGAATCGCTTATTAAAAAGTATAACGAAAATCAAATGTGTGGCCTAAAGCAAGCTAAAGAAAGTGAATATGGAGTGTGACGGGGAAAACCAACATTGTGGACTCGAACCAGACCAGCCTAAGCATGCCGCGCAGGCCAACCCGGACAGACACTTTTTGGCTCCTGTGGATTTTCTTTTTCAGGAATCATTACTCTATACCTCCATTCCCCGGAGACGGAATGTGTCGGTCCGGATTAGCCTGCACGGACTGCGCAGGCTGATTTGGGTCGATACATTACGAAGAGTCCATAATATTGGTTTTCTCGTGGAACGGCTCACAGTAGTAATGTACAAAGTATCCATATTGTTTATCATAGAGCCACGTCTTTCTTAAATAGTCTCATTATAACAACATGTAATGTCGACCTTTTATTAACCTAAAACTAAAGCGATTACTTTAACCCTTTCCCTCATATAGACGCTTTCTGACGCCTCTGCAGCAGACGGCTTTTTGAAAACATAGTGACAAAAGAAGAAATTGCACGTTTTCCCCTTTTCCATAATGTTTTCCACTTTTTATCATAGGTTATCCATTCAATTATGGATATTTTCTATTTTTTGACAAAATACGTTCAAAGAAGTCGTCTGCTGCAGAATTGTAGTATGAGGGAAAGGGTTAAGCCCACTGACTACCCACTTTTAATAGGGAATCGCTTATTAAAAAGAATAACAAAAATGAAATGGGCCTAAGGAAAGCGAGAGAAAGTAAATACTGAGTGTGATATTCCGCTTTTCTATGGTATGGTAATTCGCTTTTGTAGCCACAACAATACATCATACATTAGTAATGTACAAAACATCCATATTTTTTATCATAGAGTCACGTCATTCTAAAATCAGTCTCATTATAACAACACGTAATGCCGACTTTTTATTAACCCGAAACCGTTTGTAAACGAAATGAGACAATTTTTTGTTGGTGAACACTTTAACCCTTTCCCTCATACGGCAATTCTGCAGCAGACGACTTTGAACGTATTTTATGTCAAAAAATAGAAAATCACCATAATTTAATGGATAACCTATGACAAAAAGTGGAAAACATTGTGGCAAAAGGAGAAATTGCACGTTTTGTGCAATTTCTTCTTTTGTCACTATGTTTTCAAAAAGCCGTCTGCTGCAGAGGTGTCAGAAAGCGTCTATATGAGGAGAAGGGTTAAGCCCACTGATTACCCACTTTTAAAGGAAACATGTCTCTGAGGGCACAGAACGGACGAACATCTTGGTCACCATTTCGACAGTCCGCAATGACAACACTAAAGTATATTCCCAAAGCTTTAGATAAGGGACATTTTGCTTGTACTAAAATCCCTATTTTACCCTCTAACCACATGATATTGGTACTCAAAAGAATCGTCTCGATGAGAAGATTTTTTGAGTACCCACATCATAGGGTTTGATTGAAGGTTAAGAGAGATCTTGTGGAGAAAAGAGCTGTATACTCCTCTTTATCTGTACCTCTGTATTCCCATACCATGCTATAATTGCATTTAAACACAATATAAAACTTTCACGATGTACATTATTCATTCACGTTATGTTGTATATGAATACCTTATCCCGCAACTGCTGTCATCACCACTGTATTTTGATAAGTTTTCTTTTTGTTAATTTTATGAATTTGTAATTGCCTTTGCTGTATATTGATATGAAGAGCGAGCAATGTTAAGACCAAGATTAAATTACGCGACTAATTTTGTTCTATAGTGTTTGCAAGTTGTTTGCAATGTCGCACATGCCGTATAAAGTGGGGGAAAACGTTGTTTAAAGTCGCGTGGGAATGATAATAGTTGTATGAGTCTTGCCATAATAAATCGTTAAACTTTACTAGAAATCTCATTCTTGTTTAGAACAGAGCAAGTAACTAGACAGTGTTAACTGTATGTACAGTGTATATACAAAGAACGTTTCCATCATCAGTACATTGCATTTCAAAAGTTCGGACAATGTTTGTTTTGGCTCTAAAGTTGGTGCGCTGTTGAACCGTAATTTTCACACATACGAATATGTCACACTAGTGCAATATTCATACGAATTCCTCACACGTGTACACATTCGTACGAATATTTCACAAGAAGGTGTTGTGAAATTGTCGTACCCCTTTTTTCACCAACTCTTAGTACCAACGACATTTATACATTTCGTTTATCGCTCGTTTATTAATTTTAGCTACCAGCCGCCGTATTTTTTGAGTGAATATCAGTTCGCAAGTGTATCCTAAATTAAAAGTTACACCTCTATCTGAATATATGGTATTAATATGGTGCTAAGATTGTCATTGTTTTCAATTTTTAGTTTATTTAGTTGTGTTTTTTTAAATGAAAATACTTGTACATGTATATCAATAAATGTCGTTTGTTTCTTTATTTGTGCTTTTGGGTTTATCAAGTTTTCAACAATATTCATATTTATAGCCCTATAAACGAGGGTATACGACAGACCGGTGGTGACATTTTAAATTCAATATTTCATGATTTTCCCCATTCATAATTTCACGATTTCAACTTCACGAATTCACGATATCAACTTCACGATTTTATCTTTTTAAACGAATTCACTTTTTTCTTTTTTTCATGATTTTAAATTCACGATTTCAACTTCACGAATCAACTTCATATAAATCGTGAAATTATGAAGGTGAAATCGTGAAGGTGAAATCGTTGAAATCGTGAAATATTGAAAAGAAGAAAATTTAGAAGAAACTCGGGCCGCAAATATTGGCTGAACGATTCGACTTTGACGTTGATTTGACCTTCATAACATTGTGACCTTGACCTTAGATCTAGTGTTCTTAAAACGACACATATACTTTACTTGTAAATCTAGTCATCATGCGAATTATGAAAACTCCGTGACAAAACAACTCTACGTTTTCAGTGTCACCTTTGACATAGACACAAATACGAAAGACCGGTGGGGACATTTTGAGTTCAATATTTCACGATTTCACGTATTCATGATTTCAACATCAAGATTTCATGATTTCGTGAAGTTGAAATCGTTAAATCTTGAAATATTATTGAACTTGAAATGTCACCACCGGTCTTTCGTAGTATTGCCATGCAATACAAAATCCTCTACCGGCTAATATAATCATCTGAACATTTACTATCTGAGTACAGATGTCAATGTCGGGTACCATGGTCTCATATTTTAAACATAGAACATGGGTTTTGAATGCTGTCGCAATGAATTTAAAATTTGATCCAAGTGTCATGGAAATTCTTTTAGTAGTAGGACATATGGAACGGAAACGAAACTTCAATGCTCAAGCCCAGTAAACATTGACGTTGGGTTGACGTTGTGCCAACTAAGGACCACAACATTAAAATAACGTTGTATTATAGTTGGATTTGAAAGTGTTTTAGGCGTCATATCTCAACGTCGGGAAATGACTATAATCAAATCAAAATATCTTTTATATCTAACGCGAGTCTAATACAATTCAAACCAAAATGGCAATTTTATGATATTTCAACGTTGAAAAAACAGTTTGGTTTGATTTATAATCAAATTCCAATATCTTAAATTATCAAGTAACTTTAGTTTTAAATTCACATGCTACTTGGACAGAAATTAGTGTTAAAACATTTTAAATGTCATGCATTTAAACATTATCGTACGAGTTAAGATAATTTTGACATATATTGTATATGTATTTCACGGGACGTAATAAAACAATATGAACATGTTTACGTCGTGTCTGAGCCAAATAAAACGTTGATATAACGTCGGACCTCATTTCCGGTGAATTCAGCCGTGCTGGAAAACTCTATCTGCATTTCGTCTTGATTCGTTGAGGTACACAACTGAATTTTCACAAATGTGTGACGTATTCGTACGAATTTGTCACACACGTGTGAGGAATTCGTACGAATATGTCACACATGTGACATATTCGTATGTGTGAAAATTACGGTTCAACAGTGCGCGATATATTGATGAGCCATTGCTCCAGTAAATCCAACTGTATATTATTTATGACAAGTCTAGAGTATTAGGAACCTACACACGTTTCATGCAAAGTGGTCCCAATGAACAATGACTGTAAGAAACATTTGGGAAATGTGTGCGATAAGTGAAAATCCTGGTACAACTTTAGGGGATGTTCAGTTTAATCTGTACTTGTCGGAATTGCCATCAGGGTGGTTTTTCATGTAGCTACGCTTAAATTATGGTGTTTATTTTATTCATTCTAGCTTGAATATTTTTATCTCGTTTAACTGGCTAGTTCGTATCTTGAGCATCAACAGTCTGTACACTTGATGGAGGATAAAAGCGTATGACTTCTGTTAAATTTAATGAATACATGTACATGTTTCTATCGGTTTGTCCATGCCAGTCCAATAAATTAAAAGTGTTTTTGAGAATACTGGTCTACGTGATTCATTACAGAAATTTCAATTGAACATTCAACTTGGTGGTATTATTTTTTATAAACTTTGGATTTCCATTAAATATAGAAATTACTTTTACAGAAGTAAAAGCTTTCCTTTTATCCTCTAATACAGACAATACTCCGAGCACATGCTGTTTGTTAACACTTCGTAAAAGAAACTAATTGCTTAGTAAGAGTAATTTCAGCCTTTTCCGCGATCAACTGTGGATAAAAATCACTTTTCAATTTTGCAAAAATTTGGATATGTTTGTAATGATGTTTTCTCTTCAGACGACCTTTATACGCCCTATGAAGAAAACAGTTAACAGGGAGTAAGTTATCATTTTAATTGGCCTGATCAAACATACTGTAATTTGACATATAAGCGGTGTGATCCAGGAAAACTCACCGCAGAGTCAGAGGACTAGATAAGGAGGAGTAAACAGGTCTTTCTTCCATGATATCTCTGTAAGCACTCATTGAGACGATTCTTTTGTGTACCCACAACATAGGTTTTGGAGGTCAAATGAGGATTTTAGAGAATGAAAAAACGCTCTTTATCCAGAGCTCTGTTAAGTTAGAGTTATTATTACACGTGCGGAAAAATAACTGCCTACGCATCCATGCTAAAGATCAAAATGTATTCCGGCACTCATAAGTTTTTGAAACCTTCTTTGACCGATTGACGAACAGTGCAGATACAGATAAGACTGCGCGGAGGTTTTTGGCAGATTTGGTTCTACAATTGATGTATGCTTTGCTTAAAGAGACTTTCACGCGATACAACCACAATCTCAATTACTATACTGTCATTAGGTCTGAAGTAAGAAAATGATTTTAGTTTTAGTATTACTTGTATCTATAGTTCTTTTATGGAAATAAACAAAAAATGTATATTGGGTCAGTCCGCCACGTAGCATAACATACCAGTCACAGGTGTAAAGTACACGATTAAGACATGTCTTCACAATGTAGAGATATATAGTTCATGTTTGAGCCGTTCACAAGAGAACTAACATAATGGTCTCTGCGTAATGTATCGACCCAGATCAGCCTACGCAGTCCTCACAGGCTGATGCGGACCGACACATTCCGTCTCAGGGGGATAGAGGTATAAAGTAATGATTCCTTAAACAGAAAATTCACAAGGGGAGAAAAGTGTCTGCCTGAATTAGCCTGCGCGGCATGCTTAGGCTGATCCGGGTCGATACTTTACGCAGTGTCCATAATGTTGGTTTTCACGTTGGACAGCTCTTACTCTTTTGCAAATCAGTCACGTTTACAACATTTTCTGAGTACTTTTAGCATATTTTAAAAGCCGTTAAACACTACTCTCGTCTCATTAATCGTTCACTCCAATAAAACATATGGTTTAGGTAAACGTAATCCTCTGGCTTGATAATTAACAACAGTCCATAAATATGATTCTCAAATTAAGGTTGACGATTAGTCTTTCGCACACGTCCCACAATTCGAGATAACATAATTAAAATACGGTAACGTAAAGAGTGTATGTTCTTTTTTAAATTAAATTTCAGTTTTCTAAATTGAACACTTAAACATTAATCACAAACTTATTTCTTTTTGTACCAAATGTACTACTACTACTACCACTTACCCTTAAAATGTTAGCAGAAAAACGATATATTATTCCAATAAGTAATACAGTATAATGTACTAGTTCTCTCGGTTTGTCACTAGCCCTATCCTTAAAGCGTGTCAACATCCATCTACAAAATTCAATTATTGTTATACCGGGTAGGGTGGATGTATTAATGAGTTCGTGTTTACCTTACCACTGAAACGTGATTACTTTTAAAGGGTATTTTTCGATCCTAGTTGATGAGCCTAAACCCCCTTTACCGTATATGCCTGTATTAACCCTTTCCCTCATACAGACGCTTGTTGACGTCTCTGTAGCAATCGACGTTTGATAACATTCTAAAAAAGAAGAAAATTTTCATAATGAGCTTGAATAAAAAAAAAACATGAGACAAAGAAAACTGATCTACGTGATTCATTACAGAAATTTTAAATGTAAACATTCAACTTGGTGGTATTATCTTTTATAAACTATAAACTTTGGTTTTCCATTAAATATAGAAATTATTTTTACAGAAGTAAAGGCTCTACTGTTATCCTCTTATACAGACAATACTAGGAGCACTTACTGTTTGTTAACACTTTGTAAAAGACGACAAATCTCACCATTATTCTACAATGTTGTTTTTTTTAAAAGATGGTCGATACAAATATTTTTTATTGCCAGGATTTAGCCGTTTCTTAACTTTTTTTCGACACTAACCGAGCCGCAAAAGCGAGGGATTATGTGAGAGTTCATATCTCGAACACGCCATACATTCTTTTCGATGATAAATGTTGTTTGTCTTCCATTAATGGACTACAAGTCAAATTGAAAATGTAGCCAATTGCCTAGAAACCCCTGCGTTGATTGATTGAGATAGGGAGACAGAAATAACGTGATGATATGAACTGAACACCGTGATATATCTGAAATACCATTGAAAATGGCGTAACATTTACAAACTTATATATCAAGCTTTTTCTACAATCAAACCAAACGGAATAAAAAGAACGCAATACAGTAAAATGCTTGATGACATATTAGTTCTAGCTTAAGCATCCTTCATTTACTATTAAGATCCGCATGCAAGATCTCGAATCATCATTGAAATTGGAAGCACTGATAGTAACAAGTTACGATGAGGGAGAAGTTGATTTATATGCTCTTTGACTGATTGGTCGGCAAGAATAAACCAAGAGCATTATGTCATCCCATTGCCTGTATATAGTTGATAGATAAGAGATTAAATTATGATTTTACGATTGTTTAAGAACCATCTATTATTGACAAATATATACTTTGTTCCGTCTTGAAAATAGTGTACTAAATGCTGTTTAATTGTCAAGGCATGTTATAAGCTATCGGAGCGATGCTAAAGGGGAACCAATGAACTATGTGTTCAAAGAGTAACTAAAGTTATCAAGAAGTATTCTCACTTTAAAATCTAAATGTATTATATAAGCTATCACGTTTACTTGCACGTGTGTCACAACATGACATTTCTGTAGTATGGATATGAATGTTTCTATGTGACTATGTGCTTTTATACTTGATATTAACAAACATTCGAACCGTTCCACGAGCACACCAACAGTATGGCCTCTGCATAAAGTATAGACCCGGATCAGCCTAAGCATGCCGCGCAGGCATACCCGCATAAACACATTTCGCCTCCTACGGATTTTCTGTTTCAGGAGTCATTACTTTATACCTCTATCCCCCTGAGACGGAATGTGTCGGCTCGGAACAGTCTGCGCGGACTGTGTTGGTTTTCTCGCGGGACGGTTCTTTTCTGTTCTGTACTAGTCTAACTAGTTTGACAAGCCCGATACAGCATTTAGCCTTCAACTTTTATGTGGTCCTTCAAGTTCTTACTTTCCTTTTAGGGACGAAAATGAGCATCGGAGTGTCAAAGGTCAATTTGAAGATATATAGAAAATATTGTTTTGGAATTGAGAGGCATGTCAGAATAAAAGTGATAGTGAGGTAGGTGATTTACATCAAAAGAAAATGGCATTAATTGAATTAGTGTAATCCTTTCAAGATTGACATTCTAAAAATGGACTAGTCCTGCTTTGCATTTGAAAATAGTTCATAGCCAATTCTATGAATATCAAGATAAAATCGTTGAGTTAAGCCAGCCATAGGTTATAGAGTCTGGTCAGACGGAGCGGTTATACTGGCTGCACTGACTTCATTCAATCGGTTCTGGCAGTCGACGTGTTCAACTTATTTTAACAACGATTTGAATTCCGTACGTGCGAACAACGGTACCGAATATGGTAATGGTGCGTCACTGAAATATGATGTGACGTCATCTTAATATGCTGTTACGTCATTCAAAATGTGGCAGTTGGTCGAGGTTCACACGCCGATCATTAATTATATTTCATGTGTAAATTATTTTATTTCGTTATATACAATATAGAATCATATATAGTTTATCTTTATTCTGTCTTAAAGGTTATACATGGTTTACAAGAAAATGATGAAAGCGATACAGGTTTCAGGGGTGTAGCTTGGCAATAATCAATGTGTAGGCCGTCTCGTGAGAAAATCAACATTGTGGACTCTGCGTAAAGTATCGACCGGATCAGCCTAAGCATGCCACACAGGCGTACCCGGATAGACACAATTTTCTGTTTCAGAAATCACTACTATATCTATCCCCCCTTAAACGGAATGTGTCGGCCGGATCAGTTTGCGCGGACAGCGCAGGCTGATCTGGTCGATACATTACGCAGATGTGTATCGCCGCAGCTGCATTTTGGGTCATTTTTAGAAAAAATGTGTAGGCACGTGCCTACAGTGCCTAAAGGGAGACACGCCCCCCCCCCGTAGTACAATGCTAAAACCTGTATCGCAACTGCAACATACTATTTATTATTTATCGACCATTCAATCATTAATTTACCATTCACAAGTACAAGCAACATGGCGTTTCCTGAACACTTTACACACCCAATCACAAAGTCATACGATAACAATACTCACTCACTTATTCTTTTGTTTAAAAATGTGTCTCAATTGTGTGTTTAGATATATTGGTGAAAATAACTTTGGGTTAACTATATATGTACGGTAAAACGTGGGACTCTGTGTGGAAAATCCATTGCATTTTGTTTGTTTGAAAATTGCTATAAAACTTGTAGTTTTATGCAATAAAGTATATTGTATTGTATTGTATTAAATGATAATTATTATCGATGTCTGATCATCGGGCATTCTACGCGTCGAATGTGTGAGGAGATCCTGCATGTTAAACCGACCCTGGTCGCAATTGAACCAGGTACCTTTGGATCAAAGCCGGCCCTAACTCCATGGTCTCCCAAAATGGCCAAGTAGTACTTGTAAAACAGCAGGATATCCATATAATTCACAAGGTATCAAGCTATGCATCCATTAAACCCTCTCCCTAATACATATTATCTGCATCAGGCGGCTTTGAAAACATTCAGGCAAAAGTATTGAACATCTCTATAAATATTAGTATAATTATAAAATATAGTTGAGAAATTGTGACAATAGGAGGAATTGCTCATTATGAGAAAATTCTTCTTTAGGAACAAAGTTTTCAAAAGTAGATCGCTGCAGATGCGTCCAATGCCGTCTATAAATGGGAAAGGGTTAAAACTAGGTGTATACCATCTTTGCTCAGCGGACCATGCCTAAACGCGTTAGATCAAAACGCAAGCAAGAAGGGTCGTTATAAGGTAAACGATAACAGTGAAGTGTCAGATAAGCCCGTGTAAAACACAGTCTCGCCGAATTCCTCACTATACACTCACATATAATTATACAAATCAAAAAAATTCATATCGTGATATAAAACTGGAATCGCAACCCATCGTAGCTCACTTACACGCATTCGCGACGACAACACCGTGATACCAGACGGGACATTTCAGTTTGATAAGACATTTAAAAGTAAGTAAATATCTTATTATGGCGACAAGTGTATGTACATCAACAAAACAATAGTACTAAATAACACCCGGCAACATTGGCCTAAAATAATAATTTGTTGTTTTGGTATCGATCAATATTAGATAGGCAGATATGGGCAACATCCATTTTAGCGACTTTATATTAATCGGCATGTCACAGGAAATACAAAGTCATTATGCAATGGAATTTGGTAAGGCTCATGTTTGAGCCTCGTACTGTTTTGTCACGAGAAAACCAACATTGTGGACTCTGCGTAAAGTGTCGACCCGGATCAGCCTAAGCCTGACAGACACTTTTCGCCTCATGTGGATTTTCTGTTTCATAAATCATTACTCTATACCTCTATCCCCCTGAGCTGGAATGTGTCGTCCCGGATTAGCCTGCGCAGCTGCGCAGGCTGATCTTGGTCGTTACATTACGCAGAGCCCATAATGTTGGTTTTCTCGTGGAATAGCTCAAATACTGTTTAAAATGGCACAGCACCCTAAATTAAGCAAACAATCGTCCACTCGAAAATGTCTGAGTAATATTGGATCTAATCCGAATCTCTTCATTATTTTAGTACGTCAATGGGGAAATGTACAAGTGTTCTCTTGTTAACAGTGTAGAGTCATTTCATCCTGTGCATCTGCACTGACTAATCATGTCTACACTATTTACATATTACTTACCAAATCTAGATAGAAGCTTCTGTCAACTTATAAAAGTAAATTCTGACGGAGCAGTAGTAAAGTCTGATATGAACATTCACTGTTATCAAAAAGACAACTTGTATATTTTCCAGTGTAGGGGCCCATGTTACCTCTATTAGCGCAATATGTTATTTTTAAGACTTTAAAGTTTGTTTGAACTTTCAAAAAAAAAAGCTGCAACTTCGAACAAATAGAAGCATTATATTTAGAAAAAATATTTATAAAAAAATGTTCATAACGAGCAAGTCTTGCTTTACCATAATTATTTTCAAACCCCATCTGTAACAATTGAGCCGTCTCGAGAGAAAACCAACAATATGGCCTCTGCGTAATGTATCGATCCAGATCAGCCTGCGCAGTCCGCGCAGACACATTCCGTCTCAGGGGGGTAGAGGTAAAGAGTAATGATTCCTGAAACCGCAAATCAACAGGAGGCGTAAAGTGTATATCCTGGTAAGCCTGCGCGGCATGCTAAGACTGGTCCGGGTCCGGGTCTGTACTTTGCACAATGTTGGTTTTTTTCGCGGGACGGCTCATATGGTTGGTTTTTTTGTCCTGGTCTGGTGACATGTCAATCAGCTAAATGAGGTAAACATGTCTACGTACGAACACATTATTTACTATTCATAAGAATCCCGTAGTGTGAAGAGATGTTATCAGTTGATTTCATCAACATATCTTAAAGGGAAACTTGATACGAAAAAAGTGTCTCCCAAAATTTCACAATAAACCTTGTAATAGGTTTGCAAATTTTATGAAATACCATTTATCGTCAAACCCATTACTTGATATGTATTTGTACGTCCATACCTTTTCCTATTGAAAACACAAAGGAACAGACAATCTGAACACGACGTTTGATATTGAGACATAGGAGCAAAGGCTATATAAATATATATATATGAACACGAGAAAATGGTCAAGTCGACCTGTTTTTCAATGTTTTATGCGTACTTAAGTTAAATGATGCATATAGCCCAGAGGTGAGTTCTATGAGGTAAAAAGTTGGGAAGGCGAATCATTTGTAACTTTTGAAATCCGTAAATTACGTACTTCTGCTTTATCAGTTCAGGTTATTGGCATTTAATACAAAGTTTACAAATACGATAGTGTAATTTAGTAATGCATAGAAACCATGTTTGTGTTAATTAGACGATGAATAAGGACTTTCGAAGTGAGGTATAAACTGTCTGACAGGGCGGATTGTCGGAACAATACTTGCCTAATTGATTGATTGATTGATTGATTGATTGATAGATTGATTGGAAACAGCGTTTTTGACAAATTATAACAGGAGGTCCAGTTTACCTAACTGTTGTGTAAACTATAGTCCTCAACACAACGTACTTCTCGGCTAACAGGCTACCTTACTGTTGTGTTAACTATAGTACTCAACACAACGTACTTCTCGGCTAACAGGCTACCTAACTGTTGCGTTAACTATAGTACTCAACACGACGGTATTCTCGGCTAACAGGTTACCTAACTGTTGCGTTAACTATAGTACTCAACACGACGATATTCTCGGCTAACAGGTTACCTTACTGTTGTGTTTACTATAGTACTCAACACAACGTTCTTCTCAGCTAACAGGCTACCAAACTGTTGTGTTAACTATAGTACTCAACACGACGGTATTCTCGGCTAACAGGCTACCTAACTGTTGTGTTAACTATAGTACTCAACACAACGTGCTTCTCAGCTAACAGGCTACCTAACTGTTGTGTTAACTATAGTACTCAACACGACGGTATTCTCGGCTAACAGGCTACCTAACTGTTGTGTTAACTATAGTACTCAACACGACGGTATTCTCGGCTAACAGGTTACCTAACTGTTGTGTTAACTATAGTACTCAACACGACGGTATTCTCGGCTAACAGGCTACCTAACGGTTGTGTTAACTATAGTACTCAACACAACGTTCTTCTCGGCTAACAGGTTAACTAACTGTTGTGTTAACTATAGTACTCAACACAACGTTCTTCTCGGCTAACAGGTTAACTAACTGTTGTGTTAACTATAGTACTCAACACAACGTTCTTCTCAGCTAACAGGCTACCTAACTGTTGTGTTAACTATAGTACTCAACACAACGTTCTTCTCGGCTAACAGGTTAACTAACTGTTGTGTTAACTATAGTACTCAACACAGCGTTCTTCTCGGCTATCAGGCTACCTTACTGTTTTGTTAACTATATTACTCAACACAGCGTTCTTCTCGGCTAACGGGCTACCTTACTGTTTTGTTAACTAACGTACTTCTCGGCTAACAGGTTACCTAACTGTTGTATGAACTATAGTACTCAACACAACGTTCTTCTCGGCTACCAGGCTGCCTTACTATTGTGTTAACTATATTACTCAACACAACATTCTTCTCGGCTAACAGGTTACCTAACGGTTGTGTTAACTATAGTACTCAACACAGCGTTCTTCTCGGCTAACAGGCTACCTAACTGTTGTGTTAACTATAGTACTCAACACGACGGTTTTCTCGGCTAACAGGCTACCTAACTGTTGTGTTAACTATAGTACTCAACACAACGTTCTTCTCGGCTAACACGTTACCTAACTGTTATGTTAACTATAGTACTCAACACAACGTACTTCTCGGCTAACTAGTTACTTAACTGTTATGTTAACTATACTACTCAACACAGCGTTCTTCTCGGCTAACAGGTTACCTAACTGTTATGTTAACTATATTACTCAACACAGCTTTCTTCTCGGCTAACAGGTTACCTAACTGTTATGTTAACTATAGTACTCAACACGACGGTATTCTCAGCTAACAGGTTACCTAACTGTTATGTTAACTATAGTACTCAACACGACGGTATTCTCAGCTAACAGGTTACCTTACTGTTATGTTAACTATATTACTCAACACGACGGTATTCTCAGCTAACAGGTTACCTAACTGTTATGTTAACTATAGTACTCAACACAGCTTTCTTCTCGGCTAACAGGTTACCTAACTGTTATGTTAACTATAGTACTCAACACGACGGTATTCTCAGCTAACAGGTTACCTAACTGTTATGTTAACTATAGTACTCAACACAGCTTTCTTCTCGGCTAACAGGTTACCTAACTGTTATGTTAACTATAGTACTCAACACGACGGTATTCTCAGCTAACAGGTTACCTAACTGTTATGTTAACTATAGTACTCAACACGACGGTATTCTCAGCTAACAGGTTACCTTTTGCCACTATTTATCCGATCGGTGGCAGAAGAATGACGCTAATCACTCAATCGCATTACAATCTTATATTTACGTATATTGACTCTGATAAAAACAACATAGAAGCGCGTCTCAAATTGACGACACATTTAAATAATCCTTTGCAGGTTTCTATTTTTCTGTCGAATAAAATCGCACGATACAACAAAACGGTCAGCCACCATCACCTTTTCTCTATCTCGTGAATGAATATGGGTTATCTGCCCTGTTGATATATAACGATTGGACTGGCGACGTTTTGATTGGCTGATGCAAACATCAATCTGAGATGACCTGTACTAGTCTGATCTTTAAGAGCGTGTGCTACTGCAGCAAAGTTTAGATCTGCTTGTTTTATGAGCTCTAAAACCTTTATCAATTATCAGAAACAATTAATGACTGTGCAAACAACCCATGCATTTGGTTTTTATAAAGGACTAGTTGGCAATAGGCCTAGTACTATTACATGAATAAGCAGGAGCTAATAACAAGTTTAATTCAATAGAAATCAAGTTAGTCACGTTCCTTGTAGCCATGTTTGGTCTAATGTAGTTTATGTATATAACGTTACTAGTATGTCAAGCCAAGCATGCAAAAGTGTATACATATATATATATATAATAAAAAAACCAGCCACATTATTAAAGCTATGTAAATTCATAAAATATGCTTTTGATGAAAAAAATAGTCACATTCCTCCGTGAGGTTTTACACGATAACATAAACAGAAAACATTTTCTTTAAATCATTTCTTTCCATGTTTTCTCGAATAACATTCTATAAAATTATATTGTGTTGTATTCATTGAAATGACGAATATAATATATATAGCAAAGTTTATACTCTTCGAATAATTAACTTTCATGTGTTTAACTAGTATATATGTCACAATATGAAATTGAAAATTAATTTGTATTTGTATTTGTATATGGAATTGATATTTGTATTTGTAACAACTAAGTACTTATTTTACATCTATCTATATAAACTCGGGTCTCCGAAGTTCATGAGCCTCAGCATTCAAAGATCGACGCTGCCGAGAACTAAATGCATATTTACATGGGCGTAGCTCCCTTTAGGCACTGTAGGCACGTGCCTACACATTTTTTCTCAAAATGCCCCCAAAATACAGCTGCGGCGATAGACATCTGCGTAATGTATCGACCAGATCAGCCTGCGCTGTCCGCGCAGACTGATCCGGCAGACACATTCCGTCTTAGGGGGATAGATGTATAGAGTAGTGATTCCTGAAACAGAAAATCCACAGGAGGCGAAAAGTGTCTATCCGGGTAGGCCTGTGTGGCATGCTTAGGCTGATCCAGGTCGATACTTTACGCAGAGTCCACAATGTTGATTTTCTCACGAGACGGCCTACACATTGATTATTGCAAAGCTACGCCCCTGATTTAGACATTGGATACTTCTCCGTTGACTGCTAGTACAACGTCATCAGAGAAAAGGGCGAGACTAATGACGTCATGAACATAGGATAATATTCGATATATGCATCTTTGTGTCGAGATACATGTATGTTGTATAAGTCAATAATATATGTTCTATTATGTTCATACGTCCGAAAACAGTGATAATTAGCCCATTTGTTGTAAACAGTACTTTGCGTGGAAATTAGTGTATATATACCTTCACCAGAATGCATTGGATATATAACATTGAGTTTACATTCATTGTCAATATGTATATAGGATGCATTGAAAATGATTGGTTTTATAATTTTTTCGTATTTTGATCTTGTTTAAAAGTGAAAGTAGATAATGTGAAAATCCAGTATCGGCTAAGCCCGATTTTTTTAAGATTGCAATACATGCATCTTATTGGAGAGTAATTGACTAACAGTATGCATACGTTTTGACCGACATTATCCGTTGTGTAATTATTAGAGCGTCCGCCGCGGGATTGGTTGACTAAGGTTGGATCCCCGATCGGGCTACACCAGAGGCAGCACAAATGGTTGCAATGGCTTCCCTCAAAAGGCACTCGGAGTTTCGGGGATAGCATTATGACCGTTTAATCGATGGTAGGATAAAAAAGTACCGATATTAATGGTAAATCACAGAGGAAAATGCCGTGTTGTAACTGCAAGAATGTTAAAAGCGACATAAAACCCCTTAAAAACAAACAATCATCCGGGCTAGCCCTTTCACCGATCTTCACAACACGAGGTCAACTCCATTGAGGAAGACATAACAAAAAACATTTGCCCCGCAGGTATTTCCGTGTTTGCTATTTACCTCATGACGTTATTTACATATTCTGATTGTAGGATAAATCAGGGGAACAGTGCTTAACTCATTTCAAAAAATGGCAGTCATTGAATAAAGAGTTGAAAGCATTGTGGGATAAAAGGAGATATTGCTCAGGTTTAGCGATTTATCCCTCTTCCCATAATGTTTTCATTAGACGCCAGCTCCCAATGCGTCGATTGCCGTCTGTATACGAGCAAGGGTTATATACTCATCAATGAATACAAACAATTCATAAGTAGATGTAAAAGAGACTTATATACATTTTATAAAGCGATGAAGTTACGACAGTTCTGAATGAAAGGTGTAATATGTCTTATTGGTTAGAACCCCGGTAAACTAAAAAGGGGTTCATGTAATGCAGAGATTCAATATCGCTGGATTTATATATATATATATGTCAACCCTTTCCCACATACAAAAACTTTTTAAATAGGGACAATTTTGAAAATCTCTATAAAAATCAAAGTAGATCTACGAATATAATAATTGACAGGTATTGGAAAAGAATATTGTAGCAAAAGGAGACATGAGCAATATCTTTTTTTACCATAATGTTTCAGACATACGTCATTTGCTGCAGGTGCGTCAAAACGCGTAGTAATTCAATTCAATTCAATATATTTCATTGCTTAAAACAACCAACAGTATGTTTATAGCAAATAAAGAAAAATACAAAAAGTACAAACGGAGAAATGGACTTGACAGAAGAATTTGCAATCATTTAACAATGTGAGTTCATGTAAAAACTGATCTATTTTAGAAATATCATGTGTAAATTTCGAAAAACCTTGGAATGTGTAGTTGAGGCTACATGTATAGCAAAATAGAGATTGCAAAAGTTTGTGTTATATTTACACGACTTCTTAAAGCTCTGGCGAAACAGCTCGCATGCACTTACCAGCTTGTCTGAGTTAAATTTCGTAAAACAGTGAGCCCCTTTTTTGAAAGGAGCGTCCCTGTTTTATTAGAAAATTAATTATTATCATAATTAGTATCCTTAAAGTATGACAGGCGAACAGTGAATTACGGGATTTCATGTATTTTTTATTCGAAACCAAAGAGGAATTTGTCGGTACAGCGGACCTTTTTAAAACATAGATATTTACATATTTTAATTTACAAATGGAAAATATTATACATGAACGTACACACGACGTATTAATTAAAGGTGAGTGATTCTTCTATTAAATCTTTTCCACAAAACAAAATACTGTTCATGCGTATGTAAAATAAAAAACATTTGAATAATTGCAGAGATAAATTGCATATAATTTATATTTTGATTGATTCATTTGTGTTTTGTGTTGAAGTCCAGTGCGTCAGCATTTTTCTCACTTTAAAAATGTAAAAATTATGTTTGCAAAAGAAATTCCGAATATGTCGTTTGAAGTGTGTATTGTAAAATTTAATTGACCATAAAGTCTCTCGACGTAGTTGTTGCCTCAATTACCAATGACGTATTACACGTAGATGAATCGTGCTAACGTAATCACATGTCCATTAACTCTGATAAATCAAAAGTAATGTTTATCAGTTCGAGACATAACAATCCCGAGATCGCTAAAAATCATCTAGGAATCAGCAGTTTATTCTTGCTCAAGTGTTTAATTGCAGTTAACAACCGTCTTTCGTGGGGTGATCACATCGAAAATATAATAAAGAAATATAATACATATCTCCATATTTTATCGCGAATCGAATTATTTCTCCCAAATGACAATCGTAAACGTTTTTATAATGCATACATATGGAACGCCTTTACTGTCTTAACATGTTGTACTGAATTATACGCAGTATATTTTCATGTATACAAGGTACATATGTCATATGACATAGTATATTTTGCATGATATGCAGTGCCTTGTCTGTTATATATGGTGGTTATTTAATAATATGCAGTGTAAAAGTGTGTAGATACAGTAGAATAACCACTGTATGGTATGCAAACAGCGTCATATGGAATACAAAGAACATAATCAGTCGTTTTACCATTATATGCGGTGCATTTTTCATTACGATGATCAGACATTCCGGCATTCTCCGGAATCATTTCCGGCAATTACCGAGTATTACAGTCCTTTTTTAACCCTTTCCCTCATACGAGCAGCAGACGACTTTGAACGTATTTTGTCAAAACATAGAAAATCTCCATAATTGAATGGATAACCTATGACAAAATGTGGAAAACATTGTGGCAAAAGGAGAAATTGCACGTTTTGTGCAATTTCTTCTTTTGTCACTATGTTTTCAAAAAGCTGTCTGCTGCAGAGGCGTCAGAAAGCGTCTATATGAGAGAAAGGGTAAAAGATCTATAAATAGAAGTGTACACATATTCTGATGTGAAGAATGTCTTTAAGCGAGATTTAAGTGGGCAACTCTTGAAATCATTGTTACAAAAAGAGAAATTGCTTATTTGGAGAAGTTTCTCTATTTGTCTCAATGCTTATCTCTTCAATTCTTATACTACAATGATTATCTCTTCAATAATTATAGATGTTCTATAGTTTTGCGTTATCGTCATCTGATGCATAGCTGTTTTATGTGGGAAAGGATTTTTAAAATAAATTTAAAAAATGTGTTTAAGTTGCAACATTATATTAAAACAATTGATTATGGAAAAAAGATAAATAACTGAAAAAGAGCTTTACATTTTATAGTTAAGTTTGTCTTCAGTATTTTAGCAACATTGTAGGTTCAATTGATTGATTGGGGTTTAATGCTGTTTTCAACAACTTTTTCAGTCATATCACGGCGGCCAGTTCACCTACGCATGTGTTTCCTCGCTTTCTCACACCAGTACTCCACACAATATTATTTCCAAGCAACTGGCTGCTTTTCCACATGGACTGTAAGCCCATTGGTAGAAGACGAATGACGCTAGTCACAGTGACTTTTGTCAAACTCGGAAAGAATGTTGGCCGAGCTGGGGTTCAAACTCACAACCACTAGATTGACAGCCCGCGTCGCTACCGACTGAGCTACCGGGGCTCGACATTGTAGGTTTAATTCAGCCTGTATATTTGCTCTGTCTAATCAGAATTTTCACAAGATGACTGAAGCTTCTAACAAGCATATCTCTCTGAATACTGATAATTTACTTGCCAATAACCCCTTACTAGATGATTCGGGTACATTCTGTATGATTATGCGTTGGTTGACAAAAAGACAGCGTAAAGCTTTGATCTGCATTGAAAGTATGGTTAGAAAATGATCTGATGAATAGAATGTAAATCAAAAATCGAAAATTTGAAAACTATTTGTTTTGGGGTGGGTTTTTTTGGTGGTGGTTCGCCGTTTTCAACATTATTTCAGTTATGTCACTGCGACAGCTCAGTTCTTCATGATCCCGGCCGGCTATACAAACCAGCACTAGGCCAGGAAATGTGCCTTTCCCATGGGCATTCCATCATGACCGCCACTCCGCGACTGGGGATCGAACCCGGGAACGCAAGGTTCTAAATCCCCGACGCTAACCAATCGGCAACGAATTCCTTAATTGCTCATAAGCTAACCCTTTCTCTGTAACTGTTTTCATAGAAATAAATCACCACGTAAGGTACAGTAGCCATTCATGACGCACAATCCATCTTGCTCATCTCTGAACGTCGATGCAGCCTACAAAGAAATTGAAAAAACTCCGATTCAGATTCTGAAACTTAACAAGCCTCTATTTTTGAGGCCGGGCCAGCCGAGCCGGTAGCAACACGGCGGTCAATCAAGGGGTTGTGAGTTAACACCCACGCTCGCTCAACATTATCTCCCACATTTGACAAAGGCGTTGTGACAAGTTGTGACATTAGTCTTTCACCGATTGGTTTAAATTATACCTGGAAAAGCAGGAAGTTGCTTGGGAAGTCTTCTGTGTGGAGTACTGGTCTGAAAATCCTTAAAACACATGAGAAAATGAACTGGCTGCAGTGATATGACTGAAAACGTGTTGAAAACGGCGTAAAACATAAATCAATCAACAAGACCGGACCTCTGAAACTGAAATAACACGCTGAAATAGATAATCTACCAGATGCCCTCAAACAATGTTGTTTGATAAAAAAATATGTTTAGCAGTTCGCAGACTGTTGTACCATGTTTAAACTAAACCAGTTGCTTAATACACAACACAAACCCGAATCATTTAGGTTATCAGAAGCTTTTAAGATTCGCTATATGTTATTGACCAATATAAGACATGCCATACGTTTACATGTTGTATTCAATAGCTGGATAACATTTAATTTCATATATGTATCCGTGTGCACGCATATACTTTGCATTGCATGTCGATGTGGATATCCGGGTCAACTACGAAGGACATCCTCACCTCACTGACATGTTCTGTTCTGTGTGCGTGTGTGTATGGTAGGTATATATATATGCATACGCACGCGTATACTTTGATTTCTGTGTCAGGGGGGATGTCCCGGTCAGTTCCCACTGACATGCTATGTTCTGTGTGCATATGTAAATACAGATTTTGTTCTTTTCTGTTCTATATACATATATTGGATTCGCTAATGATAGAAACTCATAAATTGTCAATTTGATTTTTATTATGCTGTACTTTAGTTTATGATGATTTACAAAGTTCATCCTTTATATGAGTTTATATTCTTAAGAATATCGCTCACTACATAGTATATAGTATACAATTTGTTGTAATGTAGATATGTTTATAAAATATGTTTATTGTAAAACGAAAAAACTGTTAAGTTTACGTGTAATACAAATCTGTTCTATGTCCGAAGTGCATAGGGTAACTTAGCATTATGGCAGAGAAGCGATAATGGCCCTCTTGTTTGATCTATTTTAAGTTATACACACACAGCACACTCTAAATATTGCTTTGTAAAACATATTTGTGTTCATGTCAACTCTTAATTATTTAATATACGGACATAACAAAGTGTTCTGGATAGAATATTGTGATTGGTAAAACCATGCCCAAGTCACATCCGTGATATGCAATGTACCCCTTGCTTCAGCACTTTCAGTGCTTTGATTGTAGCAATGAAATCGTAAACATTCGTTTAATTTAGTCTAAACCGATTTACTTTTTTCGAGTCTTCTACCACTTGTTTTTCACAATACCGAACCTAAAGTAGATTTAAGCTGTCTAACCCGTACATGTATAGTGAGATAACATCCACCCTTTAACTTAAGATATAGATGCTATCAATTTTACCGCATAATTTATGCGCAGAATTATTGATATTCGCTTTTTTCACTCTTGCGTTTGAATACTCTCTATATTTCTGTATTAGCTTACTTTTAATCATTTAATATATAAACTGATTTTCATGTACGAAACTTTAACCATTTCCCACATACAGACGCATCTGCAGCACACGACTGTTTTACTCTATTTAACCCTTTCAGCGCCAAATTGTTTAAAGTAGACTCTTCCATGTTCAAATTCGGACGACTTTATTTTCATGTTATAGGATTCTTGGAATATCTTTATAACTCACAGCCAAACAATGCAGATTTCAGGTGAGACAGCTCGTCACGAGCTGACTCACCTGAATATGTATTGTTTGCAAAAAGCTCAATATTGCCTTTGGCGCTGAAAGAGTTAAAAATAAAACGTTAATTTATAAAGAATTTTTATACTTTTGCCAAGATGTTTTCAAAGTCGTATTCTGCACATTTGCTGTATTGTAGAAAGGTTGCTTAACGTCTAGTAAATATGTTTATTTCATGAATATGTGCCTGTAATTGTAATTCAGGTACATCATAACTGAAATACACGGAGGATTGATCGTCTATTTCAACATTCAAAACTCATTAAGTTATATCAGATATATAGATCTGATCTACGTTTCTTGTAACATAGGGATCTACGTTTATTGTAACATAGGGATCTACGTTTATTGTAACAAAGGGATACACTTCTAGCATGTAGTCGGAAAGTACTAATAGATGTATGTTACAAGATCCCGATGAAGTTATACGTGTTGATTTTTCTGAATGAAACCTCTTCGTATTCACTGTACATATAGTAAATGTACAGTGGAACACGTGCTGCTAAAGACCACCTTTGAAGAGTAATTCCCTGTCTATAGCAACCACACTTTTAGATTTCTAATAACTCATTTTCTACATAAATGAACCTGTAAATAAAGACCACCTGTGAACAAAGACCATATCGTTGTCTTCCCAGTGGTCTTTATACACAGATTCCACTGTATACGGTAATGTTTAACTCGAAAAAAGCCTGATGCAGATGCTATTTAGAAAACAAATACCAATTATCGTTACACAACATAGCGAGAAATCTCTCTTTCCCGACCTTATGAGGTTTTAAAAAATAAATGCATATTACATTACAATAACGTGTATAGTTCATTATTTCCCATACAAGTTCCCGCGAGGCTTCTATGCTGCGTGTGTGGCTAGATATCGCAAATATCTTGATTCTGACTGCATGGAGACGCAGACTGGTCTGGTTCTTCAAATATCACAAACTATCGCATGCAAATGTTCGTGTAACGCGGTCCAAGTGTGTGTCAATAGCCGTAAATCATCGGACGAATTACTTTCCGTTTGATAAATAATTCAATATGAGACGTTCCACGAGAAAACCAACATTGTAGACTCTGCGTAAAGTGTCCACCCGGATCAGTCTAAGCATGCCGCGCAGGCTAACCCGGACAGAAAGGTTTCGCCTCCTGTGGATTTTCTCTTTCAGGAAACATTACTCTATACCTCTATCCCCCTTAGACGGAATGTGTCGACCCGGATAAGCATGCGCGGACTGCGCAGGCTGATCTAGGTCGATACATTACGAAGAGTCCATAATATTGATTTTCTCGTGGAACGGCTCACATTATATTTGTAAAGCATTCGCTCTGAAAGATAACAGGCTCTATACACGATCGTCGGTTATAGAAACACCCTTAGATTAGACCCAAAACACTTTTGAAGAAATGAAGAGATCAATTTATGAATTGTTTGAAAGATTTGGTTGCCGTTTTCAAAAGTAGACCAGTTATATCACTGCATTTCCTGGGTAAATTACCAGTTCTACCGGTATTGCTCATCCTCAGTCGTAGTGCTATCCCCGCAAGCCTGAGCGCTAATGAGTGTAGACTAATTTAGTCCTTTTCAAAAACAAGCATTCCCCCCGGCATCAAAATTACACTTTTAAGATTTTAAGTAGACGTTGCACTTTCATCAGATGTGTTTAACCCTTTCCCTCCTACAACAAATACGCAGCAGATGACAAAGCATACATGAAACTCATGAAAAATTGAAAACATTGTGACAAAAAGAAAAAATGTTCATCTTCATCAAATTGACCTTTCACCACAATATGTTTAAAAGTCGTCTGCTGCAGATGCGTCTACATAAGTTTACACTTGCTATTGAAATACTAGTGTTATCCTTAAACACAACTCTCTAATAGGCGGAGGTAGAAAGTATCGGGATTGATAACATAGTATGTACATGCATATGTTTTTTAATAACTACTGAAGCGCGGAGAGATTTTTAAAAGATAAATCGAATATTTAAGGTGAAATCCGATTTAAATTGATAAACCTGTTTTAAATTATTTGGGAAAACATTACACACTATGATATGGTGTCAGTTTAAATGTAGGCTATTATAATGGAGGTAGAGAGCAAACGTTTAGTGAAGCCAGAGACA
>JASEVX010000001.1:150397879-150752351 GCA_031761405.1 Serripes groenlandicus | reverse complement strand
GAGAAATATTTGGGATAGGATGAAAAAGCGACTTATACACTAAATAGTGATGAATGTTGCATGCCTGAAGGCGTCAATAACATGTTTGACAGGTTCAAAATATAGCTTACAACAGCATGTACCATTTAACACACCTGGATTCACATGCAAAACAATTAACGTCAATTTCCATAAAAACGGTAAGTTCCTTATTGCCGAAGGGTTATCAACAATAACCCCGCTACACGCGAATTTATGCAAAACAACGTTCATCTTAATGCAAGGGGATAAACAATATTGTAAACAATATGCGATCAATATATAAACAAAGCTCAGTGAACATATTCGTGAAGTAAAATAATGTGTAAGTGTGTATTAAAAGACAATGGGGATAAAAGAAAAACCTGTTTTAATTTAGCGGAATAAGGGTTATACGAGGCTGAACCTCTCCAAAGTATAATGCCATTTGCGATTTGAAAATCAGCAACATGTCATTTGCAACCAATGTAAAGTCTAGTCATGCCGCTCATTCGAGCAGTTTGATCTCGTCCCGAGATGTTCGTCAAATAGCAACTTGAGTTTTCGAGAAAATGTTTAACGAATAAACCTATGTTGATCAGACAGCATTGATGATCAGGCAGATCTTTATCCTTGCTTGCCATCACTACGCTCAGGTAGCAAAACTGCTCAAGTTCTTTTTATTTCGTTTGTCTCCAGTTTTCAATGCGAGTCCAAACTGTAAGGCAACAGGATACCGGATTTCGATGAGACTTCAAATTAAGGAAGTTATGATGCACACGAGATTAGACGTTCCGACACGATCGTATCTGTTTACACCCTTAACCCTTTCCCTCATACGACAATTCTGCAACAGACGACTTTGAACGTATTTTGTCAAAACATAGAAAATCTCCATAATTGAATGGATAACCTATGACTAAAAGTGGAAAACATTGTGGCAAAAGGAGAAATTGCACGTTTTGTGCAATTTCTTCTTTTGTCACTATGTTTTCAAAAAGCCGTCTGCTGCAGAGGCGTCCGAAAGCGTTTATATGAGGAAAAGTGCAACTTATGGCTATATAATGCACTAATAACCTTCGTACTAATGTACCTATATAAGCTACAGTGGACTTGCGATAAGTCTACACCAAATTTACTTACAGTTGTCGACGTGTTCGAGCTATAGCTCAATTTACGGTCAATTGTTTATGTAAGTAAGTAAGTAAGTAAGTAAGTAAGTAAGTAAGTAAGTAAGTAAGTAAGTAATAATGTATTGCCTCCACATATAGAGAGTACTGTACGTATACATTATACACGAAACATAAACTATTATACAACAATGACGAAGCATGAAACACAAACATAGCATTTCATATCATAACGATAACGTATATACATATTTTGCAGTGGTAGTAAAAATGGATGATTGGTTGATTCGGTGGATAGAAGAATGTAAGCTTGTGCAATGATTTGTGTTTTCATCGTGATGTGCAATTGTAACTATGTATATGCATGCGTACATGCACACGTATTTATGTACATTCATGCACATAACACATACCCACACGTAGATGCAATGTGTGGCTGTGCATTCTTATCGAAAAGAAAGTCAAGGATAGACGATGACATGTTTATGTGATAAATCCCTACAAAGCAAACCTTTTTGAGAAAATTCAATAAATGGCATGATAGCTTTCATTCGTTTGGAAATATGGAAACATAAAACAATATATATTCTTATATAAAAACAAATGCATGATCTTAAGGTAACAGCGTATGAATAGCCAGAAATGTTGCAATGATGTTTTCAAAAGACAGATCCGTTCAAGATAATAATTCGAGGTAAACGATATATTCGAGTTAGTTATTAAGATTGAGCCGTCCCACGAGAAAACCGACATGGTGGAATCTGCGTAAAATATCGACCGGATCAGCCTAAGCATGCCGCGCAGGCTAACCACGACAGCCACGTTTCGCCTCCTTTGAATTTTCTGTTTCAGGAATCATTACTCTATACACCTATCCACCTGAGACGGAATGTGTCGGCCCGGATTAGCATGCGCGGACTGCGCAGGCTGATCTGTGTCGATTCATTACGCAGAGTCCATAAAGTAGGTTTTCTCGCGGGATGGCTCGTATGTAAACAGCATTATCGATGAACGTAAATGTAGACAAAGATCTGTCTGTACATTCGTGCAGTCTTATCTCCATCTACATTGTTTGCTGCTTATTTATAAAATATTTCCACAGACTACTTCATAAAGCTTTAATAATTGTAAATCTTCCTCTGATAGAGAGAGCCAACAATTCATCGGCAGAAAACGACTTTTGAAAACCTTTTGAAAAAGATAAAAGTTATTATAAGAGCTTTTCTAATTTTATAAGAATATGTCCAAATTAAGCTTTCTTTTATCCTGACTTTTCAAGATATTTATAAATTATTTTTGGTTTGGGAACGCTTCAAAGTGTCATATTTTGAAAAAAATAAAATTAAAACATTAGAATCAATGAATGGAAACCTTAACAAAAAAGTGAAGAATGACGTTTAAGACACGGTATAATCATTGTCGGTTAAGAGAGATATCTCGTTAAGAGGAATTTATTATTTTTCTCATGATGTCTTTGCCTCTTAACATGAACATTGCTCTGAGATGACATTTGTGACTGTTGTAGAACCACATCCGCGCAGTCTTATCTAAGTCTGCACTGGTCTCGAAACACTACCATAAGCTTTTAATAAACTTCTGATCGAAAAAGTTCACTGAAATTAGATGCGCCAATTGATCTTTATCTAAATTTCGAAGTTTGTGTAAGTCCTTTTCAATTTAATTTCTTTCTTTTATCCAGGATTTCCTAAACAAAAGAAGGCCTGTATATCACTGGTGGTGAAAGCAGCTGCTCAACAAGAAGACACGTTGTTTAGTTACCTACATCATTTATACAGCGTGGCCAAACAGTCAAGTAGGTGGTCTATATTATTGAATCATTTCCATCACGTTTTTGGGACGGTTGACGACAGACATCCGTTCCAGAGTTACAACGTTCCTAATAACACAGGCAGCTCCGCCAAAATGAAGCTCCCCCAAAACAAATAGGTCCAAAGCGGTACAAATACTTCAAAGTGAAGTAATTTCCTCGGTCTAGATTTGCCAAGTCACATGAAATACAACCACCTTAAATCAAAGACAGTTACATTCAAATTTAGTAAATTTATTTAGTACTTATACTGTCTTATTTGTCTTATAAAGTCATTGGTTTTCTCCTGCGGAGTCACATATCGAGGGCTTGGCGTGAAACGGTTGTAACTAAAAACCTATTTTGAAAAACCTGGTTTAGGGGCAATTTTGACCCCTTTGTAAACAATGCAAATTTAGGTGCCATTGCTCAGAACGAGCAATGGCACCTAAATTTCCATTGTTTACAAAGAAAAATTATTTAACGCTTATAAAGCCTTTATAGCGAAGTGATTAGCATCGTAAAAAAAAGACCAATTTTAGTTACAACCGTTTCACGCCCTCGATATGCTTGTTTGACTAGATGGCGAATAAGGAAGATGCTGATCAGTCTGCGCAGGCTTACATAAATCTTAGCTAATTAAAGGGACTTGAAAGTCGCTTTTTAATGACGTGGTTTATATCTGGTGACAAATACACTTGCTGCAAGGATTGACCGGGTGCAGAAATTTAAGTTCCTTTATAATAAGGTGACCGTACATGCTTGCAGACATATTTCTAGGAAGCAAAGCATTTTCACGCATCTGCAGCTGAAGGCCATCGAGTTCATTGTGACAAAAGTAGAATTTCCCTCTACTTATCCCTGTACTATGATGTTTTCAACTCTTTTCATCCATTACACTCTCATTTAGGGACAGCTTTTCTTTAGAATTGGAAATATCCTGGATTAAATGGGATTAAGAAAGAGCTTCTTTTTTAATCCCATTTAATCCAGGATAACATTTTCTTAGAAGGTTGGAAAATGTATTTCCAGTGCTTCATAACACACTATTCCACAAAACTCCTCTTTGGAAGTTTGACCAAGGAGAAAACAAAATTATGTAGTGTTTGCATGTGTTTAAGACGGTTGTCGTTGGCATTCATATAATAAAATAGCAAACAACAATTCAATTACGCCTTTCCCACATACAGAAGCTTTCTGACACATCTGCATTTTACTGCATTGAAAACATTGTTGCAATAGGATAAACGGCTCATCATGATCAATTTCGCCTTTTGGTACAATTGTTGAAGTCTGTTCAATCATTAAACTTTTATTAATAAAGATTCATCCAAAGTGTTAACTAGACTCACACTCATCTGCTGTATATGTGTTGTATGTGGAAAATGATAATTGATGAATTTTTGTCAAAATCAAATTTGTTCCAGAATACCTTGGCCTAATTAGCAGAGCTGTGTTTCACAGGCTCATGTTTCTCTGCAATGGTAATTGTTTATTTTGATATTATGGATTTACAAGTAGTATTTTGTTTCCATAGTTACCTATAAGGAAGAATATCCTTGGATATTTTTTGGAAAAATGTACATAATATTACCATGTGTCTGATTCCACGATCAGTTGGTATAATTGTTCGTTGGGAGACCCTCTACACAAGTCATATTGATTGGTTGATAAACATAGGTCCAAGGCGGCATCAAAACAGGTTTAAAAGGGGGCTTTTCTTGTTTTATTGTATGTATAGAGTTAAAACATGGAACATTATTCCATTTCTTTACAATCTTCTTGTCCAAAAGTTAAGGTCCGTTTTGAAAATAATTTGGCACAAATGTTTCTTGGCGACCTTTCAACAAATTTGTAAATTATGTCGTTTTCTTCCTTCAATGACCATCCATTCGGTTACATCCAGCATATTTTACACACTTCAATTACCATGCTGGCTACTTCCTTGGTATGATTATCTATCTCACCCCGCACACGAGCATTGCAACGTTGGCAGTGAGTATAAAGGAATCTGGTATTGATGTTGTTGTCATAGTCAAACAAAAAACCCATGTGCAGATTAACATACCACATCGATCTCAAACTGAAGTGTTTTTGATAAAGGTTATAACACATAGTCTCTATCATTTTGAGACTTTAATAGTAACGTGTGTGGACGATCCATTTCTCATCCCATCTTTATGAACGTGCATCAGAGTATCAATCTCCACCAAATATCAGTCTTAGGAAACCTAGTACAAATTAGGTCAGTCGGTCAAATCTTTGGAAAACTCGAAGACACTAGTTACTGTATGTTTTGTATGACTTTCTTGTAATGTTAACTTATAATATAATAATTTAGTCTGTAATAGCTTAGGTCAATTCTGAAACACTGATGTAAGAAAACAAACAAGTCACTGTGTCACTAGTCAGGGGAACCATTCATGGCCATCGTGGCCCTCTTGTCTCGCGTACTTGTGTATTTTTACGGGGACATTTGGGTTATATATAACTTTATCTCTATATTTTCTTTACTGTATTTTAAAACTATGTTTTCTATTCATTTTCAGATACTGTTGTTGTCATACGGATATTAGTTACTATCGTCGCACTGGGTATTTTCATAATAGGTAGGTCAGCAGAAGTTATGCTCCCCCCGTAGAGTATCGGCCTCGCCACCCAAAGGTCCTTGATTCGATTCGCATGAGCGTTGGGTCATTGTTTTGGATTTGCAACACATTCGTTGCAAGTATTAAATTATCATTCATAGCAGCTATCAAGAGTAGTTGATATTGGTTATAAGAATCCGGTCAACAATCGATGTAAAAATTGTTTTATTGTATTGTATTGTATTGTATTGTAAATTCGTACAATCAAGTTATTCATAACACAGTAACTGTTTGACCCTTTTCAACGTGCAGACCTAATTCGACGCATATGATGCCAATACAATTTGGAAACATTGTGGCAAAGAGAAAACAAGCTCACAAAGAGCAAATCATAGTCTCCCTTAGCCATACGTTTTAACTGAATACAGTTATTGAGCGATTCTCTGTAAAAACAATTATAAGGTATTTTCGACCATGGTATATCTAGATCATCAAACGCATACGCGCAGACTGATCTAGTTATGCCTTGTTCACACATTAGAAGGTCTCAATGCACTACTATAAAGCGTATCCAATTGGATTCTTTGCAATGGTTACGCAGACATCTCCTTTTCCACACGTGTGATAGTTGTCAGGGGCGTAGCTCCCTTTAGGCACTGTAGGTACGTGCCTACACATTTTTTCTAAAAATGCCCAAAATGCAGCTGCGGCGATACAAATCTGCGTAATGTATCGACAAGATCAGCCTGCGCTGTCCGCGCAGACTGATCCGTCCGACACATTCCGTCTAAGAGGGGATAGATAGAGTAGTGATACCTAAAACAGAAAATCCACAGGAAGCGAAAAGTGTCTATCCGGGTAGGCCTGTGTGGCATGCTTAGGCTGATCCGTGTCGATACTTTACGCAGAGTCCACACTGTTGATTTTCTCACGATACGGCCTACACATTGATTATCGCCAAGCTACGCCCCTGGTTATGTCAATATGTTATTTCCTTGGGCTCCTCTCAAATATATTTTCGATTAAAAAGAGTTTCCATAATAATGTCTGATATCTGCTACATAATTGTTGTATTTGGGAAACCAAATATAAAATTTGTGTCACCTACAAAAGTGTAGCTTTATCTTGTTATATGGGAGAGGTTAAACAGTTGTACAACTCAGCTATCGACTTGTTGCTAACTTTGTGATTCCACACAAGCCGAGCCTCGGTAGCTCAGTCGGTAGCGAAGCGGGCTGTCAATCCAGGGGTTTTGAGTTCGAATCCCAGCTCGCCAACATTTTGTCTGACATTTGATAGAAGGCAATGCGACTAGCGTAGCTCGTCTTCCACCAATGGGCAAACAGTGTGGAAACGCAGCCAGTTGCTTGGGAAGTTTGTCGTGTGTATTACTGGTGTGGAGAAGCTAGGAAAAACATGAGTAGGTGAACTGACCGCCGTGATATGCCTGAAAGAATGTTGAAAAATGCGTTTAGACCCAATCAATTAATCAATCAATCAATTGTAATTCCACACAAAAAAAAACCGACATTTGATACCTTGCGACAAGCAGAGATACAGATCTGACTGCGCATCTGCCTAGTCTAATCAGGGTCTTTCCGGTTTGTTTTCTAAAGTTCTAATTATACAAACATACAAGAAGTATCTTGAACCTGGATAGTAACATGAAACAGACTTTTGAAATAGACATTTTGATTTTAATCACCACCATGTGTATCACCACGTCTCCGCCTCGGTCGTGTTGTTTGAGAGCATCAACCTCGGGTGCGGGAGGTCGCGGGTTCGATCCCGGCTGTGCTGAACCAGGGACTACACATACGTATAAGTAGTCCCTGGTCAAACCAAAGACTTGAACAATGGCACTTGGCGACCAGGGTTGGGGGTATTACTGGTCCATCCTCACACAAGCGAGCCAGTCGTAATTTTAAAACATCTGCATTTACTAAGCTGACAAACCAAGTTTCATGTTAACAGCTGGGGGCAATTAACGTTTTTAAATCACAGATGCGTACAATGTATATCAAGCTCAGTCTGTACATTCGTGCAGTCTAATATTGATATATTGTGTTCGCCAGTCATGAGGCCATATGCAGTGAAATATGTTCAATATATGTGTAAATAAATTGAAAATGCAAGAGAGGTGATATTATTAGCAAGAACTTAACGTGTTAAGGGTTGACAAAATTACGCCGCTTTTAACTTGTTTTCGGTTATTTCAAGATGTTTTGTAACAATTCTGTTTAGTGCTTTCTCCCATAAATAAATGCTACTGTAGACGAATTTGAAAACATCTAGGCAAAAACATGGGCAATTTCTATAAATGAAGGTATTATTACTGTCACATTGTTTTCAAACTTCGTCTTTCCAGCGTCTGTATGTTGGTAAGGGTATAATTTACGAAAGATTGTTTCATAATTCATGTGAATAAATAATTCTGAACTTAACAAGAAATAATGATCGTTTTCATCAGTGAGCCCATCAATCATCATAACACAAACATGTTTTGATGTGACGGGTTTTAATCGAATCTCGTTACATTAAATGCCTCAAGTGAGACTGTATATGCACATACCCGCATGGATGGTCGCTGTTTGCAGGTACACCCCCATTTACGCTCGTTCATGGGAAAAGGTTAACGCCTTATGTGAAGAACCCTGACAGCCTGTGCATCCGAAAACTCTGACTAAGACCTACATTTTTCGCATACCTTCAACATACATTTATGTTGTTTCGCTTAATCTGGAATAGATGTAATGGTTGATGTTAACCCTTTCCCACATGCAGACGCATTTTGACGAAATAGCAGCAGACGTCTTTTGAAAACATTGTGGCCAAAGGGGAAATTGCTCATGATGAGCAATTTCTCCTTTGGCCACAATGTTTTCAACTTTTTTTAACAAAAAAGCTATATTTGATGGAGAATGTTCAGGTTTTTGGAGATTTGTTGTATGTGGGAAGGGTTTTACCTACAATATATAGACATGTCAACGTGTACCTGGCTCATGTGTGACTTACGTGGTTCAATTAAACCCTTCACATCAAAAATATTGTGTGTAATGATGATTGATGGGCTCACTGATGAAAACGACCCTTCTTTCTTGTTTCGTTTAAAATTATTTATCCACATGGATTGTGAAACAATCTTTCGTAAATCATGAACGCCGACTCCCTTTTATCACGGAGCGGTCTTAGATCTATAAAAACTAAATGAGCCAGTGCATGGGAAAGGTAAACATTGGCTTGTGTAATCAGAGTATATCCAGATCAGCCTGGGTACCCGCACTGTCTTATCAAGTTTTACACAGATCACATATAACTTACACATGCTTGTTAGACGCTTTTGTCAACTTGTTTATGCTTTGATAGGACAGAGAATTCACTGTTCAGAAATGCCAACATGTACCTTTTTCCATGCCTTAAAAATAGGCTTTTAAAAATAACACATACACTGTTATGTTTTTCACAGAGTCCACCCCAGTTGATATTTGTTACATGGACTATGTATTGCCAAATAAGCATATGTTATGTTTTGTGACAATCTTATTAAAATTAGACCTGAACTTCTCCGCAGTAGCAATCACTCGAATAGATCTGATGTCTGCCTATAACAGGTCATATTAGATAGACATTTGCGTCAGCTAATTGAATTGTATTCTTTAAAACCGCTAGGTAACTTCAAATAAACAAGACGGAGAAAAGCGTTGATGGTCGAGTGATCCGATTGTATAGTAACCATTTTGATAGCAGAATCGAGCTTTGATCAATTCGTTCGATTAAATTGCGTAGAAAAAAACAAGCACTTGTTCATGAATATTTATGGTCAGTTTGAGATGACCTTGTATGTGGTGTCGTCATATCCAATATACGTACAGGAAGGAAGTTTGGTCTGGTTTGAATGAGAATGGTTATATTATATACCACTACTGTTTTCAGGTGTACAGAACTTTACACGATGCCCATTCGAACCTGAAATCCCTATCTTCCTTGTACTGAACGGTGGGGTGTTGATGTTTAGATCCTGTGTTAAAGTGCTGTCTAGTTGTAAACGGGGTACCAAAGAAGAAGCCGAGAGAAACGTGTTTGATACATGTGGAGATATTTCCACATTGTTCTTAATTCTCTGGACACTCACGGGTATTCACTTTTCTTTCAACCATCATCATTAAACGTTTTCCACATACCGCAAAGCTGTAGCAGAAAAACTTTTTTGCAAAATATGGGAAGTCTCTTCCTTAAAAATGAAATTATTGAAAGGAGTTGAAAGCAAAATTGCTTGTTTTTGTAGCATTTCTTTTTGTTTGTTTTGCTACACGTTTGCTAAAAGCTTCTGAATGTGAGACAGGTTTATCGTAAGTTGAGAACGAATTCAACGGATTTCGAGGATGTTAAAACACATACAACATATATACTTATATGAAGCAGCCAATAAACACATATTTCATGCGCAGAGTGAAGTTCTTAACTATACAAAAAAAAATGTATTTGCTAGTCGCTGTCTGCTATTTATTTATTTATAACGTCAAAGTTTACATTTTTAAAAAGTTATGTGTGCAACCGAAGGTCCGTAATTGCCAACCATTGACAACAGTTTTCGCATGTTTACAAATGAAAATACGCCCACCTGTACAACAAAAGAGAGATCAATATGCCTAAAGTACATTCTCTCGCTAGTTTTGAAAGAAATCTATCCGTGTAGCTCCACTTATTTCAAGTCAATTCCTATCGAATTTATATTAGGAAATGAGCCTTATGACGCCATATTGTATTATAACACTTGTCGCGGCTCACGTCAAGTTGAACTAAGAATGTGTTAGACGCAGAACTCTCAACACTTTTACTCCACACAGCATTCTTCTCAGACACATAACTCCTTTGCATTATAGACCTTTAGCCAATTGGTGGAATATATCTAACACTAGACACACTGACCTTTATCGGGCATCTGAAGAAATCTACTGTCTGTCGTATGCAATGGGGAAAAGCACGCGAAGTGTGAATATCAAAACTGTGCTTCAAACTGTTACATCTTGCACAACGTTTTTTCATTTGTTCATGTTTTGTATACACGGGCTATAACATTTGTTCATGTTTTGTATACACGGGCTATAACATTTGTTTTTTAAAAGCATACTTTTATATATATAACCATAATAACTTATATAGCTTTGATTTGTTTCTGTATATTTCAGGTTCCGTGTGGGTGTTCGGTATTTACAGACACGTGAAGATGGACCTTCATGCGGACTCGAACTATTGTGACAGAACTGTGTACCTGTGCTCGCTGTGGGTCCTACTCTCCGTGTACTGTGGTGTGTTGACGTTCATATGTATTCTGGCAGTATTAAGCATTTATTATATAGTCAAATCGGACGGAGACTGTAAACAATTACCGTACGAAATTAAAGTGTGACAAATCGAACGGAGACTGTAAACAATTACCGTACGAAATTAAAGTGTGACAAATTGGACGGAGACTGTTCATTGCGGTGTGACAAATGCTTTCTTGCTTCCTTGCCTACTTTACCTCAATGCAATTTACACATAAATGTATTAGAAATAGGGTTGTGAAATCATGATGGAAAAAGGATAAATTATTTGTTTTGAACAAAACATCCTGATTTTCCCATTAAGTTTTTCCGATATACTGATGTAGGTAGTCATTTGGGGTCAGGGTAATATTTTGGAACTGGTATGTTCAAGTACGTGTAAAGACACGTCAGAGACGTAACACGAAAAGTCATGTGACACAAATTACCCACATAGTGGACTTTATGAACAACGAGGATTAAGATCGACATGTACATATGAGCCATTCCACGAGAAAACCAACATCATGGTATCTGCAAAATGTATCGACCCAGATATTTCCATTCATATTATTGGAAATGGATATCTTAAGAGGATCAAATGCTTTCGTTGAAGCAAAGTTATATCCGTACAATATCTCATTCGATGTAAATATTGAATTATTTATTATTGTAATTTAATTGATTTTAAATAATAAAAAACAAAATAAGATCGAGTTTTTTTTTATTTTAATTAAAATACAATTTTCGATTTTGATGAGTCACGGTAATGATAGTTATGATATGTCACGTCAAACGAAGGTCGAGTTTTTGCGATCAGCGTAGATCCAGACCAGCCTGATCCTCCACGCAGTCTGATCAGGATCTTCCGTTTTCGCTATATTGTCTTACAATCTTTCTAGAAGCATTATGTAACCTTTTTTTAGCAAATGTCGACTATACAGATAAACAATTTGAACGACCTCCGATCGGGTTTAGAAAGGCGTGGCCTTACTTGAGCTGTTCAGGCGTAAGCGTATTGATAGCAAGTAATTAGTATATATCAAAATCTGTTTCATCTTTCCCTCATATAGACGCTTTTTGACGACTCGGCAGCAGACGGCTTTTTGAAAATATAGTGACAAAAGAAGAAATTGCTCAAAACGAGGAAGTTCTGCTTTTGCCACAATGTTTTCCACTTAGTCATAGGTTGGTTATACATTCAATTTAAGAGATTTTCTATTTTTTGACAAAATATGTTCAAAATATCGTCTGCTGCATAATTGTCGTATAAGAGAAAGGCTTAAACATCCATGTAATTAACTTTGATCAACATACACAATATTTGTAAGAAGATTTTGCTGTTTTGTTTCTCGGGTGTTTTACGTTGTTTTTAACATGATTTCAGTTATATCACGGCGACAGTACACTTATTCATGACCCCTCCAGGTAAACAAACCAGTATACTATTACCCTTTTCCCACATACAACAAATCTGCAGCAGACGACTTTGAAAATATCTTGGTAAAATCACGGAAAATCTCTATAAATGAAGGTAAAAAATACTAAAAAAAAAATTAAAACATTGTGGCAAAAGGAGAAATTGCTCGTTTTAAGCAATTTCTCCTTTTGTCACGACGTTACCAAAAGTCGTCTGCTGCAGATATTAATTACCCTTCTGACTGCTGGAACGATTTCGTGAGGCCTGTGTCACCACCAGTATAGAGCCAGGCCAGCAGTCTGGCCATACTGACTATATACTGTTGGCTGTACAACTCAACATATTTATCTTGATATTCCCAGAAATTGGATATAGACTCTTTCTATCACAAAAGCGTGACAAGTCCATTTTAAAAATTCAGCAATGAAACGGTAAATAGTTTATTTTGAAAAACCGATGCCATTTCGGTTTTACGCATATGAACCCCAGAGTTCCAAATCAGAAATATAAATTTAACCAACGTGACTCACATGTCTTGTACAAAATATGTTTGATAAAAAGTCAAAGAATGCATATTTACAATCTATATGATTCTACGAAATAAAGTACAATAACTAACATGGACGAATTTAATATTAACCTTCATCCCGCTCTACTGTAACACTTTACCACTGACTCTATACTGTTGGCTGTACTTATTTATCAACTTATTTATCAACATATTTATCTTGATATTCCAGAAATTGGATATAGACTCTTCCTATCGGAAAAGCTTCACAATTCCATTTTAAAAACTCATCATTGAAACGGTAAATAGTATATTTTGAAAAACCGATCCCATTTCGGTTTTACGCATATGAACCTCAGAGTTCCAAATCAGAAATATAAATTTAACCAACGTGACTCACATGTCTTGTACAACATCTGGTTGATAAAAAAGTCAAAGTATGCATATTTACAATCTATATGATTCTACGAAATAAAGTACAACAACTAACATGGACGGATTTAATAATAACCTTCTTCCCGATCTACTGTAACTCTTTACCACATACAGCGTTTGACTTAGAACATATCTTGGGAAAATGTCTGAAATATCTTTTTTCATGAAAGTTTCCTTATTGAAAAGAGTTGAACACATTGTGGGAAAAGGAGTTATTGCTAATTATGTGAAAAGTCGTCTGCTGCTGAAGATGCTACAAAAAGCTTCTGTCGTCTAAAGGGTTAAACAACATAGTATTACATACGTATTGTTTTATGGGCAAAATACAAGTGTTACAACTGTAAAAACAACTTTTGAAAAGATTGCAGCAAAAGGAGAAATGGCATAAAATGAGCAATTTCTCCTCTTCCACATTTTATTCAACTATATTTAATAAGTATGCTTTCATTTGTAGAGATTGTCCATATTTTTGGTTAGATATGTTCATAGTCATTTGCTGCATATCATTTATATGGGGATAAAGGGTTAAGAAATGCAATGAGAATAATATATATACAATGATCACAGAATGGTCGAAGAAATAAACAAAATCATAAATTTATGAAACGGGAAAAAATAATAAGCCAATCTTCAATAAAGAACGACTAGACAAAGGACTAAACCTAGAACAAAACTCTTGAATCGTAAATATGATTGAGCCGTTCAGCGCGAAAACCAACATTGTGGACTATGCGTAATGTATCGACACAAAACAGCTTAAGCATGCCGCGCAGGCTAACCCGGTAATACACTTTTCGCTTTCTGTGGATTTTCTATTTCAGTAATCGTTAATCTATACCTCTATCGCCCTGAGACGGAATGTGTCGGCCCGGATTAGCCTGCGCGGACTGCGCAGGCTGATCTGGGTCGATACATTACGCAGAGGCCATAAATGTTGGTTTTCTCGCGGGACTGCTCATATCAAATGATCGACCGCCACGGTGGCGTAGAGGTAGAACGTTACCAAATACTTTAAAAACGGTTTTAATGGCTTTCTTCCTTGGTGTATTGGAGGATGCGGTTAGCATTACGGTTGACCCGCTGCTGTCAGCATAAATGGACCAGTAGTACAGGTAACTTACCTAGCCCAGGTTGTGATATAATTGATTTCTTTCGCTCGCTCTTCTATTTTTAAGGTGCGTAAAGCACCATATAACCAATCAATTCTTCAATGTTATACAACCGGTTCTAATGCCGTCGACATGTGAAAACATTGGAACTGCGCTACGGGAAACAAACCACAGGACATTTACGAACAGTGCACATTGAAATCACCCTGTGCATTCAAAGAATCGTATCAGGAGATTATGACGTACATTGTCAGTACATTTATATCAATTATTATGGATGTGCAAACAGGTCGTATTCTACATTTATCAAATTATTCTTAGTATGGTTTTCATACTCGGAATAACACTCAACCATTTGTCTCAAAATAAATCCCAGATAAAGTATTTTAGACGCTTCGACAGTGTCAACTTATTACTAAGCTAAAACTGGTTAGGCGGTTGTTTCATTCGTTCTAGCTTTCGCCAAAGTTCCTAGTCAAAGATTTCTTACAGAAGAGCATGAAGTTTAATTCCCAAACACGAATGGTTTTATACCTAAAAAATGCAAAATTATTACTTTCGAATTATTATTTGTTTGCTAAACCCCGCTTTCAACACTTTTTCAGTTATATCGGAAAGTTACCAGTACTACTGGTCCATTATCCCGACACCAGCAAATCAGTTGTGACAATACAATATACAATAAAAAAATCGATGCTGAGTATGTGAATAATACATCAATGACATAAAGTTGTGAACCCACACTGCTGAGCGCCAGGGAAAGAAAGTCATTACTACCATTTTTAACATAGTTGGTATGACACGGACGGGGATCGAACATTTAAATCATTAAGACAAGGTATTGAGTTGTACTGGTTTATGTTGGTTCGTTTAATTTAAAATATTGAAAGGAAAAGAGTGCGAGATAGAATTTAAAAAAAAAAAGTTTTATAACTCAAAAATTGAAAAATCGTCTCTTTTAAATTAAACAGGCAAGGAGTTCTTCCAAATAGTGTACTGGTCATGGTTGTAGCTCCCTTTAGGCACTGTAGGCACGTGCCTACACATTTTTTTCTCAAAATGCCCCCAAAATACAGCTGTCCGCGCAGACTGATACGGCCGACACATTCCGTCTTAGGGGGATAGATGTATAAACTAGTGATTCCTGAAACAGAAAATCCACAGGAGGCGAAAAGTGTCTATCCGGGAAGGCCTGTGTGGCATGCTCCACAATGTTTTTCTCACGAGACGGCCTACACATAAATTATTGCAAAGCTACGCCCCTGCTGGTCTGTTTCAATTACTGTGGAGTGGAGACAATTTATTACAAAGTTTCAACAGAATCCTTAGCACGTTTCAAAATCTCCTCAAATATGGACATAGGGATTCTCATCTCCAACTCGATTACATTCTTACTCAAAACTTGCATCATTTTCTGTTTATTTCAATCAAAGTCAATCGTTAACCCCGTTCCCACATACAACACAATGCGGCAGACGACTTTGAAAACATACCCGAAAAAACAGGAAACTCCCCTTTAAATGAAAGTACAATAATTGAATAGAGTTGAAAACATGGTGACAAAAGGAGAAATTGCTCGTTTTGAGCAATTTCTCCTTTTGTCGACATGTTTTCCAAAAGCCGTCTGCTGCTCGTGTATATTAGGGAACGGGTTAATGATTGTTTGTGTCACGTCATTCATCGTAGAACAAAATGCGGCAGACGACTGAAACAAAAGCGTGGAAAATCTCTGTAAATAAAGGATAAGTTATTGCGCAAAGTTTGAAACAGTGTGACAAAAGGAGAAATTGCTCATTATGATATATTTTTAAACACTGTTTTCAAATTTCGTCAGGTGCAGATACGTCCAATTGCTTTAATATGTGAGAAAGGATTGAATATGAAGGTTGAAGGAGTATTTCATTTATCTACTTTGTTCAAGTCGTTGCTTTATGTATGTGTATCCATACGATGTAATGATACCTAATTACATTGATTTAGAATGTTTTCAAATTGTAATTGAAAGAGAAACGCCTATAATGTTTAACTTTCCTTCTTAAAACTTGTATAAACTAGAACATCAATGTTTTAACCTCGGCGATATCAACCCTTTTTTCGCTTCGTGATTTCGCAAATATAATTTGTTAAATTTGGGACGAAAATAATTATGTTCATAGACAATTATAAACTATCTGAAAGTTTTTATTTAATGTGTCCATCTTTCAGAATAATATTAGTCCTATATGAAAGAGCCTTAAATAAGATAACGTGCTAGAATAGTGAGAGCTATCGCAGTTTATATATAATTCATTTTAAATAGCAGTCCTCTTAGGTAAGCACGAACATTTGAATTTAGATTTAGGAATGATTTATCTGTGTTACTTGCAAATCATGTAAAAGAAAAAACCCATAGAGAAGCATATGTTAACCCTTTCCCTCATATAGACGCGTTCTGACGCCTCTGCAGCAGACGGCTTTATGAAAACATAGTGACAAAAGAAGAAATTGCTCAAAACGAGCAATTTCTCCTTTTGACACAATGTTTTCCACTTTTAGACATAGGTTATCCATTCATTTATAGAGTTTCTATTTTTTGACAAAATATGTTAAAGTCGTATGCTGCTTAATTGTCGTATGAGGGAAAGGGTTAACGCTAGATAAAACCATTTAAATTTAAGAATACCTCATAAAAAGGGACATCAGAGCGGCTGCTACGTGCTGTTTTCATGATATGATTTTATCTCTGTCTTGCTTTTCACATTACATATTTAACCCTATCCCACATACAGAAAATATGCAGCAGCCGTCTTTGAAAACATATTGGCAAACTCATGGGAAATATTTTTAAATAAAGGTACAATTAATGAAAAAAGTTGAAAACATTGTGGCAAAAGGAGAAATTGCTCGTTTTGAGCAATTTCTCCTTTTGTCACGGTGTTTTCAAAAGTCGTCTGCAGCTGAGGCGTCAAAAGGCGTATGAATGTGGGAAAGGGTTAAGTTCACGTGAATAAGGAAGTTAGAAATTTATATTTGCAAAAGTAACTGTAATTGAAAAACATAAAAATGAAGAAAAACAAATAAAATGAATAATCACATGTTTAAATGGCATTTTACACTGTAGATAGTGTCACATATATACAAACTGCAGGATCATTATATATTGTTTGTCGTGGTGATTATTCACTTCCAATGTCAGACACTCTCATTGCTTTTTCTACACTGTTCAGCACTAAGCACGACACGAGCATGCATAATATCTAGAAAGATAAAAACGACATAATAAATAAGAAGCTATATAGTGTTCTTAACTACAGTCAAAACTGTTTTAGACAGCCGTACATTGGAGAATCAAAGTTATGCTTATGAAGATGTTGTTTTTTGCAAGTCAAGAATAACAGGAGTTTTTGTTTGTTTATCTTCAACTTACGGCTTAACCCTTTCCCTCATATAAACGCTTTATGACGCCTCTGCAGCAGACGGCCTTTTGAAAACATAGTAACAAAAGAAGAAATTGCTCAAAACGAGCAATTTCTCCTTTTGCCACAATGTTTTCCACTTTTAGTCATAGGTTATCCATTCAATTATAGAGATTTTCTATGTTTGGCAAAATATGTTCAAAGTTGTCTGCTGCAGAATTGTCGTATGAGGCAAAGGGTTAAAACAATATGGATGCTTCACTAAGGTGACCACTTACGCAAGTATGACTATCGTTTAGGTGTATTTTTCTTAAATCATACCTAGAATATAACGACAATGAGCATTCCGATAAGAATGCGCAAATACATAGTGTCACTGGTCGCATAGAGCAATTTCGTTCTTTAGCACAGCGAACTAGATAATGCTTCTGACACAATTTTCTCATCAAAAAATGAGAAAAGATATTGGAAAAAAAAGGATTCGCCATGTGACCTGCTACCTCCTGGTTGTAACGGAAAATGGTTTACCACTTCCGGTAACATATGATGTGGCGATCTTATTATGAAACGAAAACATTCTATTTGCTTCCAATATTCACAGGTTGCATTATGTCTAGTAGAAACGTTTATAAGCCAGTGTACTAGTTCTATGACCTTTATAAAATAAAAATTAGGCATTAATGTTTTTATTAATCAATTTCCGAGGAGGATTTATTGATCAAGCCCTCCGTCTACCATTGTATATTGAAAACCAACGATCATTGCATGTCTGAAACGGATAAAAGTCTCACCTGTATAAATCCGATCGAACCCAAAACGGCCGCCCATATTGGAATGTTCGATTCCACCCAGTCTTTCATAGCCGTCTCACATGATGTCTGTAAACAATAAGCAGAAATACATTAACAATGAGTAGGAAATTAGTACAGCTCTCCCTTATTGGCACTTATCTGTTGAATTTCCGCAACTTGCACCATCGTCCTTAACTTTTAACAAGCATAACAGTGGACAAGCCTTTGTTAAAAGATTACAGACGAGAAGCAGACATTGTAGACAAAGTTTACTTTGCATGAATGATTATGCTGATTTTGGTCTACATTGTTCGCAAATGCTATTAAAGGTTGTATATGCTTTACGAGCAAACGTTTCTTAATGTCGCTTACAGCGACATAGAGTTAATTACGAAACCATTTGCTGAGTGCACGAATAGAATCGTCTCAGTCTCAGAAAACTTTCCATGTTAGAGTCACTAGTTTTAGAATAGACTCTATGCACCTTATATAAAGCTCTGCCGATGTTTACATTTAATAAACATCATTTTGAAACAACCACGGAGGTCCTATAAGACGAAAACCAATAACTTAATAAGAGAATGCAGATGAGGACAACCTCTTTTGCTTCACGTTACATTTTGAGCCGCAACCAGCGGAGTGCAATTGAGCGGTGCTATATAAACCCACCCTATCGTAGTTAGGTCAAATTACGCCCGATACATCCGCGGTCATGCTGACTATAGCCAAATAGTCCTTAAAACAACTTTGTTTGCGTAGAAATGAGTGTATACTAGCACCGGAATGCATTGAGTATATGGCATTGAGTTTAAATTCATTGTGAATGTGTATAGGATGCTCTGGAAATGATTGATGTGATCACTTTTACTATGTTGACCTTGTTTGAAAGTGAAAGAAGAGAATGTGATTCACCGGTTTTGTCTGGGTCCGATTTGGTCCAAAATTACTGTAACCATTTTCGCCTTGTGAATTCTTTTTTGCATAACGCATGACCCCCTTTTTCTTTGGATTGTTTTCTAGCTTAGAAGTAACTCTTTTCAATGATATATGGTGTTCTGCATGAGAAACGCTTAGAAAATGTGACACTTTAGGGCTGAAACTGGTCGATTTACATGGAAACAAAGAAGGAATATATTTGGTGTATTGTAACCTTAAATGTACGTGTTATGGTCAAAGGGACGCAATTCAGATTGGAGCGCCGCGTAGTTTTGATAATGAACTTTAATTGAATATAGGTCGCCTATGGAAAATGAATTTCTTCCATCTGACCTGTGTATCTATGAGCGGTGCTATGTAAACCAACATTAACGTAAGTATTACACGTGTATATGTGAGCGTTGCAGTATTAATAAGATCTCTTTAATCTACGTGTAAGTGATCCTAAATTGTTTTGGAATCTGCTAAACAAATATTCAGAGGATAGAAAAGATATTGTCTCAAAAATGTCTTAAGATATATATTTTATGATCATTTTAAGAAGCTGAATGTGAATGAGATTGATTGTTTGGGGTTTAACGCTGTTTTCAACAATTGTTCAGTCATATCACGGCGACCAGTTCACCTACTCTTGCGTTTCCTGGTTTTCCCACACCAGTACATCACACAACATACTTTCCAAGCAACTGGCTACTTTTCCACATAGACTGTTAAACAGCCCATTGGTGAAAGACGAATGACGCAGGTCACAGTGACTTTTGTCAAACGTCAGAAAGAATGTTGGCTGAGCTTGGATTCGAACTCACAAATCCTGGATTGACAGCCCGCGTCGCTACCGACTGAGCTACCGGGGCTCGGCTGAATGTGAATGAGAATGCTGATACTGTTGATACAATTGATATTACTCATTTGCCCTATAACAATGATATGTTAAATGCTTACTGTATTGTACAGGAGATTAAGCAAACAAATAACAGTTCGTAGAATAATAAAAGTCCATCCACTTTTGACCATATTTTGAATGAGTACTTTAAATATGCAGATAATGATAAATTTATTTCTCTCATTTGTAAACTATTTAACACAGTGTTAGATTCTGGTATTTTTCCTGATGTGTGGAGTCAGGGCATTGTTTACCAATTTATAAGAAAAAAGGATATAAACGTGAGCCTAATAATTACAGAGGCAACACTATTCTTAGTTGTTTTGGTAAACTCTTAACTAATGCTCTACAAACAAGAATTAATAACTCTTAAGCATGTCATTATCTGCTTTGTAAGGAACAAGCAGGGTTTCGCAAGAATTATAGTACCACAGAGCATATATAATTCTCACTAAAGTTACTTGTTGATTTTTATCTTGGAACCAATAAAAACTTCTTTTGTGCGTGTGTAGACTATTAGAAAGCATTTGACCCTGTTAACCGTGTACACCTCTGGCAGAAACTATTGTCACCTAATATTAATGGAAAATGTATCAAGATCATATATAACATGTATAGTAAAGCCAAGCTAAGCAATAATTGTCTAACTTCTTTAGTAGTCATACTGGTGTACGCCAAGGAGAACATCTGTCAATGATTTTATTCTCAATATATTTGAATGATTTATCTCACTTTATGTCAACACAGTTTGAAGGCTTTAACTCTATGTCCATGGCAACCTTTAATCGCCTTAGTAATACTTATTTTGACGTATACTTAATAATCCTGTTATATACAGATGATACAGTTTTATTTGTTCAGTTGATAATTGCAAAGAGCACTAGATGCAATGCACGATTATTGTTGTATGTTGGATCTCCAAGTACTTTTTTTACAGGCACAAACAAATGGCGCTTGTAAACGATTTCTCATACCTTGGTGTGCATTTCAATTACAATGGTAACTTTTCTAAAACCAAAGCAAGGGTTGTTGAGCAGGCTATGAGAGCTATGTTTGCGGTGATACAGAAATCTCGAAAACTTGGTTTCCCAGTCAGTTTAACATTGCATTTATTTGATTCAATGATTGCTCCTATTATTTTGTATAGGAGTTAAGTCTGGGAGTGTGACAATTTGAATATTATTTAGCAATTTCAATTAAAGTCATCAACCCCCAACTGTGTGGTTTATGGAGAACTTGGTATTACTCCTGTTATCTATCGAGTAAAATGAAGAGTTCTTTACTTCTGGGCGAAGTTAATGAATTCTAGAAATTACAAAATATGTAATATTTTATATACAACTGCATTGTTTTTACACAAGATAACATACTTATTTCTCCATGGATTGCTTTGGCTTAAAAGCACATCAAATAGTTTAGGTATGTCCGACTATTTCATTAATCAAAGTGTAGACAACATTAATCTTTTTAAATCTATTGTTAAAAAAAGACTGCATGACCAATTTTGCCAAGAATGGCAAAGCACTGTTAATGTTTCTCCAAACTGCTTTGTATATCGTTTGTATAATAAAGATTATTGTTTTGGGGAGTTTTAAGATATATTGCCTTTTAATTGAGGAAGGTCTCTTTATAAAATGTAGACTGGGAACCATTTCACGCCAATAGAAAAAGGCTGCCATCATGGAATTGAACAATACAATACACAATACATATGTTTGAGTGTGATCATTTCAACGAAGAAAGAATGAAATATTTTACAAAATACTAGTATAACCATCCTAAATCTCATAAACTTAAAATATTATGAACTGTTAAAACAAAAACAAAATTGTCAAGTTAGCCTTAAATTAATTTGTAAAACCACCTTATCAAAAATAAAGTAATAAACCGAAACTCAGCATTCCTTTTAACATTGATGATCTCAAGTGTAGTCAATCATGTACGACTGCATGTACTTAATGATTAATATTATTATGATCTCAAATATTTCTTTTAATGTGTTATACTTTACTGTTTCCTTATTGTTTGAACCTGTTGTTATCACACGCATAACATATGCCTTGATATGAATAAAATGTTCAAATGCTATATGAAAACCAACCTTTAAGTAGTTATAGCATGAATGGAAAAGATCAGCCTACGTATTCATGGTTAAGTATCTAAATGGATACAGTTGTACAGAAGTTTCTTGGCAAATCATGCTTTTTAAAACGGGGGTTATAGGATTAACGGGTTGATATTGTATGTTGGTCCGTATATTTGAATCCCTCTCTCTAGGAATCCGTGGCTGAGTAGTTATGTTGGGGGTAATTAAAACGGGGCGTCCCGGGTTCGATCCCACACGAGATGGATATTGTGTTGTTCCATTGGGTAAAGTACATTACATGTCCTAGCCTACCACAGGTTTGTTAATCCAGTATTCACGAATAAGTGTTTCTTAGTCGAGATAAAACTTAAATAATGTAGAAAACGGCGCAAAACAAAACACAGTAATGTACACGCATAAAAGAAATGAGTTTCTTATGAATATTTTGCGGGAAAACAATCGCCCAAGATGTCATTCACGTGAAATATGTTTCCGCAATAATGCTCTCAATTCGAATAGTAGTATAAGGGAGGTAACTCATCAGTTATCTAAATAAAACACATTAGAGCCGCGTCAGACGATTTGTGTTTATAAAATCTCCGTTTTGGCGGCTATACGTTTGTGTGTTTATAGAATCTCCGTTTTGACGGGTATACGTTTTGTGTGTTTATAGAATCTCAGTTTTGGCGGCTATAAGTTTGTGTGTCTATAGAATCTCCTTTGTGGTGGCTATACGTTATTGTGTTTATTGAAGCTCCTTTTTAGCTGCTATACGTTTGTGCGTTTAGTTAGTGTCAAAAAAACATTTTACTTGAGATACAAAAGAGACGTGCAGTGACGACAAAGCGAATTTCAACTGTTCACAAATGCATTTAGACAAACAAAATCGTGATTCAAATTATTGTCAGAAATAACGCGGTATTCAGGGCCGTAGATAACAGGGACGTAAATAAGATTGTATCTACGTTCCTGCGATATTGCTGAAATTGTACACGATAAAGAGTCGATAGTAAGGATAACAATTATAATGATAATACGATTTTGATCATTATTCAAGCATTCGGCATGATGGTCTTCTTCGGGAACTGAATTATAATACAGTGTATTGACATTAGTGAATAAGACAGCTATAAGGTAATATAGTGAATTAGTATTTGGGAAATTCAGTTCCCGAAGAAGCTTGTCGGGCCGAAAGATTGAACGATGAATTATTTAAATATGTACCGAGTTTGAGACACAAAATAATAATAAAAATGAATACGATAATATCCAATTTATACAGACAATGTACTGATCAACCCTAAAAAATGTGTTTAAATAAACACATCATTCAAACTCTTCTATATATATCGAGGGCTTGGCGTGAAACGGTTGTAACTAAAATCGGTATTTTTTTACCAAGGTTAATCACCTCGCCATAAAGTCTTTATAAGCGTTAAATAATTTTTCTTGGTAAACAATGGAAATTTAGGTGCCATTGCTCGTTCTGAGCAATGGCACCTAAATTTGCATTGTTTACAAAGGGGTCAAAATTGCCCCTAAACTAGGGTTTTCAAAATAGGTTTTTAGTTACAACCGTTTCACACCAAGCCCTAGATATATTTAGAACTGGCCTTCTGGGCCTATCTATAAATGTGCTTCTTACTGTAAATAAAGTGGATGCGTCCTGACTGTCACCATAGCAACTGTCAGGTTTCTTGGTCCCGTATTCTGTTGACCCGCTAAATCCACAACAGCTTAACTGAAACGAAAAGTTGCACAATTGTGGCCATGCTTCATGATTGACTAACCTGTTCAAACATATACAGTGTAGATGCATTTTGAAGCTTACGACTGTTAAAACGTTGTAACATAAAGAGAAATTGTTCAGTATGAGCAACTTCTTCTTTTATCAAATTCATCAGTTCAAGTTTTCTGTTATATCATCGTCAGAACTATTCTATAAACTTTAGATTCATCAAGCAAATGATCATTCGCTGGTGCATCTACACGAGAGCTGTACCATTTAGTTCACTAAGTAAAAGATCCAACACGCATGCTGTACCATTTAGTTCACTAAGTAAAAGATCCAACACGCATGCTGTACCATTTATTTCACTAAGCAAAAGATCCAACACGCATGCTGTACCATTTAGTTCACTAAGTAAAAAATCCAACACGCATGCTGTACCATTTAGTTCACTAAGTTAAAGATCCAACACGCATGCTGTACCATTTAGTTCACTCAGTAAAAGATCCAACACGCATGCTGTACCATTTAGTTCACTAAGTAAAAAAAATCCAACACGCATGCTGTACCATTTAGTTCACTAAGCAAAAGATCCAACACGCATGCTGTACCATTTAGTTCACTAAGCAAAAGATCCAACACGCATGCTGTACCATTTAGTTCACTAAGTAAAAAATCCAACACGCATGCTGTACCATTTAGTTCACTAAGTAAAAGATCAAACACGCATGCTGTACCATTTAGTTCACTAAGTAAAAAATCCAACACGCATGCTGTACCATTTAGTTCACTAAGCAAAAGATCCAACACGCATGCTGTACCATTTAGTTCACTAAGTAAAAGATCCAACACGCATGCTGTACCATTTAGTTCACTAAGTAAAAAATCCAACACGCATGCTGTACCATTTAGTTCACTAAGTAAAAGATCCAACACGCATGCTGTACCATTTAGTTCACTAAGATAAAGATCCAACACGCATGCTGTACCATTTAGTTCACTAAGTAAAAGACCCAACACGCATGCTGTACCATTTAGTTCACTAAGTAAAAGATCCAACACGCATGCTGTACCATTTAGTTCATTAAGTAAAAGATCCAACACGCATGCTGTACCATTTAGTTCACTAAGTAAAAGATCCAACACGCATGCTGTACCATTTAGTTCACTAAGTAAAAGATCCAACACGCATGCTGTACCATTTAGTTCACTAAGTAAAAAATCCAACACGCATGCTGTACCATTTAGTTCACTAAGTAAAAGATCCAACACGCATGCTGTACCATTTACTTCACTAAGCAAAAGATCCAACACGCATGCTGTACCATGTAGTTCACTAAGTAAAATATCCAACACGCATGCTGTACCATTTACTTCACTAAGCAAAAGATCCAACACGCATGCTGTACCATTTAGTTCACTAAGTAAAAGATCCAACACGCATGCTGTACCATTTAGTTCACTAAGCAATAGATCCAACACGCATGCTGTACCATTTAGTTCACTAAGCAAAAGATCCAACACGCATGCTGTACCATTTAGTTCACTAAGCAAAAGATCCAACACGCATGCTGTACCATTTAGTTCACTAAGCAAAATATCCAACACGCATGCTGTACCATTTAGTTCACTAAGCAAAAGATCCAACACGCATGCTGTACCATTTAGTTCACTAAGCAAAAGATCCAACACGCATGCTGTACCATTTAGTTCACTAAGCAAACGATCCAACACGCATGCTGTACCATTTAGTTCGAGCCCCCGTCGCTGTGGTCATTATAGAGAGACTGACAGAGCTCTAGATAAGGGGAGTTTTTCATATTTTAAAATCCTAATTCGACACGCAAATGCTATGTTGTTGGATACTTTTGAGTATCCACAACATAGGATTTGGTTGAGTAGTTTGCGAGATATTGTAGAAATAATGCCAGTTCACTCCCCCTATTTAGTCCTCTGGAGCCATCCGGGATGAGGCATTTTCAAGCCTTTTACTGGATTGTCACACAGGGATCATATTTAAGCGTTTTTTCACCATGATACGGCTGAAATTCCATTGGAAAACGGCGTAAAAACCCGAATCAATCCGTTAAATTGTTGTGGTGATTGTAAGAATCGTATCTGAGATAAATATTGTTATATGAGCCGTTCCACGAGAAAACAAAATTATGGACTCTGCGTAAAGAATAGACCCGGATCAGGCTAATCCGAACATACACTTTTCGCCTCCTGTGGAATTTCTGTTTCAGGAATCATTACTCTTCCCCTCTATCCCCCTGAGACGGAATGTGTCGGCCCCGATTAGCCTGTGCGGAACGCATCCCCTAATGTTGGTTTTCTCCTGGAACGGCTCATATACATAGTTGCAAATACATAGTTTTGGAACAGAGTTGAAAACATTGTGGGAAAAGGTACATGTAGTTCTTGATCGTTAAGAAGTAGTGTAAGGGTATAAGCTATATCTCTAAGGGTTTTGAAAAACAGTGGGGTGTTACAAAAAACTTAACCAAAATTCGAAGTCGAAAAAGGGCAATAATTCTTACAAAGACCTGGACATCGTTATGTACTCTTGCCTGTTGATGAAGGTAATGATGGTGAATAAGGGTTGTAAGTTTCAAAGCTATATATCTGTAATGGTTTTGACAAAAAAGTGAATTGGTACAAAAAACATAACCAAGGTGTGACACCAACGCCGACGCCGACGCCGACGCCAAGGCAAGTAGTATAGCTAGCCTTTTTTTTTCGAAAAGTCGAGCTAAAAATCATATATGAGAAAAATGGTTACATCTCGAAATTATTTTGGAACACAGTTAAAAACATTTTGAGAAAAGTTGCGATCATATTTCCCGATTAATGCAATTTCTCCATTTCCCACAACGCTTTGGAAAGATGTTTGCTGTCTATATCAGGGAGTCCACACTCACCTCTTTCTGTATTTGATATTTAGTATCCGTGTTGATCTCATCCCATAGTTTGTCCATTATATCGAAAACCTGCATAATAAAAACGCACACGCAAAGCTAGTGTTAAGTGAAGGTTCCACAACTATAAACGGTTACTCTTTTCTCTGAATGTGTGTTCAAGTATGCGATTGGTTAATTTTTCTGAGTACTGAGAACGTTTTCAACGTCTTATAGTTTCGCAGTCAGATCGGTCAGTACATCTGTTCCGTATTATCATAGTATACACAAGTTAACAGAAGCTTATTATAATTAATAATATGAAAACAGTGTATACCTTGATCAGGCAGAGCAAATGTTTACCTTTTCGATCGAATAATATATTATAGTAACTTTAATAAATTAATAGCTATATTCTTTCTGCAGTAATACATATTACTTGAACCCCCGATTACGAGAGTCTAAGATGTATGAACAGTTTTATGAAGGTTATATTTCGATGTACAATTATATACAATATTTACTTTCAGGTTTAATTGCCTCCCTTTATGAGCTTGTAAAATACTTAAAAAATATAAACAAACTAATATAAGCAATTTTCGGTTAAAAAGAGGTCTAGCTGCATGTCCTTGTTTATGCTATTGACCGAGTTTGTGATATGAGCCGAGAAAACCAACTGTATGGCCTCTGCGTAATGTATCGATCCAGATCAGCCTGCGCAGTCCGCGCAGACTGATCCGGGCCGACACATTCCGTCTTTGGGAGATGGAGGTATATATAGAGTAATGATTCTTGAAACAGAAAATCCACAGGAGGCGAAAAGTGTTCATCCGGGTAAGCCTGCGCGGCATGCTTAGGCTGATCCGGGTCGATACTTTACGCAGAGTCCATAATGTTGGTTTTATCGCGGGACGGCTCATATAGTGATGTAGTAGTGATTTCAGTGAGCCTTCATATATATACTATTTGACTCTCCTCAGTATTGATGAATAAGTCCTTAAAATCGTACTATTGAAAAGCTCCTCTTCCCATTGTAGTATGTAAAAGTTGACATTTCACGCCCAATTGGTCCCAACTGTTTATTTAATAATACAAGCATACGCGATTTTAATATTTACTTACATTATTTCGCTGTACATATCCAGCTACTACCACACCGATATCAATTAACAATAGTGTCACCATCAGTCCTAGAAACTGAAAAAACACACGTATGACCATTAACAAAGAGATAACAATTGTCCTGCTATATGAGACTTACCAATTTCGCTGCCACAGGCAATTTGAAAATGCATTGCTTAACATTTAGACATCACATTTTTGTTTTCCAAATGTTCTGTCGGATGGTTACATTTTCAACATAGAAGAGTCGACTTTGTGATATACGGTAATGAAAGTGTTAAAATAACATTTAACCTACCTTATATACATAAAAGAGTTGCGAACAATCTAGATACATGTAAGATCGTACCATCTTGTAGTCTTATCCTGGTCTGCATTGCTCTCTACAGAGTTATAGTTTTAGTCACGCTTTTCACACACATAATCGAACTTGTCAAGTAATTGTACTATGGCTTGATGAATACACAACCACTTCAGTTTATTACATGAATTAAATTCCCTAAATTATGATCACGCTTATCTTTTATAGACTAACTGGTTACTATTTGACCAATATTTTATTGTCAATACCATTTCTGCATATAGTTGTGTTTATCAACGATTAGCTGTGTATGCTTAGGCTTAATTAAAATTCCTATTCGATTAAAATTTATTTCTATGAAAATTCGTATGTATTCACCATTCGTCGATTCAATTTCATCGGATAATACTCTTATTGGTTGTTACTACATTTTAAATTGATTTAGTTTTTTACAAGCGTTTGACTTATATAAATCACGCTCAATGTCTGATTCCTGGAAATCACACCATTTATGTGGAAATTTGTTCAAGGCAGAACCCGCTCATCAAGGGATTCAAACGTGGGACATTTTATTAGCTACCTACACGTGGTATGGTATTTTGCGTGTCTACGACTTGGCTCTGGAGATCTGTACCTGATAGAGACGCCATTTGACGCATTGGGCAGGAGACGACTTTTTAAACATAGTGGAAAATGAATTTTTTTTTCATTCTTCCCACAATTGTTCCAATTCTATTATTATTCAGATGCTTAAAAATAAAAACCAGACGACCCTATCATATTTTGTAAAAAGTTCAATGGCGGCGTATACTGTACAGTTTGGTAGCTCACGATTTTCAATCCACCAATCAAATAACAGTTACTTTATAGAAGCTGTGATTTGATTGGTAGATCGGCAACAGTGAGCTACAACACTGTTTCACTGGACGCAGGGCTGTATCACGTGATTTTGTTATTGTTCACTGGATCACACTTTTGAACAAATAATGGTTCAAGTCGTTCCAAGAAAATGACATCTTTGGTATAAGCCGTCCCACGAGAAAATCAACATTGTGGACAAAAATAATCGACCCAGATCAGCCTAAGCATGCCGTGCAGGCTAACCCGGAGAGACTTTTCACCTCCTGTGGATTTTCTGTTTCAGGAATCATTACACTATACCTCTATCCCCCTAAGACGAAAATGTGTCGGCCCGGATTAGCCTTCGCGGACTGCACAGGCTGATCTGGGTCGATACATTACGCAGAGTCCATACTGTTGGTTTTCTCGTGGAACGACTCATATTATAGTGAAACCCATTTTCCAACAAACAACAAATCTGCAGCAGATGTCTCTTAAAACCTCTTAATGTATAATTATTTACACTCTCTATTTATGAAAGTATTAATATTCAAATATTTCAAAGATTAAAAAAGAAAGATGAGAATAGTTTCACAAAAAAAAGAAACTTTCTCAAAATGAGCAAGTATTAATTTTGTCACAATGTTTTCAAAAAGTCATATGTGACATGTGCGTCAAAATGCGTCTGCATGTTGGAAAGGATTATGTTTACTTCTCACTCCAAGTCGGATAAATAAACACGATAAATAAGTTAATTCATTTAATAAATCAAGTGTTTAAAAACATTACTCTGTTATCTAAACCGAATGTTTCAAAGTTATAAATCTTTCGACATAAGTCCCGACTGTAAACGGATACCCGGAGATTTTCGAGAGTGATAGATAGAGTGCATGTCTTATCGCCAGAAGCTAAACCCTTTACCTCATTCAACTCTCCGGAGATAATGACTTTGATAACATCAAGGCAAAACATTTGAGAAACTCTCTTGAAGTACATTTATTAAATATATTTAAAAACATTGTGACCAAAGGATAAATTGCTCATCATGAGCAATTTCTCCTTTATCCACAATGTTTTTACAAGTCATCGGCTCAAGATGCATCAAAATGCATCTGCATTGTGGGAAAATGTTAATTCGTTACATGGTATGATATCAAAAGTTTCGCAATAGACTAAACGTAACGAAATAATGATTTTACCGTTTTTAGTGCACATGTACTCTCACAGCAACCTCCGATACAGCCAAGTAAGCCTGACAATAAAAAGAAAAACATTTTAACCCTTTTCCTCGAAGAGACGCTTTAACTCTTTCAGCGCCGAATTGTTTAAAGTAGACTCTTCCATGTTCAAAAGCGGGCCTCTCCATTTCTCATGTAATAAAAGTTTGGACTATTTTGATAACTATAAGCCAAACAATATTGATTTCAGGTGAGACAGCTCGTTACGAGCTGACTCACCTGAATCAGTATTGTTTGCAAAAACCTCAATATTGCCTTTGGCGCTGAAAGGGTTAAGACGGCTTTTCAGCAGACGACGTTTAAAAACACAAAGCAAAAGGAGAAATTGCTCATTATGGTGTGTGTAGTCAAAACGTCCGTCTCAGTGAAACGCACGTTTTGGGTACCCCACATCATTTTGAGCAATTTATTATTTAGCTACAATGTTTTCAACTTTCTTCGAACACTATTCTTTCATTTAAAGGGATGTTTCATCATTTTTGGCAACATGTTTTTAAAGTCGTCTACTACAGATTCGTAAAATGTTGGAAAAGGCCAAGGGCGTTGTTGATATGATTATGTTGGTGCATGACAGTTATGCAAGTCTTACAACACAAGAGTTCATCACTAATTGCTTATGTCAGCAAGCAACACTTGCTTGCTACTTACCATTAGTCCTTTCCAACAAACAAACACATCTGCAGTTGACTGTTTTGAAAAAAATGTAGAGGCAACAATATGATACATCTCTATAAAAGTAAGTACTCATATTGAAAAGAGTTGAAAACATTGTGGCAATAGAAGAATTGGCTCAACATGAGCAATTTCTCATTTTGACATGATGTTTACTGCAGATTCGTCTACAGACGCTTCAGTATGTGGGAAAGGGTAAATAAGAATATGATAGAAAACTATGTATGAATTGTGTTGGATGCCAGAGTTCCTTTGGTAGAGCATCGGTTATATCTTACACATACAGTATTCATGGGAGCGGGCTGAACCAATCTGGTTATTTGCATCGTCTAATGTATCCATAAATGATCGAGTAAAAGAGCGCGGGATTTATTGGGTTTAACGCTAATTTTAACAACTTTTCAATCATATCACGATAGTCACTTTATCAGCCCATGAGTTCCTGACTATCTCAAATCAATTATCCATAAACAGTCCTTCCAATCAACTGGCTACTTCTCCAAATGGATTGTAAACCAATTTGTGGATGGCGAATTGCGCTTGTCACTTTGACTACTGTCAAACGCCGGAATGATTATATGCCGGTCTGGTGGATAGAATTCACAACCCTTAATTAACAGTCAGAGTCCCTACAGACTAAGCTACCTGGGTTCGAGATTTTGGGACCGGGCGATCCTGGTTTCTTGCCTAGTACTGGTTAGTCATCGACAGAATCATTGATAAGTGGACTCTCGCTGTGATAAAACTATAAAACTGTTGAAAATAGCGTAAAACACTAATAAATCAAACCAACTAACTTCTTGGGTCTTCTGATAGCAGACTTAGGAATTTATAAACAAACTTTGTAGAAGTTGTACACTCGTATGAAGTATAAGTTAACGTTAAACCATATAGAAACAAACATAGACTCTAACAAATATCTTCGACACTGCGACACGTACCTAGTTAATCACACCGGGCCATACATAGCCTACATCATTTATATTGGATTGTAACGTTTTGAGTCACGTTAGGCGTGAACCGACATTCGGGCCTTTGCAATGTCGAATAAATAAGTAGGTATGCGAAGTTGGAACGAAGTTCGATATTCGGTAATCGATATTCAATACGGATACGAATTTCGAGCTGAAACGAATATAGAGCCAGCACCAAATTCGTAAGGCATTGAAATATACTTTATTTTCATTGTTTAATAGGATGAATATCGATATGAATATAGATCTGAATGTCGAGATGTCGAGCCAGGTCGATATTCGGGGAAATGCTGATTGCGTCTTTCTGATCAAGTTGAAGCGCGAATACTGATTTGAATATAGAATATCGAGCTAGGTCATACGAAATCCGACATTGAGACATTTTGAATGTAATGGTAACTTGCTCATGTGTGTTCTTCGGAGGCTTTCAGGACGCCTGTAAGATTAAATCACAAACAGCGAAGACACGGATCAGACTGTTCGGAAAGGCGTGGTTGATCTTGATTGGTCGTTATTGTCAAAGTCCCGAAAGGTCGGTTTTAGTATGGCGTGGCCCACATACATATATCGATCCTTTTGTCATAATTTGTCTGCGAGGGGTTCTTGGATGCTTTGATATATCAAATGTTATAATGCATAACCGGATCAGATTCGGAGTTGGAAATATGGCGGCTGGTTTGTACCTACTAAAGTTGATTACTTGTAATAATATAGTTAATTGTTTTGGGGTTTAACGCTGTTTTCAACACAAGCTTTCAGTCATATCACGGCGGCCAGTTCACCTATGTGTTCTTTGGTTTTCCCACACCAGTACTACACACAACAGTCTTTTCAAGCAACTGGCTGCTTTTCCACATAGACTATTATCCTATTGGTGGGAGACGAATGACGCTTGTCGTATTGACTTTTGTCAAAAAATTATTGGCCTAACTGGGGCTCAAACTCACAATCCCTAGATTGACAACCCGTGTCGCTACCAACTGAGCTACCGGGACTAGGCTGCATTACTATAGAAGCAGGCAAGTTAATGCACACGTCTTCTACGTATTACCCGGATTGAGCAGCGCAAAGGCACGTCTTGTGAAGTTGAAGGTATTAGTCAGGGAAATGGGATTTAACAAAAGGCTACACAGCGCCACAGGAGTTCAAAGGTCATTGTTCCAAATATACATAGATTGACAGATAATACAACGCACTTAATGAATGTCTTAGAATTTAGAATCAAATGTGTTTTATGTTCTGATAAAGTTTGTACCGTATTGGCATCACAACAGGATAAAATCACTTATGAGATGTTTCCATATGAGATTAGAAAATAATATACACCAATAGAAACATTCCCAAACATATACATATATGTACTATAACGGCATATTAGAATGTAGTCCAGCTAAAGTGGTCTACTGCATGCTCACAGGTGACGAACTTAATCTGCAGCAGACGACTTTGAAAATGTCTACTGAAACATATGGTAAATCTCTTTAACTGTAGATATAATTACTGAAAAAAATATGAATATTTTGTGGCAAAAGGAGAAATTGCTCGTTATGAGAAATTTCTCCTTTTGTTTCAAAGTTTACAAAAGTCGTCTCCTGCAGATGCGTCAAAATGCGTCTTCAGGTGGGTAAGGGTTTAAGTATGTTATCACTACCATTTTATTTACACTAGTCTTATGTAATGCCTTTACCTTTCATACTAACCCTTTCCCATGAAAAAAAGCATTTTGACGCCTCCGCAGCAGACACTTTTTGAAATCATTGCAGCAAATTCGAAATTGCACATCATGTGCAATTTCGAATTTGCTGCAATGTTTTCAACTATTTTCAATAAATAACTTTCCAGTGAAGAGATTTGTATAATGATGCCAAAATATTTTCAAAACCGTCTGTTGCAAATTTGTTGTATGTTGGAAAGGGTTCAAACTTACTTATGCAGGGTAGAGTTTGGCAAACATTTTTTTTTATTAATGAAAGATAATACATTTTAGACACACCCAGTAAAATTGACCACTAAAAGGTCATAGGAAAAAAATGACAACCTTTCGACCATGTTGTTTATTTACATTTGCGTAGTTTGGAAATGTTCCAAATAGAGGTTAATGTCAAGTATATTTTATCCATGAAGTCGTTGAATTTGAATGACAGACTTGAGTTGAAGTAAGATGTTAGATAGGAACAGTTTAACCCTTTCCCACATACAATGAATCTGCAGCAGACGACTTTTAAAACATCTAGGCAAAATACATGGAGTTTCTTTAAATGAAAGTATGATTAATGGCAAGAGTTGAAAACATTGTGACAAAAGGAGATATTGCTCGTTATGAGCTATTTCTTTTTTTGTTACAATGTTTTTAAAAGTCGTCTGCTGCTGAGACGTCAGAAAGCGTCAATATGTGGGAAAGGGTAAATATTTTAACAGCCGTTTGCGTTGAAAATATATGAGGATACATTTATTTCATGTTGTAACCCTTTCTCACGTATAATAGATCTGCAGCAGACGACTTCGTATACATATAGTACATAACACTGTCAATAAATGAAAAATAATATAAAAAAAAGAAGATCCAAAATGTTTTCAAACGTCGCCTGTTGCAGAGGCATCAGGAAGTGTCAATATGGGTGAAAGGGGTTAAAAAAGACATATTGTTTCGTTGATAAATGGATCCATTCGTATAGAAAGGAGACAATGCCCATTTGAGCAATTTTTGTTTTGCCAAGAACGTTTTCAGAAATATTGTACCGCATATGCATCAATAAGTCTTTTGTAGCAGGGTAATGATTTGGGGGAAGAACATTAACATACCTGTTAAGCCAACTAAGATTCCGATTCCCAAAAAGGAATAAGTAAATATCTGCAATATAAACACAATTTTATCAATTAAGAAGTTGTATTGCAATAAATGTTCATATACATTGAAGCTAAATGAGCACAGATTCCGATTAAAATGTGTTCTATTAACCGTTTCCCACATACAATAATTTTTGCAGCAGACGACTTTGATAACATATACACCTATAAATAAATGTGTACTAATTAAATAAAGATGAAATGTTGTGGCAAAGGGAGATTTTGCTCATTAAGAGCAATTTCTCCGATTGCCATGACGTTTTCAAAGTCGTCTGCTGTAAAGCCATCAGAAAGCGTATGTATGTGGGCAAGGGTTAAATAGTTATTGGGGATTTTATATAAACAACTGGGATAGTTATTCTAAATTGCTATTTTCGCATTAATTTTCCTAAAACTGGAACTGCATTCATAAATGAAGTAGATGTCATACCTGTACATATATATCTTTAATTGTTGAATTTGGGCAACCGGCCTATTATTAGTTGGAATGGGGTTTTCACGCCGCTTTCAACAATATTTCAGTTATATCACTGCGATCCTGGGTAAATTACCAGTACTTCCGATATTAATTATCCTCACAACTTTGACTCAGTCGTCATTGTATTAACGTAACGTTGAGCACCAATGAAGAAAAGCATTAGTCCAGAGGACTAGATAAGGAGGAGTAAACTGATCTTTTCTCATCAATATCTCTTGTATGACTCAACTTAGCTCTATGTTGGTGGTAATCAGAAGAATCGTCTCATTGAGACGTTTCTTTTTAGTACCCACACCATAGGGTTTGAAAGTCAAATAAGGATTTCGCGATGTGAAATCTAGATCTCTGTAAATTACTTCAATTTGGTATGTTCCCCCGACCGTGGATCAAACCCTGGCGGATGATTATATCACTACACCACAAGTACTGTCCCGGCCAATCATACAGTATACAATGAAATATTGATCTCCAGTCGCGGCACTACGGTCATGGTGGAGTGCCCTTTGGCAAGGCACATTTTCTAGCCTAGTACTGGTTTGTTTACCCAGGGATCATGAATAAGTGAACTGTCTCCGTGATATAACTGAAATATTGTTGAAAGCGGCGTAAAACCCCAATAAAACAAACAATAGAACAATGGGTGTTATTATAACACATACAGTTGTAGCGAAATACATCAAGTTATTCCCTGGCATAGGCATAGACTACTTCTGACGCCTTTGCAGAAAAATGACATTTGAAAACTCTTCTAGCCATTTTCATTTTGCCTAAAAAGTTTCCAATTCATATTATATAATTAAACCAATGGATTACAAGTCACACAAGTTGGGTTGCTATTTTGATCGAAGTGGACGACTCCATACAATGCTACATCATTCTACAAAATGCTATTTTCGTTCCTTTTGGAGTATTCACTATGAGAAATAGTACCATAGTGCGTGAGCAATTTTTCCTTTTTTCGCAATGTTTTCAACTATATTCAACAATTATTCTTTTATTTATGGGAATGTTTCATCTTTTTGCCCAGATATTTACAAAGTCGTCTGATGCAGATTATTGTATGCGGGGAAATGGTTACAACATTGTATCTTTTTACGTCAATTTGAGTTAACCATTCCCCTCATACGACAATTATGCATCGGACGACTTCAAACATATTTTGTCAAAAAGTAGAAAATCTCTATAATTGAATGGATAACCTATGGCTAAAAGTGGAAAACATTGTGACAAAAGGAGAAATTGCTCGTTTTGAGCAATTTCTTCTTTTGGCACTTTGTTTTCAAAAAGCTATCTGCTGTAGAGGCGTCAGAGCGCGTATATATGAGGAAAGGGGTAAATAAAAATAAGACCCTAAAATCGCCAGAATCGGTTCATATATAGATTATCTTCTAATGATGACTTACCAACGTTCCTGACAGAAAATTGTTCGTGTTGTTGGTACTGAGCAATATCCATACTCCATATCCAAGTGTTCCAAGGCCTAACAACTGAAACGAACCAGATCAAAATATATAAATGGCACTCACAATGCATTTCTTACGGAACCCCGTAGGTGTCATGTGACATAAATTATATATTTCGTTTTTAACGAATTAATATTTCTAGTTCTCGAAATAATGTTTCGTTATTGCGAAAATAAAGCATTTGTGCATATCTTGTGTATAGCGCTCCTAACCATATATGTCTTTTTAGAGTTTCGTTTCGTCCGAGGAGGTTGACGAATTGGGCTATATATATATATTGACTGCATGATTAACGCTTTATTGATATAATTGTAAATAACTTCATTGTTTCTCCGTTTTTCAATGACTTTTTACAGTATGTTTGTGGTCGCACTTTTGTAATGTTTACTATTGAAATGTACTTGCTCTTGAAACGTTGAACATCTATCTATCTATCTATCTATCTATCTATCTATCTATCTATCTATCTATATATCTATCTATCTATCTATCTATCTATCTATCTGATAGATCTATCTATCTATCTATCTATCTATCTATCTATATATCAAAAAGAGCATACAACGTTGAAATCATGTGTGGGTAGAAATTGCCCAAAGAGAGCCATTTCTCCTTTCTGAATAATGTCTTCAATAGTAGCCTGCTATAGACGCAAGAAAATTCGTATGTATCAGCAAAAATGTAATATAATTAATTTGATCACTGGCTCAATAAAAGCGCATAGACCAAATGAACATGATTGGACACAGCATTAGCCATGGTCCAAATAGGATGATATAAAGAAGAGTAAACAGGTCTTTCTACGATGATATCTATGTTATGACTCATTAAAACCTATGTTGTGGGTATTCAAAAGAATCGTCTCACTTAGCCAATTCTTTTGAGTACCAACAACATATGTTTTGGAGGTCAAATAAGGAATTAAGAGCATGAAAAACGCTCATTATCTAGAGCTCCGACTGACTGTCAATGAATATAAGATCATTTTGAGCAATCGTAGAAAACGGTCAGTTTGAACATCCATACTATGTGATCTAATTGTACACTGTATATCTGACACTTTTTGAATGCTTCTTTGACTAATATGCAGAGTGATCTGGTTATACACTGGTCGCAAATACATCGTGCCTGTCCACGGCGCCCATTTCATCTGCTATCACCGAAGGAATATTACGGAGCAACAACACGATATAGGCCACTGTTTATTGCCAATATTGTACTGTTATTGCAAGCTAAGGTGACTTGAAAAATTGGCATATTTCAAGGCAAACATAGGAAAAATCTCAATGAATGAAAGTATAATTACAAAATGGAGTTGAAAATAATGTAACAAAAGGAGAAATTGCTCACCTTTAGAAATTTCTCATTTTGTCATAACGTTATCAAGAACAATGTGCTGTAGATTCATTAAGAAATAATATTTATATGCGAAAGGATCAAAATTAATATTTGCCCGTCAAAGCATATACCATTTTTTTAAGACAATTATTACGTAATTTCTAAACAACGTCTTACGAGTAAGCACGCCGTTTGATCAAGGCCTACACTGACACACATTACAATCAACATCGCGAAACTGTTCAACTCTGTATCCCGCAGCTTGCCTTACATGCAACCCCAGGAAACGCACTTGTCAACAATGACATACATGATTCGATTTCCAGGATCGCAATTTATTTATTCATACGTTGAACGCTTGGAAGTCTTGATTTCGAACTCCGTTTATATCGATTATTTTTCAATGTCAACACAAAATCGGCTTAATGAGAGTCCATTGTTCGATATACTATAAAGTTAACAGCAAGAACCGGGACCACGTGGCCTCTCGCTTGTTCATGACAAGGATTTCAAATGTTCCGAGTGTGATGGGAATGTACCATTTTCTTGGCTGATAGAAATTTACGTTTAAAATTAATATCCAGCAACATACACCAACTATCCTTTGGTCAAAGTATTTTCCAACATCCAAATATCTCATATTAAGAAATAAAGAAACAAATATATATGTAACCTTTCGTTATATTGTCACAAGGCTTTTGAAATGGGGAAAATCTCTATAAAAAAAGTACATCTATGGTGTGCGGCCTTTTACAGTCTCAAAATCTTGAACTAAATTAGCATTTGTTTATATCAGAGTCTTTGTTTATATCAACCATGAGCTGTGTATGTTTAAGTTGAAATTAAATTTCTGTTCTGTTCTTTTTTTTAGGGCATTTTAATATGCGTCATTTTATCACTTAACGCAAACAAATTGACCGTCCCAAATAGCCATTTACTAGGACCAAAAGAGAGGGTTATTTGTTTGATGTTATATACATTTATGAGCCGCGTCGAGTCTTTATGGGTCTTACTAGTAATACATCTGCGTACAGTGAAAACTCTGACGAGGCTGTGCATCCACACAGTCTCAAAAAACCCCTCACTGTCCGTTTATATGTTAAATATATGAGCCGTACCAAAAGAAAAACGGCAGTGTGTACTCTGCGTTAAGCATCGACCCGGAGTAGCCTAGGTATGCCGCGCCCGTGTAGACACTGTCCGCCTCCTGGGCATATTCTGTTTCAGGAAACATTACTCTATACCTCCACCCAACTGCGCAGGCTGGTTTGGGTCGATACATTACGCAGAGTCCATAATGTTGGTTTTCTCGTGGAAAGGCTCAAATGATTAATTTCGACATTCATTATATCAAAATACCAGATTCTGAATCCATACACGCACGAAATAAATTTAGTTCATACAAGTCACTGCTCGTTTCTAAATCAGTTTCCTTTTTCCACATACAATCGATTTGCAGCAGACTACTTTGATATTGCAAGGTCAAATCTATGTAAAATGTCTTTATCTGAAAAAAAATATATTAGCAATCTGTCAACGTCTGTAACACTATGTTACATGCGAGATCTTATACACGCTAGAATTGTAACAACATTGAGTCTATGTGCTTCTAATGATACTTTTGCCCTCCTGTTCAACTTTAAACACATCTTATATACCATTTTGAAAACGAATAGACTATAGAAATACTTTATAAATGAAAAGTTGATTGTTAAATAGAGTTGAAATAATTGTGGCAAAAGGTGACATTGCACATTATTGAGAATGAATGATTTTCGTCACAATTTAAAGTAAGATTATTTCATGAAAATGTGTTAAGAGCATAAAACAGTACGTAGACTATTTAGATTTCTAAATGATCAAATTAAATTATATGAAAGATTATAATGCGTTTATATTCAAATCTTTTGTTTATATATAAAATAGCAATTTTAAGCGATGAAATACTGATGTCATAGGTTACATCATATCACCTTTAGTGTAGAAAGAGATTGGCGTCTGGATCTGGGTTTCAACCCATTCCCGCGTACAAACGAAAATCATGGCAGAAATTAACTGTAACCTCTTAACCCTTACTCTCATATAGACGCTTTCTGACGCCTCTGTAGCAGACGGCTTTTTCAAAACATAGTGACAAAAGAATAAATTGCTCAAAACGAGCATTTTCTCCTGTTGCCACAATGTTTTTCACTTTTAGTCATAGGTTATCCATTCAATTGAAGAGATTTTCTATTTTCGACAAAATATGTTCAAAGTCGTCTGCTGCAGGAAAGGGTTAAACAAAAGCGCTTTAAGATCTTACAACTATACAAGACGCGTGAAAAGTCTGATATATCGATAAATAAGGTTGAGATGGCGAACGACGATTGTTTCAATATTAGCTTTCATTTGAAATTAAATCGTAATTAACCGGATACGTTTATTTTGAGTCAATAAGGAATTATAAACAAAGGGAGGTGTGAACAAATAGATAAACCCTTGATCCGAGCCTGGTTAACACGAGTTTCTGTTGAATCTTTGCTTTTACATCGAATTGACTCTTTCCCATATACATTCTACAGCAGACTACCTTGAAAGTCTTCAAGGCAAATATATATGAAAAAATCTCTAAAAATTAAAGTCTAGTTATTAAACAGACTTGAAAACAAAGTGGCAAATTTCTTCATTTGTCAAAGCCTTCTAAATCCGGCCGCTACAAATGCGTCAAATAGCTTCTGCAAGTAGGAGGGAAAGTGCATGTAAATATGAGCCGCTCCACGAGAAAACCAACATTATGGACTCTGCGTAATGTGTAGACATAGATCAGCACGTGCAGTCCGCGCAGGCTTATCCGGGCGACACATTCGATAGAGGTATAGAGTAATGATTCCTGAAACAGAAAACCCACAGGCGGTGAACAGTGTCTGTCAGGGTTAAGGCTGCGCGGCATGCTTAGGCTGATCAGGGTCGATACTTTACACAGAGTCTACACTGTTGGTTTTCTCGTTATTCGGCTCATATGTCTTGATAATATTCAACCTGACCACGACCCACTTTCAACCAAATTAAAATGCACATAATTTACCCCATCATGTATACTTTCATAAAGAAAAGAAAGAAACACTTTCACGAAAATACACGTATGTCGTGATAGTAATCTTTTTTTGCACAAATGGTAAAGATCGGCTAGATATAATATGGGTAATAATGCGTAATACATTTCTAGATCGTTGTCTAAATATAGGGAACTTATATTAAACAGACAAGGAAGACGCCGTGTGTATGCACAGGATTATCTCAATCTTCGCTGTGCGCCCCTTGCATTAATCATTTCCCATATACAACAGTTATATGGGCAGACGACTTAGAAAAAAATATTGGCAAACATATTTAAAAAATCGAAAAAATCAAGTTTAAAATAATAATGGAGTTTAGAATATTTTGCAACATTGATTTCAAAAGCCATCTGCTGCAGATGCGTCAAAGGCGTCCAAATGTAGGAAACGGTAACGAACCCTTTTCGCTTGAAGTGGCTCATTTTGATAATTTATTAACCAATAGGTTACACATGTTCGACACTTTGATAAGTTCGATTTCAGAGCTGGAGCTTTACCGCTCGGGTTTAAATGCAGCTTTCAAAAATGTATCTGATTCCTTCATTTTCGTATTAATTATTGTTTGTCCTTTAAACACACGAAGACGCATTCTGACATCTGAAGACAGCAGACGACGTTTGAAAACACTGTGACAAAAGGAGAAATTGCTCATGAGGAGCAGTTTCCCTTTTTGCCACAATGTTTTCAACTTTATTTAATGATTAAACTATCATTTATGGAGATACTTCACGCTTTTGCCATATGTTTTCAAAGTCGTCTTCTGCAGAATTGTCGTATGTTGGAACGGGTTAAGACGTCTCTGCAGCATGTGACATTACAAATCATCACGAGATATTCCTCCATCTGCCAAATTGTTTTCAAACGTCGTCTGTTGCAGATGCATAAACAATGTCTGAATGCAGGAAAGGTTTACTTGAACCGGGACGGCGTGTATTCTCCGGGAAATCGCGTCATTAATCGGATAGGTTTGACATTAAGTGTTCTTAGGCGTGTAGGGTCGATGGACGAGTGGAGAATTATATGCGACATATATCTATACATAACACATGATCAAATCAACAACAGAGCTTTTATCGACCAGGGATTACCCATAGCATCCTGCGTATACGTCTGTCTAATATCGACCTACGTTCTCATCATTATTCGAGAAATTTCGGACAAAAATTTATATTTGGTTCATCTTGCATGATTATGAAGTCTCCAGCTTTTATTAATCAGCTTCCTAGAGACCGAAATAATGTTCGCGCCGTTCTTGTGGAAAAATCCCAAAAGCAGAACTCGCTCATCATGGGATTCCGTACCCGGGACGTTTGATACGGAAGGCTGGCCGACGCTCTACTACTGCATCACTGTTTTACATGGTACATACTGGTAACAATTGCACGAAGGTACATGTAGTTGTTGTTGTTGATTTCTTGGAGAAACGCTCAAATAATCTGCGTTATGCAATTAGGGTTCAAGATACGTATACGCGACGGTTTCGCCAGAGCCGTCACTGTCCGAATATAATATTTTGAGAAAGGGGTAGAAGTGTTACCCCATTAGCTGTTTTGAAATGCACTTTTATGTGAAGCCAAAACAATGAAGGAAATGGCACTGAAGACATGCAAATCAGGGCTATATTTAAATTTACCAAAAATTCAGTGGAAAAATACCCACAAACTGAACGATTTGTATAGACAACGATATGGAGCCATCTATCAAATTACAGGTTTTAGATAACAAATAAAGTCCCAGCTTAAGATATTTAACTTGTATACTCGAAATAAAAATTATTATAAGAACTTTTAGCCTCAATGGTTGTTAACCAAACCATTCGCGGCGTATTTCTTAAACACAACTTCTACATAATACATGATTATTTTTCATTCGTGAATTAGTTAAAAAAAAATACTTATTTGTATGAAACGAGAAACTAGGTAAAGTGTACATTACTAAATAAGAATATCTATATATCTACAAGTTTCCTACGTTGTCTGTAGTTATGCTGTCAGAAAAATCGTAAATGGCACAAATTCCATTTTATTGCGCAACTCGAAGCATTTACTTTTAACTGTTGTAAACAAAGCTTTAATTCTTTTTTTGAAATAACAGTATCCGAAACAACTACCATAATGAACACAAAATTACCCATTCTGCAGTAGATGACTTTGAAAGCCTTTAACCAAAATTATTAACAAATCAAAGAACAATTATTGAAAGTTAAGCTGAACACATTATGGCAATAGAAGACATAAAGCTCATTAAACGCAATTTCTTCTTTTTTCACAATGTTTTCGAAAGGGAGCAAAGATTCATACTGGTCAATGTTATCATGTTATGAAACATTATAAATGTTTCAATGGTTAACTCCTTTTTATTTTGTTAATGAAAAGGCAACGATACATCTTGAATAGTCGCATAACAAAACCGTACGATTAACGATGTGTGTATTCATACCAAAAATAATTATGTGTAACCGGGCGTCCCGGGTTTGATCCCCATGCTCATGGTGATGTGCTCTTGGGCCAGGCACATTTCCTAGCCTTGTACTGGTTTGTTTACCCGGCGACCGTGAATACGTGAAATTTCGACGTGATATAATTGTAATAATGTTAAACGGCGTAAAACCCAAATAAAAAAAATAAAAAAAAATTCTCAAATTCTTTCTTAAATTGTTTTCATAATCACAAGTTGTATTGCCCTCTAATACGGATATTTATATATTGTAATTATATTATGTGTGTTCTATTTAAAAATGCAACAACGAAATAAAATATTGTATTGTATTGTATTGATAAAAACCATCATCCGTTCATCTTTTGACAATTATTGAAGAGGTATTAATTTACAAACAACGCATGTAAAATTTGAAAACAACTTACCCAATAAATTGAATTTAAAAACAGAAAAATCTTTCCTCTTGCGCCTGAGACACCCATAGTTGTTGCTCTATTTACGTTTCACATAATTTCTATTCGATCAGGAAGGAGTAACAGACTTCGACTGCGATATCTAAGATAGCTTTGATTTATTATTGACACAATGATTTATCCAAGCCACTCATGTGTCATTCCTACGCATGCGCATCGCAATTTCAATACCGATATCACATCGAATCATTTTGAACTGAAGCCATATGGTAAACTTGGATGTTTTCTTTTTTTACTTTGTCGTTTTATTTTTCTAAAGATAAGGTATCATTTCTGTCCTACATACATTCAAATTGGACGTAAATGCAACAGTCAACTAATGAAAAACATTAAATTTTAACAAAATGAGACACTGTTTATAACGACCAATTTCTTCTTTTACCGCATTGATTTCAACACTTTTTAATAATTGTTATTTCAGTTAAAGAAATTTTACATAGATTTGCCCTTGCGTTTTCAAAGCAGTCTACTGCAAATTGATTGTATGTGTAAAAGGGTAGCTGATTTGTATGAAATAAATTTATTTCGTGCGTGTATGTATTCAGAATCTGGCATTTTGATATAATGACTGTTTAAATTAACACTTCTCTCTTGAAGAAAATTAAAATAGAGGACACGTGTTTGTTACTGTGTTAACCCTTTCCCACATACAACAAATCTGCAGCAGACGATATCTGAAAATATATTTGAAAATATCTCAAAAATAATATGGAAAATCTCAAAAAATGAAGATATACTTATTGAGTCGAGTTGGAAAAATTGTGTCAAAAGGAGAAATTTGTCGTTTTGAGCAATTTCTTCTTTTGTCAGAAAGTGTCTGTATGTGGGAAAGGGTTAACTCGAAATGTTTCAACACTTTCTTAAGCGGACAGAATTTTGAAAACATTGCGGCTAAATGAGATATTGCTCAAAGTGGGGAATGTCTCCTTTTGTCACAATGTTTTCAATTATATTCATTGATTAAACTTTCATTTATAGAAATATGCCATATTCTAATCAGATCTTTTCGAAGTTGTCTGCTGCTGATTTGTTTTTGTTTTTGAAAAGGGTTAACTGAGTGAGCCCTGAAATGCTATGTTCACGAGTGGCTATCTAACAATGAAATTAGAACGGTTTCCAACAGTGAATAGTTTACTAGGACATACTGTCCGGAAAATAATAAAATAAGGAAGTACAAGTAGTTTATTCATGTATAGGAGAATGAAATGAAATATTGTTACTTGAAATTCGTCCTGAGGACTAGTTAATCGGTCTGCTTTTAAGGTAAGCTTAGTTAATACCTCTTAAACATATCGAGCTATCATGCGATATGCCATGAAAATCCAATATGTTTCTTATCATCTATAAGTACGTGTAAATATACGTAAGATATATATGTCTATATAAATATTGACGTATATTTCTTACATTTCCATATATGTTCATCCTCATTTATATATTGATCGAATATAGTTGTCGAATTAACGTTGTGCACGTAGTTGTCTTGACTTGATCTTTGTATTATATATATCATATTATGCATATGTATGTAACTATAGTATAAAGTATACGTTACGGAATAAAGTCATCCTGAATCTTGAATCTTTACAACGTTTGACGATAAATATTTAACGTCTAGACGGTTGGACGTATATATTTGATTCACAGCTCAAAACATTGGCATAAGTTGTGAAATTTCTATTTTCTAACTCTGTATTTCTCAAGTTCTTCAAAAGCTTAAAAGTCATCCGCTTAAAAACGACCAAAAGGGGAAGGGGGAGGCTATATTACACACAGTTTCTGAGGACGTCCATGAAAACTGCAGCAGACGACTTTGATCACATTTTGTCAAACAATGGAAAATCTCTATAACTGAATGGATTTCTTCTTTTGCCACAATGTTTTTAAAAGTCGTCTGCTTCAAAGGCGTCAGAAAACGTCTGTATCGGGGAAAGGATTAAGCCTAAACAGGAAAACAACTAACCAGAAACAATAGATACAATTTAAGTATGTTGAAAAACCTTTTCCTGCAATCTTTTGAATTCAGCATCAAACTTCTAACTTCTAATTTTCTATTTACAAATAATAACAATCTTTTCGTCAGGTGTTTAAAAAAAGTCGACATGTGATTCACAAGATCAGGTAGTTGAAACAAAGCTAGTTATGCCATACACGTGTCATAACACGTAATTATAAGCGAAGTTGCTGGTCCCTATGATTTAACATTATTTTTTATCAAAATAAAACAGAACGGATGTAAATCGACATGAATTTAACCAATTCCAACATACGCATGTTCACACACACGCTGCAGCAGGCTTCTAAATACATGGTGGCAAAAGAAAAAAATGCTCATAATGAGCAATTTCTCCTTTTGCCATAATGTTTAATTCTTGATAATAATCAAACTATCATTCATAGAAAATGTCCATTATTATGTCTAGGTGCTTACACAGTCATCTGATGCAGATTTTTGTATTTAAGAAAGAGTAAAGAAATCCAGCATTTTGATTACCCTGGTACCGACCAAGTCTACAGACGTTGAAATCTGATAACTTTGGAAAATAAGGCCGACTTATTAGTATGGTGGTTCTGTGGTCTTTCTCTTTTCAACAGTATCCAAATGGCCACAAGGGGAGGTAAAAACTGCAGTTTTGGGTAATATGTAAAATAATGTATTGAATGATTGGAGTTAAACGCCTTTTTCAACAGAGACAGATCACATAACATAGCTCTCTCGCACCATTGCTCTTCACAGCATAATCGCAGGCTACATTCTACTAGCTACATTCCTACACAGAGCTTTTCCGATAGGTCGAAGACAGATGATGTTAGTCCCAATGATTCGTTTAGTTATACGGTATAATGAATAGCCGAACCGGAATTCAGATTCACGACCACTTAACCAATAGCCCGAATCGTAAACGACTGAGGTATGGCGACTCAGCTACAAGTCTGTACCGAGCGGAACCAGATAATTACAACCATTCGGGGGTCTTGAAATTATATATCTGAGACATGCAGTAGCATTTTGACGCGTCTGCAACAGACAACCGTTTGAAACATAAATTGCCCATAACGAGTAAGTTCTCCTTATACCACGCTGTTTTCAACATTTTTTTCCCAAAATGGCTGGAATGGGTTAATGCTAACCAGGATCAAATTGAATTCATATATATGTTATCGATATCGCTGTCCATAAGCTAATGGTTGTACTACATAGTGGCAAAATGTACAGTTTCTGATCAGACTATATGAAGGCGCGGACGTATCTGGATCTTCGCTGTCCGCAAAGTCTCGAAGCAAACTTCTTTAGTGGATTTTGATAAACACTTACGGCTATTATTTCCCGACATGTTCTTAAAGAGTCGATACGGTATGCCCGTCAGAATTTCTTGTTGAACGATAACCTGGTTCATATTGATCATCCCATTGCACCCAATACAATTCCCTTTTTGTTTCCATTTTAATCAACAAGTTTAAACCCTTAATTGTCACACTAGGAACAATTAGAGTTACCGAATTGCAACTAGGAGAGGCACACATCTCTTGCTGGTATTTGTTATGATTTTCTTCTTTGTTGCTGGCTTTCTTCGTTAGACATGTGTAGGTTCCTGGTCGACATAATATGATTGAGAAATTGTTAAAAACCGCGTTAAATTCCATATAGTGATCAATCCTTTGGTAGAAGTTACTTATTACAGTAGGAATCCGCCGTGATCGAGGGGTTAGCGTCGGGGATTTGAAACCGGGCGTCCTGGGTTCGATCCTCAGTCGCGGCAGGACGGTCATTTTCTAGCCTAGTACTGGTTTGTTTACCCAGGGATCATGAATAAGTGAACTGTCGCCGTGATATAACTGAAATAATGTTGAAAGCGGCGTAAAACCCAAATAAAAACTTATCACAGTCAGCAATTGAGGAAGTAACTTCCGGGTACTTCCTTCAGATATATATCGGATTTATCTCCCTTACCTGGCTTATTTAACTGCACAGCTCCTTATTTCGAGCAATCATATAAAACACGGTACATGAATGCATTTTGTAGCATAGAAGTCAAACTCGAAGATTAAGATCATGTTGAAAGCATACATCTTAATAAATAATTAGGTAAATACTTAATAGAGGGCCATGTCATGGGAAAGGAGACAGTCACTTCATCTCATTGAGTCGTGTTAGCTCAGTCAGTATCAACACGTACTATCAATGCGTTTGAAGCCTGGCTAGATCATTGATTCTTTTCGGTGATTATGCTGTATCTCCATTTCGTCAACGCATATAGATGTATAACGCATAACACTTTCTCGCATGCAACAGCATTTTATATGCAGCAAATGGCTTAGAAAATAACCACACAAAAGATTGAAAATCTCTATAAATTGAAATATGAATGTTGAATGCATTAAAAAAAAAATTGTGAGAAAAGGTCAGAAATTGCTTATTGCTAATAATGTCTTCTTTTGTCACAATGTTTTCCAACGTCGACTGCTTTAAATGCGTCTGTATGTAGGAAAGTAGGTGAAACAAGCTGACGATCATCTGACGTTTTCTCCCCAGAAGTTACAGAAAACGCCATGTTAACATGCGATATTTACTTTTTAGATGACCTGTCTTATGATGGATGGATTGGTGGATGGATGAATGGATGGAGGGGTGTAAAGATACAGACACAATAATCGCTTCAGTCAGATGAAATATATACTTGTGCATGTTATATGGTTCAAAAAGAAATTATTGGATAAATAGAATAAACAACGTGATATTGTCGGTAAAATAACATGGAGATTTTTACATTCTCACGGCTTACTGCGTTTTATAACAGTTTTATAAAGCTTATAATCTCGTCTGGATGACCTTGAAGAGGGTAAGAGATTTAAACAAACATCGTGTTGACTTCTGTTTAAGTCGGTTGTTTTGTTTGTTTTACGCCGCTTTCAACAATGGTTCAGTTATATACCTCCGTTTCCTGGTTTCCTGGGTAAATTACCAGTTATACCGGTATTTTTTTTATCTTCACACTGATACATTAGTCACAATGCAACCCTGAAAGCCAAGGAGGGATGCCATTACTACCATTTTATAGTATTTGGTATAACCTAACCAGAGATCGAACTCTGGTCTCCCGCTTTCGAGGCGGACACTCTAACCACTACACCATGACTACGGTTATAGTGTCGGGATACTTTTAAAACTCGTATCGAAGAGACAATGATAGTACCCATAACATAAGGTTTTTGTCTAGTAATGAGAGCTATTATGTGGAAAAGACCAGTTCACTCCCCTTGATATAAGTCTCTGAATATACCGTTCATGAACAGAACAGCGTCAAGCGAAGAGATGTATCTGTGAACAGCGAAGTCACAAATCAGCAGTCTCCCCAGAGCGTATGCTCTCTAACCTATAAAACAAGCCGTAGATGTAACGATCCCCCTTATTTAGAAGGGCCGTAGATGTTTACAATGTCTCCAGTGAATACATACTTATTTATTTATTTATTCATTGGGGTTTTACGCCGCTTTCAACAATATTTCAGTTATATCACGGCGGCAGTTCACTTATTCGTGATCCCTGGGTAAACAAACCAGTACTAGGCTAGAAAATGTACCTTGCGTGAATACATACAGTACATGTGTATCAACAAAGCAACGGATAACCTTAACTGGAAATGCCGTAGCTTTAATTTTCACGATGACTCAAATGAGTACGGTATCAACAAAGTCAAAGACCTGCCTAATTTGGAAGCGCCGAAGATGTAACTTTCGTTAATAAAAAAAGTATTGAGACCCGACGTTGGATTACTATTTTTACATGTTAGAACTTGACCTAGATATCATCAAGAAAAACATTCTGATAAAGTTTCAACATGCTCAAGCTAAAAATGCAGTATCCAGAGTGTTAACAAGATGTTCCTTCAATTTGGCATAGTGACGTAGTTTTTAACCCGGCATGACCCATATTCAAACTTGACCTAGATATCATTTAGATAGAATTCTGACCAAATTTCAAGCTGCTGTATCCGAAAAAGATGCTTCTACAGAGTTAACAAGATTTTCCTTCAATTTGGCCTAGTGACCTAGTTGACCCAATGTGACTCATATTCAAACTTGATCTAGATATCATTAATACAAACATTCTGACAAAATGTCAAACTGCTGAAGCAAAGATTGCGACCTCTAGATTGTTTACAAGCTTTTCCTTCAATTTGACTTAGTGACGTACTTTTTGACCCATCATAAGCCATGTTCGAACTTGACCTACATATCATGAAGACAAACATTCTGATAAAGTTTCAACATGCTCAAATTGAAAATAAGGCCTCTAGAGTGTTAACAAGATTTCCATTCATTTTGGCTGAGTAACCCTTTCGACCCGGCTTGACCCATATTCAAACTTTGCATAGATATCATATAGATAAACATTTTCGGACTTGACCTAGATATCAGTATTACAAACATTCTGACAAAATTTCAAACTGCTGAAGCAAATAAAAATAGGGTTAACAAGCTTTTTCTTAAATTTGACCTAGTGACCTACTTTTTGACCCATGTTGACGTATGTTCGAATTTGACTATCATCAAGACAAACATTATGATGAAGTTTCAACATGCTCAAGTTGAAAATAAGGCCTCCAAAGTGTTAACAAGATTTCCATTCTATTTGGCCTAGTGACCTAGTTTTTGACCCATATTCAAACTCGGCCTAGATATTATTTAGATAAACATCTGACCAAATTTCAAGCTACCTTAGTAAAAAAAATGTGGCTTCTACAGTATTAACAAGATTGTCCTTCAATTTGGCCTTGTAACCTAATTTCTGACCCAATATGACCCATATTCGAACTTGACCTAGATTGCAGTATTACAAACATTCTGACAAAAATTGCGGCCTCTTCAATTTTACCTAGTGACCTACTTTTTGACCGGACATGACTCATGTTCGAACTTGACTTACATCATCAAGACAAACATTCTGATAAAGTTTCAACATGCACAAGTTGAAAATATGGCCTCTAGAGTGTTAACAAGATTTTTCTTCAATTTGACCTAGTGACCTAGTTTTTGACCCGACATGACTCATGTTCGAACTTGACTTACATCATCAAGACAAACATTCTGATAAAGTTTCAACATGCTCAAGTTGAAAATGTGGCCTCTAGAGTGTTAACAAGATTTTCCTTTAATTTGACCTAGTGACCTAGTTTTTGACCTCAAATGGTCCAGTTTCAAACTTATCCAAGATTTGATGGAGATGAATGTGCTGATAAACTTGCATGAAGATCCGATGCAAAATGTAGCCTGTAGAGTGTTAACAAGGGAAAATGTTTACGATACACGACAGCCGTATTTCCGTATTTTCCATTGCAGGGTTTTTCTCAAAAGGTTTTTGAGCGACCCGCTTTCAAGCTACTCGTTTTCCATATATTTAAAAGAAACATTTAAAATCCTTATGTCTAACTTAAATTTCTAAATTATGTATACAATTTCATGGATTAAAACTTTACATTGGGTACGTTTACTTTGTATAATGTGCATACTGTTTAGCTTTTTGTGAAACGTATTTAACTGATCCCTGGACAATCAAGAAAAATTGTCCATTTTGAAAAAACAGAGGGCAGCACAAAACGTTTACAAATTTACACTTCCTGAAAGCTGGGCATGACAATATACGGAGGTATTCAGCATAGCTGAATCCCCCGCATAAAAACGATATGTTTGCGTATCTTTACTATGTTATCTTAATGTACACTGTGTGACAGGGGCTTTTTGAATACTTTGAATATTGCACTGCCTTGCTCGCAAATGGTCCGAAGTTGGATTTCCCTTAGCGCATCCTAAATTATATTTATTATACATGTATATATGAGCCGTCCCGCGAGAAAACCAATATTGTGGACTCTGCCTAAAGTATCGACCCGGTAATCTAAGCATGCCGCGCAGGCTAACCCGGACAGACATTTTTTCGCCTCCTGTGGATTTTTTGTTTCAGGAATCATTAGTCTATACTTATATCCCCATGAGGCGGAATGTGTCGGCCCAGATGAGCCCGTGCGGACTGCGCAGGCTGATATAGGTCGATACATTACGCAGATATCATAATGATGGTTTCTGGTGAAACGGCTCATATACTATTATTACATACAAATCGAGGGTTTGGCGTGAAACGGTTGTAACTAAATTTGGTATTTTTTTACCAAGGTTATTTACCTCCCCATAAAGTCTTTATAAGCGTTAAATCATTTTTCTTGGTAAACAATGGAAAGTTAGGTGCATAAATTTGCATTGTTTACAAAAGGGTAAAAATTGCCCCTATACAGGGCTTTCAAAATAGGTTTTGAGTTACAACCGTTTCACGCCAAGCCCTCGAAATGGTTGTTGCACATAGAAAGCATTTTCGCCGTATAGTCCTGGGTGAATTATCACCCATTCTAGTCATCAGGGTGTCTTTCCAATAAGTTTATCACCACTGGAATCTTCAACGCTCCTTCAATAAACTCTTCCAGAGAAATAAGGCCATCTCCGTTTTGATCCAGTAACTGAAAGAGCGTGTCGGCGATCTCTCCCGCTTTATCTGGACTTTCGTGTACTCCATTTGTGAAGAGTCTGTCATCTCGGTAGGGTGTGGAACTGTTATTTCCCAGTAGATCTGCCTGGTGTTTAAGTTCCTGCTCTAATTCGTTTATCACAGAATCCGGTGACATGTTACACACAGACTGTAAAATAGAGGAAATGAACACATTATCATGTCGACGAAAGTGTATTATATACTAGCAATAGATATATCCTGAATAAATATATATATACATTTGTACCAAGATTGTCGTAGAGATTTCAGATTCCGATGTAAAAGAAAAAAGTAACAAGTACACTGACGTGCGGTGTAAATACAGACATACATGTGCATCCACACAGTTTGATTCGGATCTGTACTGTTCGATAATTATTCACAAGAGCATTCAAGATGGTTCATGGTTCAGACAAAACAATACATCTAGTGTGTTATCAGATTGACCTTACACACCCAACATCCGGGTGTGTTTAAATTATAACACGTCTCGTAACAAAATGTGTTAGGCTAACAGTCCCTATAGATACTATTATACTATATACTGCTTGTTATGTTGAGTATACAACTAAGTACTAATATTTCAAGATGGAAAGGTATTTGTTAACCCAAATGCTATATATAAACTTGATTTGTGGTTTCAATACAGTAATCCTACCAAAAAACTGTAATTTGAGTGATGGATTCCGTATCGTTGCCCTAGTCGTTCAGTTTTACGCGTACATGAGTTAGGCGGACAAACAGAATGAATGTATAGTGGTTTCATGGCGCATCGACAGCTGAGGTCATTTAGCGCGCATTAAAATATGAATGAGAAAATATATTATCAAAAGTTGAATAGGTGGGAAATGGTGGAAATATAAACAAAGTCTAGCTTATGGGGAAAAAGGTTGATGAAATATAAATAAGAGTGAAAATATGTGTATGAGATAGGTATACAAGAAGCACTATGTATGTTGGATATATCCGAATACACCGGTTGATCTGATAGCATGGAACCTCAGACAAACACACGTTTAAAAGCCTATAAATGGTTGTTAATTGGATTTACTCTCTGTCGTACGAGGCAACTGTCGATTTATAAACACGCCGACTGATACATGAATAGAATCGACTTCAGTAAAGGTTCATGCGCACTTGCAGAAATAAATCAACAGACGAAATTGCGCGTTGTCGTAATTAGATTGACTGGTTCGCTATATGAAATAGAACCAGCTCCATTTCCAACATTTCATCAAGAGTATAATCACCTAGTTATCTAGCCATTGACGGGCTAGGAGATCGATACAACAACGTACATTGGCACATACGAAAGTATTTGATTCAATAAAGGAGTCGAGTACACACATAGTATCGTCGACAATAGGACAGAAGAGTACACTACCAACATGTTTCCGACTTGTGAATAATTGCGATGCCAAGGCATTGTAGAGGCCTGTGACATTATATTATTAGAGTAATGGTTAATTGTTTTGGCGTTTCAAGCAATTTGGCAGTTACATCCCCGTTGTTTCCTGTGTAAATTAACAGTACCCCAGGTTCAATTATCCTGACACCAACGAGCCAATTGTCATAATGCTGTCCCCACAATCCTGAGCGCCATGGTGGGTAGCTATTAGTAAAAATAAATACAAGTCGTTGGTGTGACTGGCTGGAGATTGAACACGCGACCTCCATCACCGGGGCGAACGCTTTACCACTGCACCACCGAGAAGGTCTCTAATATGTCTCTAATATGTTAGCAAGTTAAAGCATAGGTTTCTAATCAATCATATTTGATTGAGGTTTTGTATCCGTTTTTCGTAATCAAAGGAGACCTGTTGAATCAATCGATAACGTGCGAGGTATGTCAGTGAGGTCGTTTTGCATATGCTCACCAGAGTCTCTACTGTACGCCTTCATAAATATACATTAATGGTCCAAATATTTGGTGACTGCTTTTATTTATTGCATTACCGCTGTATTGACTCAACTCAACAGCGGGAAGACGGATACATGTATTATATGAGCCGTCCCACGAGTAAACCAACATTGTGGACTCTGCGTTACGTATCGACCCGAATCAGCCTAAACATGCCGCGCAAGCTAACCCGGACAGACACTTTTCACCTCCTGTGGATTTTCTGTTTCAGGAATCATTACTTTTTACCTCTATCCCCCTGAGTCGGAATATGTCGGCCCGGATTAGCATGCGTGGACTGCGCAGGTTGATCTTGGTCGATACACTACGCAGAGTCCATTATGTTGGTTTTCTCGTGGAACGGCTCATATGTTACAACAATACCGTAACCCGTGATGTGTCCGCTTGAAATCAGTGACAAACAATACCGTAACCCGTGATGTGTCCGCTTGAAATCAGTGACAAACAATACCGTAACCCGTGATGTGTCCGCTTGAAATCAGTGACAAACAATACCGTAACCCGTGATGTGTCCGCTTGAAATCAGTGACAAACAATACCGTAACCAATGATGTGTCCGCTTGAAATCAGTGACAAACGGGATGCATATATTTCCGAAGATTATATTCAAATGATCATTAATACTGCTTGATAGGAATGTCCGAAAATACGAAAATGACTAAATTAATGCCTCGCTTAGGGGAGACATTACACAATTTCGTTAGTTTCTGTAGAATAGGCACAGTATGTGACGGTTTTAGATTCGAAGTGTGTAACGGTGTCGATATTACTACAGTTAAACAGTTACACACACCTTGTCTAATTTGAAATCCCCTCAGCTAACTATGTCATAGCAACGGACGCAAATAAATAGCGGCTATGTTAGCCATATCCAACCATTGATCATATACCCCTTGTAGATCCAGTACAGTGACTACTTTTGGGCTGATATTGAATATTCCGTTGCTATAATGCGAATACGGTCTGGTCTGAACCTGCACATAATTCAATATGATCCATTCTCGTTTGACGTGGATCATTTGAATGACGTCTAAGATGTTGGAAATAAATTTGTGTAACCCGCAGTACATACACCGTTTCAATGCCGATAACACGTTGTAAACTACAAGACAACGCAATAATTTGATTTGGCAGTCGCAATGTGCCAACTTTAATTTAGTCAGATCTTTGACGGCGGCCACCACGGGACGTTTATGATGTATACGCAGTGGTATGATACTAAATCTTTATAAATTATTGACAAAGTGGACAGTGTCAATAGTAGGGCAACATAAATTAGCCCGCTCCTGGGAAAATGTACTGGTGAACTTTTGCTTACAGTGAAGATCCAAATCTACCTGTGCATCTGCATAGTCTGATCCAAGTCTGCACTGTTCAAATATAACGTACACAAGCGTATTAGAAACTTATGTCACTGCGGCGTTAGAATGTGTACTGTAAATGGGTAAGCGGTGCTTGGTTTGAAAGTCTTATCGTGTATATTATGATATGACTTGGCAGATAGACCGACAATTTGTTTGTATTGTGTGTTTCGCCGCTTTCAACATTTTTCAGAAATGTCACAGCGTTTCATAGGCAATTTACTAGTACTGCCAGTACTACTGGTCCATTTATCCTGACACCAGCGAGGCAGTCGTAATGCTTACCCCACAACATTGAGCGTCAAGGACGGAATGCCAATACTACCATATTTAAAGTCTTTGGTATGACCCGACCGTAGATCGAACTCACGACCTCTCGCACCGAGGCGGACGCTCTATCACTGCACCACCAAGACAGTTTATGATATGAATGTACACTGAAATGCCAGCTTGTATCATGTCCCCAAGACAGGCTCAATATAGTCTTGTTTTGCCTTCGACGTCTGTCAAACATGTGACAACAAAATATTATTTATCAAAAATATATTGTTCACAGTTGTGTTAATCTTTTTTATATAAATTGCGAGGGTTTGGCTATTGGTTCGCCCTACCTATTTATCATTTTATTTTATTTGAATTACTCATTCTTAAAGTTATAGAGTGTTGCATGTGAAGAATCTTAATGTTGCTAAGAATTACTAATATAAATCACTCGGCATCTCATAGCCGTCATTTAAAAAGCGGATTCCAGAGGAAGCTTATACTATATACCTTAGACGCTCGTCAATTGACACTTAAACTAAAGAAATCTTATTTAAATGTTTAGCATTGACCGTCCCCTTCTGGCTTAACAGCCGTACTAAGCCTCGCCATTATCATAAGTATGAACACACCTTGCTAAATTGTAACTGCGTAGTTAGAAATGAATGATACATGCAATTTGATGATCAAAATATATGTATATTAACTAAATAGGTTTTTTAATATGTATTGTTAGAAACCTAGCATTGTTTAAAATATATTTAAACCAGTTATAACTATTAAACAATCGGTTCAAATAATTGTTCACAATGACAAATTCTCTCATTTTGATTTATAGTGTTCTTAACATTCATATCAGATTTCAAAAACATACTTATATTAATGATTGGCATGATAATGAGCTATCCAGTACTAGACATGTCACTTTGACCTTCATACAAACTTGCACAATATTCTGACTGTCTCCGATGCAAATACCTAATATCAGTAACCAAGCTTCTTACTAATATTATTCAAGTTTTTAGGCCCTACTTTTAACCTTTCAATGAGTCATTGATTTAAAATAAACAGGAATTGCATAATATTCGAATTACTTTCTATTCACATACAAAGTTTGATGTCCTTATGTTGAATACTTTCCTTGTTAAGACATACGTCACAAAAGCTAGTTCTTTCTCGTGATATAACTGAAATAATGTTGAAAAACTGCGTAAACGCAAATAAATAAACAAATAGATATTGAATAACGGCGTAAAATAAAAAATAAATAAATAAGTTGACCATGAAATGTGATTTCGGCCCTCGAGCTAACAGAACAACTGAAAGGCTGCATTACATGTCTTTGAACCGAACAAGCATCACACAAACCTACGTCTTAACCCTTTCCCTCATACAACAATTCTGCAGCAGACGACTTTGAACATATTTTGTCAAAATTGGAAAATCTCTATAATTGAATGGATAACCTATCACTAAAAGTGGAAAACATTGTGGCAAAAGGAGAAATTGCTCGTTTTGAGCAATATCTTTTTTTTTTTGTCACTATGTTTTCAAAAAGCCGTCTGCGGCAGAGGCGTCAGAAAGCGTCTTTATGAGGGAAAGGGTTAAACTTTAATATCATTGCATAATATTTTAAGGTCAGATATTTTAAAGGGTGACCTTTACCATGAACTAAATTGAATTATTTGAGCGGCCCACTGCGACAAATATTATTTGGACATTTGTATTTTACTATTTGTACTGTATCGTACATTATTGCAATTAATATATCTTGTAATGTATTTGAGCCGTTCCACGAGAAAACCAACATTATGGACTCTGCGTAATGTATCGACCCAGATCAGCCTGCGCAGTCCGCGCAGGCTAATCTGGGCCGACACATTCCGTCTCGTAGGGATAGAGGTACAGAGTAAATATTCCTGAAACAGAAAATCCATAGGAGGCGAAAAGTTTCTGCTCGGATTAGCCTATGGGTCCTGCTTAGGCTGATCCTGGTCGATACTTTACGCAGAGTCAATACTGTTGGTTTTCTCGTGGAACGGCTCATTTATATTGTATATGATAGATTAGTAAATAAAGTAAATCTCTAACTGGTGTTCGTAAACTCTACAGTGGACTAACACAACTTGATGTTTGCGAATACTGAAGCAAACTACTTGCGGAGTCTTATAGGATAAACCGGTTGGGTCCAGTAAACGTTTGTCACTATAGTGTTTTGCTTGCTACACTATGTCCAGGGGGGGAGCCATTAGTGTTGTTTTCCTAACAATATAATGTAATGGTAAGGGCAGGTGCATACAGACTACTCATTGTCCCCTATCATAACAAACAGTTCGTGAATCTAGCTCTTATACATTTCGAGTTATCGTATAATCCAAGTACACATATAGTGTGCACGCTTACTTAACGAAACCGTCATAATGGGATATAACATGGCGTTAAATTCCACGATAGGTTTACCCACTGTATGTTTGTCCATATGTCCGTCTGGGTTATGTTTTTACCCAAAAGGTACAAGAACTAGATTCATAATGTTAATAGTAATTATAAATGTTAATGGGAATCGAACTCACAACCCCTGAATTGACAGCCAGTGTCGGTACCGACTCAGCTATCGGGGCTTAGGCTCGCTAATGAACACGGTATCCTTAAACAGTGTGGGAAAATGCTATTTTTGAAAAAATTATACTTTTCCCCAAAATGAGTATACACACGGCATTTGAAAGCATTATGGGAAATGGATAGCTTTATCAATAGTTTCCTTTCAATGTTTCATATGAGACGTATGACGTTTTTGATGTACGAATGTTTATTTCCTTATTGATTATGAAAACTGCATTTAAAGGCGTCAGAAAACGTCTGTATCGGGGAAAGGATTAAGCCTAAACAGGAAAACAACTAACCAGAAACAATAGATACAATTTAAGTCTGTTGAAAAATCTTTTCCTGCAATCTTTTGAATTCAGCATCAAACTTCTAACTTCTAATTTTCTATTTACAAATAATAACAATCTTTTCGTCAGGTGTTTAAAAATAGACGACATTTGATTCACAAGATCAGGTAGTTGAAACAAAGCTAGTTAGGCCATACACGTGTCACAACACGTAATTATAAGCGAAGTTGCTGGTCCCTATGATTTAACATTATTTTTTATCAAAATAAAACAGAACGGATGTAAATCGACATGAATTTAACCAATTCCAACATACGCATGTTCACACACACGCTGCAGCAGGCTTCTAAATACATGGTGGCAAACGAAAAAAATGCTCATAATGAGCAATTTCTCCTTTTGCCATAATGTTTTAATTCTTGATAATAATCAAACTATCATTCATAGAAAATGTCCATTATTATGTCTAGGTGCTTACAAAGTCATCTGATGCAGATTTTTGTATTTAAGAAAGAGTAAAGAAATCCAGCATTTTGATTACCCTGGTACCGACCAAGTCTACAGACGTTGAAATCTGATAACTTTGGAAAATAAGGCCGACTTATTAGTATGGTGGTTCTGTGGTCTTTCTCTTTTCAACAGTATCCAAATGGCCACAAGGGGAGGTAAAAACTGCAGTTTTGGGCAATATGTAAAATAATGTATTGAATGATTGGAGTTAAACGCCTTTTTCAACAGAGACAGATCACATAACATAGCTCTCTCTCGCACCATTGCTCTTCACAGCATAATCGCAGGCTACATTCTACTAGCTACATTCCTACACAGAGCTTTTCCGATAGGTCGAAGACAGATGATGTTAGTCCCAATGATTCGTTTAGTTATACGGTATAATGAATAGCCGAACCGGAATTCAGATTCACGACCACTTAACCAATAGCCCGAATCGTAAACGACTGAGGTATGGCGACTCAGCTACAAGTCTGTACGAGCGGAACCAGATAATTACAACCATTCGGGGGTCTTGAAATTATATATCTGAGACATGCAGTAGCATTTTGACGCGTCTGCAACAGACAACCGTTTGAAACATAAATTGCCCATAACGAGTAAGTTCTCCTTATACCAAGCTGTTTTCAATTTTTTTTCCCAAAATGGCTGGAATGGGTTAATGCTAACCAGGATCAAATTGAATTCATATATATGTTATCGATATCGCTGTCCATAAGCTAATGGTTGTACTACATAGTGGCAAAATGTACAGTTTCTGATCAGACTATATGAAGGCGCGGACGTATCTGGATCTTCGCTGTCCGCAAAGTCCCGAAGCAAACTCCTTTAGTGGATTTTGATAAACACTTACGGCTATTATTTCCCGACATGTTCTTAAAGAGTCGATACGGTATGCCCGTCAGAATCTCTTGCTGAACGATAACCTGGTGCATATTGATCACATTGCACCCAATACAATTCCCTTTTTGTTTCCATTTTAATCAACAAGTTTAAACCCTGAATTGTCACACTAGGAACAATTCGAGTTACCGAATTGCAACTAGGAGAGGCACACATCTCTTGCTGGTATTTGTTATGATTTTCTTCTTTGTTGCTGGCTTTCTTCGTTAGACATGTGTAGGTTCCTGGTCGACATAATATGATTGAGAAATTGTTAAATTCCATATAGTGATCAATCCTTTGTCAGAAGTTACTTATTACAGTAGGAATCCGCCGTGGTCGAGTAGTTAGCGTCGGGGATTTGAAACCGGGCGTCCTGGGTTCGATCCCCAGTCGCGGCAGGACTAGTACTGGTTTGTTTACCCAGGGATCATGAATAAGTGAACTGTCGCCGTGATATAACTGAAATAATATTGAAAGCGGCGTAAAACCCAAATCAAAACTTATCACAGTCCCTTACCTGGCTTATTTAACTGCGCAGCTCCTTATTTCGAGCAATCATATGAATGCATTTTGTAGCATAGAAGTCAAACTCGAAGATTAAGATAATGTTGAAAGCATACATCTTAATAAATAATTAGGTAAATACTTAACAGAGGGCCATGTCATGGGAAAGGAGACAGTAACTTCATATCATTGAGTCGTGTTAGCTCAGTCAGTATCAACACTTACTATCAATGCGTTTGAAGCCTGGCTCCATCATTGATTCTTTTCGGTGATTATGCTGTATCTCCATTTCGTCAACGCATATAGAGGTATAACGAATAACACTTTCTCGCATGCAACAGCATTTTATATGCAGCAAATGGCTTAGAAAATAACCACACAAAAGATTGAAAATCTCTATAAATTGAAATATGAATGTTGAATGCATTAAAAAAAAAAACTTGTGAGAAAAGGTCAGAAATTGCTTATTGCTAATAATGTCTTCTTTTGTCACAATGTTTTCCAACGTCGACTTCTTTAAATGCGTCTGTATGTAGGAAAGTAGGTGAAACAAGCTGACGATCATCTGACGTTTTCTCCCCAGAAGTTACAGAAAACGCCATGTTAACATGCGATATTTACTTTTTGGATGACCTGTCTTTTGATGGATGGATTGGTGGATGGATGAATGGATGGAGGGGTGTAAAGATACAGACACAATAATCGCTTTAGTCAGATGAAATAAATACTTGTGCATGTTATATGGTTCAAAAAGAAATTATTGGATAAAAAGAATAAACAACGTGATATTGTCGATAAAATAACATGGAGATTTTTACATTCTCACGGCTTACTGCGTTTTATAACAGTTTTATAAAGCTTATAATCTCGTCTGGATGACCTTGAAGAGGGTAAGAGATTTAAACAAACATCGTGTTGACTTCTGTTTAAGTCGGTTGTTTTGTTTGTTTTACGCCGCTTTCAACAATGGTTCAATTATATACCTCCGTTTCCTGGTTTCCTGGGTAAATTACCAGTTATACCGGTATTTTTTTTATCTTCACACTGATGCATTAGTCACAATGCAACCCTGAAAGCCAAGGAGGGATGCCATTACTACCATTTTATAGTATTTGGTATAACCTAACCAGAGATCGAACTCTGGTCTCCCGCTTTCGAGGCGGACACTCTAACCACTACACCATGAATACGGTTATAGTGTCGGGATACTTTTAAAACTCGTATCGAAGAGACAATGATAGTACCCATAACATAAGGTTTTTGTCTAGTAATGAGAGCTATTATGTGGAAAAGACCAGTTCACTCCCCTTGATATAAGTCTCTGAATATACCGTTCATGAACAGAACAGCGTCAAGCGAAGAGATGTATCTGTGAACAGCGAAGTCACAAATCAGCACAGTCTCCCCAGAGCGTATGCTCTCTAACCTATAAAACAAGCCGTAGATGTAACGATCCCCCTTATTTAGAAGGGCCGTAGATGTTTACAATGTCTCCAGTGAATACATACTTATTTATTTATTTATTTATTGGGGTTTTACGCCGCTTTCAACAATATTTCAGTTATATCACGGCGGCAGTTCACTTATTCATGATCCCTGGGTAAACAAACCAGTACTAGGCTAGAAAATGTACCTTGCGTGAATACATACAGTACATGTGTATCAACAAAGCAACGGATAACCTTAACTGGAAATGCCGTAGCTTTAATTTTCACGATGACTCAAATGAGTACGGTATCAACAAAGTCAAAGACCTGCCTAATTTGGAAGCGCCGAAGATGTAACTTTCGTTAATAAAAAAAGTATTGAGACCAGACGTTGGATTACTATTTTTACACCCATTATCTTTTTTCCTATGGCATAAGTAACATGTTTATCATCTTTGCAGCAATTGTTTTAGAACAATTTAAAAGTACATGTAAATAACACAGATATATATGTTATAGAGCAATAGAGCAAATTTTACCCCAGATTTCAGAAACAGTAAAAGTAAGCCTTTATCTATGATAACCAACATTATTGTAATTACTGCAAGTTTAAAATCAAAGTACTGAAAGTACTGAATGCGGGGGATGTTGGCTCTAGAGTGTTAATAAGATTTTCCTTCATTTTGACCTAGTGACCTACTTTTTGACCCAACATGACCCATGTTAGAACTTGACCTAGATATCATCAAGAAAAAACATTCTGATAAAGTTTCAACATGCTCAATCTAAAAATGCAGTATCCAGAGTGTTAACAAGATGTTCCTTTAATTTGGCATAGTGACGTAGTTTTTAACCCGGCATGACCCATATTCAAACTTGACCTAGATATCATTTAGATAGAATTCTGACCAAATTTCAAGCTGCTGTAGTCGAAAAAGATGCTTCTACAGAGTTAACAAGATTTTCCTTCAATTTGGCCTAGTGACCTAGTTGACCCAATGTGACTCATATTCAAACTTGATCTAGATATCATTAATACAAACATTCTGACAAAATGTCAAACTGCTGAAGCAAAGATTGCGACCTCTAGATTGTTAACAAGCTTTTCCTTCAATTTGACGTAGTGACGTACGTTTTGACCCATCATAAGCCATGTTCGAACTTGACCTACATATCATGAAGACAAACATTCTGATAAAGTTTCAACATGCTCAAATTGAAAATAAGGCCTCTAGAGTGTTAACAAGATTTCCATTCATTTTGGCTGAGTAACCTTTTTGACCCGGCTTGACCCATATTCAAACTTTGCATAGATATCATATAGATAAACATTTTGACCAAATTTTAAGCTGCCTTCGCAAAAAATGTGGCTTCTACAGTATTAACATGATTGTCCTTCAAGTTGGCCTTGTAACCTAGTTTCTGATCCAATATGACCCATATTCGGACTTGACCTAGATATCAATATTACAAACATTCTGACAACATTTCAAACTGCTGAAGCAAATAAAAATAGGGTTAACAAGCTTTTTCTTCAATTTGACCTAGTGACCTACTTTTTGACCGATGTTGACATATGTTCGAATTTGACTATCATCAAGACAAACATTCTGATGAAGTTTCAACATGCTCAAGTTGAAAATAAGGCCTCCAAAGTGTTAACAAGATTTCCATTCTATTTGGCCTAGTGACCTAGTTTTTGACCCATATTCAAACTCGGCCTAGATATTATTTAGATAAACATTCTGACCAAATTTCAAGCTACCTTAGTAAAATAATGTGGCTTCTACAGTATTAACAAGATTGTCCTTCAATTTGGCCTTGTAACCTAGTTTCTGACCCAATATGACCCATATTCGAACTTGACCTAGATTGCAGTATTACAAACATTCTGACAAAAATTGCGGCCCCTTCAATTTTACCTAGTGACCTACTTTTTGACCGGACATGACTCATGTTCGAACTTGACTTACATCATCAAGACAAACATTCTGATAAAGTTTCAACATGCACAAGTTGAAAATGTGGCCTCTAGAGTGTTAACAAGATTTTTCTTCAATTTGACCTAGTGACCTAGTTTTGACCCGACATGACTCATGTTCGAACTTGACTTACATCATCAAGACAAACATTCTGATAAAGTTTCAACATGCTCAAGTTGAAAATGTGGCCTCTAGAGAGTTGACAAGATTTTCCTTCAATTTGACCTAGTGACCTAGTTTTTGACCTCAAATGGTCCAGTTTCGAACTTGTCCAAGATTTGATAGAGATGAATGTGCTGATAAACTTGCATGAAGATCCGATGCAAAATGTAGCCTGTAGAGTATTAACAAGGGAAAATGTTTACGATACACGACAGCCGTATTTCCGTATTTTCCATTGCAGGGTTTTTCTCAAAAGGTTTTTGAGCTACCCGCTTTCAAGCTACTCGTTTTCCATATATTTAAAAGAAACATTTAAAATCCTTATGTCTAACTTAAATTTCTAAATTATGTATACAACTTTATGGATTAAAACTTTACATTAGGTACGTTTACTTTGTATAATGTGCATACTGTTTAGCTTTTTGTGAAACGTATTTAACTGATCCCTGGACAATCAAGAAAAATTGTCCATTTTGAAAAAACAGAGGGCAGCACAAAAAGTTTACAAATTTACACTTCCTGAAAGCTGGGCATGACAATATACGGAGGTATTCAGCATAGCTGAATCCCCCGCATAAAAACGATATGTTTGCGTATCTTTACTATGTTATCTTAATGTACACTGTGTGACAGGGGCTTTTTGAATACTTTGAATATTGCACTGCCTTGCTCGTCCGAAGTTGGATTTCCCTTAGCGCATCCTAAATTATATTTATTATACATGTATATATGAGCCGTCCCGCGAGAAAACCAATATTGTGGACTCTGCCTAAAGTATCGACCCGGTAATCTAAGCATGCCGCGCAGGCTAACCCGGACAGACATTTTTTCGCCTCCTGTGGATTTTTTGTTTCAGGAATCATTAGTCTATACTTATATCCTCATGAGGCGGAATGTGTCGGCCCAGATGAGCCCGTGCGGACTGCGCAGGCTGATATAGGTCGATACATTACGCAGATATCATAATGATGGTTTCTGGTGAAACGGCTCATATACTATTATTACATACAAATCGAGGGTTTGGCGTGAAACGGTTGTAACTAAATTTGGTATTTTTTTACCAAGGTTATTTACCTCCCCATAAAGTCTTTATAAGCGTTAAATCATTTTTCTTGGTAAACAATGGAAATTTAGGTGCCATTGCTCGTTCTGAGCAATGGCACCTAAATTTGCATTGTTTACAAAAGGGTCAAAATTGCCCCTATCCAGGGCTTTCAAAATAGGTTTTGAGTTACAACCGTTTCACGCCAAGCCCTCGAAATGGTTGTTGCACATAGAAAGCATTTTCGCCGTATAGTCCTGGGTGAATTATCACCCATTCTAGTCATCAGGGTGTCTTTCCAATAAGTTTATCACCACTGGAATCTTCAACGCTCCTTCAATAAACTCTTCCAGAGAAATAAGGCCATCTCCGTTTTGATCCAGTAACTGAAAGAGCGTGTCGGCGATCTCTCCCGCTTTATCTGGACTTTCGTGTACTCCATTTGTGAAGAGTCTGTCATCTCGGTAGGGTGTGGAACTGTTATTTCCCAGTAGATCCGCCTGGTGTTTAAGTTCCTGCTCTAATTCGTTTATCACAGAATCCGGTGACATGTTACACACAGACTGTAAAATAGAGGAAATGAACACATTATCATGTCGACGAAAGTGTATTATATACTAGCAATAGATATATCCTGAATAAATATATATATACATTTGTACCAAGATTGTCGTAGAGATTTCATATTCCGATGTAAAAGAAAAAAGTAACAAGTACACTGACGTGCGGTGTAAATACAGACATACATGTGCATCCACACAGTTTGATTCGGATCTGTACTGTTCGATAATTATTCACAAGAGCATTCAAGATGGTTCATGGTTCAGACAAAACAATACATCTAGTGTGTTATCAGATTGACCTTACACACCCAACATCCGGGTGTGTTTAAATTATAACACGTCTCGTAACAAAATGTGTTAGGCTAACAGTCCCTATAGATACTATTATACTATATACTGCTTGTTATGTTGAGTATACAACTAAGTACTAATATTTCAAGATGGAAAGGTATTTGTTAACCCAAATGCTATATATAAACTTGATTTGTGGTTTCAATACAGTAATCCTACCAAAAAACTGTAATTTGAGTGATGGATTCCGTATCGTTGCCCTAGTCGTTCAGTTTTACGCGTACATGAGTTAGGCGGACAAACAGAATGAATGTATAGTGGTTTCATGGCGCATCGACAGCTGAGGTCATTTAGCGCGCATTAAAATATGAATGAGAACATATATTATCAAAAGTTGAATAGGTGGGAAATGGTGGAAATATAAACAAAGTCTAGCTTATGGGGAAAAAGGTTGATGAAATATAAATAAGAGTGAAAATATGTGTATGAGATGGGTATACAAGAAGCACTATGTATGTTGGATATATCCGAATACACCCATTGATCTGATAGCATGGAACCTCAGACATACACATGTTTAAAAGCCTATAAATGGTTCTTAATTCGTTTAACTCTCTGTCGTACAAGGCAACTTGACGATTTATAAACGCGCTGACTGATATATGAATATAATCGACTTCAGTAAAGGTTCATGCGTACTTGCAGAAGTAAATCAACAGACGAAATTGCGCGTTGTCGTAATTAGATTGACTGAGTCGCTATATAAAATAGAACCAGCTCCATTTCCAACATTTCATCAAGAGCCTAATCACCTATTTATCTAGCCATTGACGGGCTAGGAGATCGATGCAACAACTAGATTGGCACATACGAAAGTGATTCAATAAAGGAATCGAGTACACACATAGTATCGTCGACAGTAAGACAGGAGAGTACACTAGCAACATGTTTCGGACTTGTGAATAATTGCAATGCCACAGCATTGTAGTGGCCTGTGACATTATATTATTAGAGTAATGGTTAATTTTGTTGGTGTTTCATGCAATTTGTCAGTTACATCCCCGTTGTTTCCTGTGTAAATTAACAGTACCCCAGGTTCAATTATCCTGACACCAACGAGCCCATTGTCATAATGCTGACCCTACAATCCAGAGCGCCATGGTGGGTAGCTATTAGTGAAATAAATACAAGTCGTTGGTGTGACTGACTGGAGATTGAACACGCGACCTTCAGCACCCGGGGCGAACGCTTTACCACTGCACCACCGAGAAGGTTTCTAATATGTCTCTAATATGTCTCTAATAGGTTAGCAAGTTAAAGCATAGGTTTCTAATCAATCTGATTTTATTGAGGTTTTGTATTCGTTTTTCCTAATCAAAAGAGACCTGTTGAATCAATCGATAACGTGCGAGGTATGTCAGTGGAGTCGTGTTGCATATCGATGGCTTGACGTGAAACGGTTGTAACTAAAAACCTATTTTGAAAACCCTTGTTTAGGGGCAATTTTGACCCCTTTGTAAACAATGCAAATTTAGGTACCTAAATGTCCATTGTTTACCAAGAAAAATGAGTTAACGCTTATAAAGACTTTATGGTGAGGTGATAAACCTACGTAAAAAAAATACCAATTTTATTTACAACCCTTTCACGCCAAGCCCTCGATATACTCACCAGAGTCTCCACTGTCCGCCTTCATAAATATACATAAATGATCCAAATATTTGGTGACTGCTTTTATGTATTGCATTACCACTGTATTGACTCTACTCAACAGCGGGAATACGGATATGTGTATATATGAGCCGTCCCACGAGAAGACCAACATTGTGGACTCTGCGTTACGTATCGACCCGAATCAGCCTAAGCATGACGCGCAAGCTAACCCGGACAGACACTTTTCACCTCCTGTGGATTTTTTTGTTTCAGGAATCATTACTCTTCACCTCTATCCCCCTGAGTCGGAATGTGTCGGCCGGATCAGTCTGCGCGGACAGAAGTGTGTAACGGTGTTGATATTACTACAATTAAACAGTTACACACACCTTGTCTAATTTGAAATCCCCTAAGATAATTATGTCATAGCAACGGACGCAAATAAGTAGCGGCTATGTTAGCCATATCCAACCATCGATCATATACCCCTTGTAGATCCAGTACAGTGACTACTTTTGGGCTGATATTGAATATTCCGTCGCTATAATGCGAATACGGTCTGGTCTGAACCTGCACATAATTCAATATGATCCATTCTCGTTTGACGTGGATCATTTGAATGACGTCTAATATGTTGGAAATACATTTGTGTAACCCGCAGTACATACACCGTTTCAATGCCGATAACACGTTGTAAACCACAAGACAACGCAATAATTTGATTTGGCAGTCACAATGTGCCAACTTTAATTTAGTCAGATCTTTGACGGCGGCCATCACGGGACGTTTATGATGTATACGCAGTGGTATGATACTAAATCTTTATAAATTATTGACAAAGTGGACAGTGTCAATAGTAGGGCAACATAAATTAGCCAGCTCCTGGGAAAATGTACTGGTTAACTTTTGCTTACAGTGAAGATCCAATTCTGCACTGTTCAAATATAACGTACACAAGCGTTTTATAAACGTATGTCACTGCGGCGTTAGAATGTGTACTGTAAATGGGTAAGCGGTGCTTGGTTTGAAAGTCTAATCGTGTATATTATGATATGACTTGGCAGATAGACCGACAATTTGTTTGTATTGTGTGTTTCGCCGCTTTCAACATTTTTCAGAAATGTCACAGCGTTTCATAGGCAATTTACTAGTACTACCAGTACTACTGGTCCATTTATCCTGACATCAGCGAGGCAGTCGTAATGCTTACCCCACAACATTGAGCGTCAAGGACGGAATGCCAATACTACCATATTTAAAGTCTTTGGTATGACCCGACCGTAGATCGAACTCACGACCTCCCGCACCGAGACGGACGCTCTATCACTACACCACCAAGACAGTTTATGATATGAACGTACACTCTGAAATGCCAGCTTGTATCATGTCCCCAAGACAGGCTCAATATAGTCTTGTTTTGCCTTCGACGTCTGTCAAACATGTGACAACAAAATATTATTTATCAAAAATATATTGTTCACAGTTGTGTTAATCTTTTTTATATAAATTGCGAGGGTTTGGCTATTGGTTCGCCCTACCTATTTATCATTTTTATTTTATTTGAATTACTCATTCTTAAAGTTATAGAGTGTTGCATGTGAAGAATCTTAATGTTGCTAATAATTACTAAAATAAATCACTCGGCATCTCATAGCCGTCATTTAAAAAACGGATTCCAGAGGAAGCTTATACTATATACCTTAGACGCTCGTCAATTGACACTTAAACTAAAGAAATCTTATTTAAATGTTTAGCATTGACCGTCCCCTTCTGGCTTAACAGCCGTACTAAGCCTCGCCATAATCATAAGTATGAACACACCTTGCTAAATTGTAACTGCGTAGTTAGAAATGAATGATACATGCAATTTGATGATCAAAATATATGTATATTAACTAAATAGGTTTTTTAATATGTATTGTTAGAAACCTAGCATTGTTTAAAATATATTTAAACCAGTTATAACTATTAAACAATCGGTTCAAATAATTGTTCACAATGACAAATTCTCTCATTTAGATTTATAGTGTTCTTAACATTCATATCAGATTTCAAAAACATACTTATATTAATGATTGGCATGATAATGAGCTATCCAGTACTAGACATGTCACTTTGACCTTCATACAAACTTGCACAATATTCTGACTGTCTCCGATGCAAATACCTAATATCAGTAACCAAGCTTCTTACTAATATTATTCAAGTTTTTAGGCCCTACTTTTAACCTATCAATGAGTCATTGATTTAAAATAAACAGGAATTGCATAATATTCGAATTACTTTTTATTCACATACAAAGTTTGATGTCCTTATGTTGAATACTTTCCTTGTTAAGACATACGTCACAAAAGCTAGTTCTTTCTCGTGATATAACTGAAATAATGTTGAAAAACTGTGTAAACGCAAATAAATAAACAAATAGATATTGAATAACGGCGTAAAATAAAAAATAAATAAATAAGTTGACCATGAAATGTGATTTCGGCCCTCGAGCTAACAGAACAACTGAAAGGCTGCATTACGTGTCTTTAAACCGAACAAGCATCACACAAACCTACGTCTTAACCCTTTCCCTCATACAACAATTCTGCAGCAGACGACTTTGAACACATTTTGTCAAAATTGGAAAATCTCTATAATTGAATGGATAACCTATCACTAAAAGTGGAAAACATTATGGCAAAAGGAGAAATTGCTCGTTTTGAGCAATATCTTTTTTTTTTGTCACTATGTTTTCAAAAAGCCGTCTGCGGCAGAGGCGTCAGAAAGCGTCTTTATGAGGGAAAGGGTTAAACTTTAATATCATTGCATAATATTTTAAGGTCAGATATTTTAAAGGGTGACCTTTACCATGAACTAAATTGAATTATTTGAGCGGCCCACTGCGACAAATATTATTTGGACATTTGTATTTTACTATTTGTACTGTATCGTACATTATTGCAATTAATATATCTTGTAATGTATTTGAGCCGTTCCACGAGAAAACCAACATTATGGACTCTGCGTAATGTATCGACCCAGATCAGCCTGCGCAGTCCGCGCAGGCTAATCTGGGCCGACACATTCCGCCTCGTAGGGATAGAGGTATAGAGTAAAGATTCCTGAAACAGAAAATCCATAGGAGGCGAAAAGTTTCTGCTCGGATTAGCCTATGGGTCCTGCTTAGGCTGATCCTGGTCGATACTTTACGCAGAGTCAATACTGTTGGTTTTCTCGTGGAACGGCTCATTTATATTGTATATGATACATTAGTAAATAAAGTAAATCTCTAATTGATGTTCGTAAACTCTACAGTGGACTAACACAACTTGATGTTTGCGAATACTGAAGCAAACTACTTGCGGAGTCTTATAGGATAAACCGGTTGGGTCCAGTAAACGCTTGTCACTATAGTGTTTTGCTTGCTACACTATGTCCAGGGGGGGGAGCCATTAGTGTTGTTTTCCTGACAATATAATGTAATGGTAAGGGCAGGTACATACAGACTACTCATTGTCCCCTATCATAACAAACAGTTCGTGAATATAGCTCTTATACATTTCGAGTTATCGTATAATCCAAGTACACATATAGTGTGCACGCTTACTTAACGAAACCGTCATAATGGGATATAACATGGCGTTAAATTCCACGATAGGTTTACCCACTGTATGTTTGTCCATATGTCCGTCTGGGTTATGTTTTTACCCAAAAGGTACAAGAACTAGATTCATAATGTTAATAGTAATTATAAATGTTAATGGGAATCAAACTCACAACCCCTGAATTGACAGCCAGTGTCGGTACCGACTCAGCTATCGGGGCTTAGGCTCGCTGATGAACACGGTATCCTTAAACAGTGTGGGAAAATGCTATTTTTGAAAAAATTATACTTTTCCCCAAAATGAGTATACACACGGCATTTGAAAGCATTATGGGAAATGGATAGCTTTATCAATAGTTTCCTTTCAATGTTTCATATGAGACGTTTTGTTCCCCCAAAATAATTATGCGCACAGCATTTAAAAACGTTGTTGGAAATAGTTATCAATGGTATACTTTCATTTTTTATGTACGAATGTTTATTTCCTTATTGATTATGAACACGGCATTTAAAAGCATTGTGGGAAAAAGGATAAATTTATCGTTTCCTTTCCATCTGTTTTCATGTGAGACGTTTTAATCTTCAAATGATTATACATACATCATTTGAAAGCATTGTAGGAAAATAGTAAGTTTATTAAAATTATTCTCTCAATTTTTCAGATGGTACTATTTCGAGGGCTTGGCGTGAAACGGTTGTAACTAAAATTGGTATTTTGTTACCAAGGTTAATCAGCTCGCCATAAAGTAATTAAAAGCGTAAAATCATTGTTCTTGTTAAACAATGGAAATTTAGGTGCCATTGCTCAGAACAAGCAATCGCACCTAAATTTGCATTGTTTACAAAGGGGTCAAAATTGCCCCTAAACCAGGGTTTTCAAAAAAGATTTTTAGTTACAACCATTTCACGCCAAGCCCTCGATTTGTTCCTTACATTTTTTTCAAATCAGATTGCTCAGAAACATCGAATAAAGAATCCACATAGCAAAGATTAATTCTGAACAGACATGGTCCATGAAAGCTATTTTTAAAGTCATTGAAAATAATTAGTTCGTGTGTTTCCACGTTTCGGAATATAATTAAATAACCGAGCTTGATTAAAAATGAATGCCTACTTCAAAGGATGTTTACTACTATTTCAATTTACGCTCTTTCGCATCATTGCTCGACCGGTCGATGTGAATTTTGAAAATGTATATAGGTAGCGCCACAAGTAAAAGGGCCATCGCTTTTGTACGTAGGTTGATGTGAGGTCGTGACCATCCCCCTTTCAACCTTACACTATTGTGTGTTAGTAATTCATTAAGTAGTTTGTGTTAGTACTTGACTCCTTGCACGCTAAAACGGCAGATTTCGTCAACCGTTTATGGTGACCAATGCAATCAGTTTGGAACCAGATCACGCCCTACATAACATGGAGTTGAGACTGTGATCCTAAATGTTTGAAGATCAGATTCTCTCTAGACAATAGAAAATAATGTTCAAAAGTGCTGCAGATGACACTAGTTTAGCGTGCAGAGATTCAAGAATAGAAATATTTATGAAATTATATACTTCGTATTACTATATAGAGAGAGAAATGAGGTGCGTATATAACCCAGTGTACTTCCTATTAACCGTTTCCCTCATACGACAATTCTGCAGCAGACGACTTTGAATGAATGAATGAATGTACATGTATATTGTTTTACGGCGCATCGACAGCTAAGGTCATTTAGTGCGCATTTCAATTTAATTATTCATGATCCCTGGGTGAACAAACCAGTACTAGGCTAGAAAATGTGCCTTGTCCAAGAGCACTCCACCATGACCGAATTGCCGCGACTGGGGATCGAACCCGGGACACCCGGTTTCGAAATCCCCGACTCTAACCCAGACGACTTTGAACGTATTTTGTCTCTATAACTGAATGGATAACCTATGACTAAAAGTGGAAAACATTGTGTCAAAAGGAGAAATTGCACGTTTTGTGCAATTTCTTCTTTTGTCACTATGTTTTCAAATAGCCGTCTGCGTATATAACCCAGTGTACTTCCTATTAACCCTTTCCCTCATACGACAATTCTGCAGCAGACGACTTTGAACGTATTTTGTCAAAAAATAGAAAATCTCCATAATTGAATGGGTAGCCTATGACTAAAAGTGGAAAGCATTGGGTCAAAAGGAGAAATTGCACGTTTTGTTCAATTTCTTCTTTTGTGACTATGTTTTCAAATAGCCCTCTGCGTATATAACCCAGTGTACTTCCTATTAAGAGTGGACTTGAATGACATGTTTTACAATTGCGAACTGTTCTAAATCAAAATCTTTTGTTTTGGTCTCTTTATATTTATATATATATATATATATATTCCATGCTAAATGGAAGCTGTTCTTAAGGCCCATACATTGATGGAATGTTTGATTTTGATTTGCATGAAACGATATATCTTTTGAAATTTAACAACACCGTAGTTAATCTAAATACGTATTCGTTTCAATCAAACATAGAGAACAGTAGCAAGGCTAGATTATAACACCTAACGATGAGATCAAAATGTTATCGAAATTTACACTAACATGACAATTGTAGAGGAGATCAGTTTTTCAATAAACTCTTACAGCGATAAAATTATTGTTAATTCTTCTGGAAGAAAAAAATCTATTTCTTTGTTAGTACTTTTTATAATATCTTTGTTTGCAATGTGTTTTACTCCTTTCCACGTTCATTGATTCTGTTTTCAAGAGTTCTACTTTTATGTTTGAAAGGTGTGTGAAAAATTAACATGTCTTTTTTATAGAGGTTTCCGTTTTGCATTGATTATGTTGTTTTTTTGTGTGTTTTTTAATTAAACCCTTACCCATCATTCAGACGTAAATGTTGGAAATATTGTGATCGAAAGGAGAATTGCTCAGCATGAGCAAGTTCTCTCTCTACTGCAATGTTTCCAACTCAATTCAATAACTGGTTTCGAAAGTGGTCTGCTGCAAATTGTGTGTATATCGAAAAGATAAAAACCATATATGACATTAATGTAAGCAAGCCACGTAAACAGGTTTCAAAGTGACACCATTAAAGTGCCTGACTTTGAGCTCGCCGTGTCATTCAAAACCGCCAATAATTTGCTCTACACATAGTAAAGCGCATACGAGCCCTTGCATGTGAAAAGGTACACGTTGACTTTTGTGAACAGTATATACCCAGTTCAGTCTGTTGTCACTCACTGGCTCATATAGTCGTGATAAAACAGTATACGTAGCACTCTGCAGCAGGTCGGATAAGGCCATAACGAGAACAGGGGCGTAGCTTGGCAATAATCAATGTGTAGGCCGTCTCGTGAGAAAAACAACATTGTGGACTCTGCGTAATTTATCCACCCGCATCAGCCTAAGCATGCAACACAGCATACCCGGATATACACTTTTCGCCTCCTGTGGATTTTCTGTTTCAGGAATCACTACTCTATCTATCCCCCCTAAAATGGTATGTGTCGGCCGGATCAGTCTGCGCCGACAGGGCAGGCTGATCTTGTCGATACATTACGCAGATGTGTATCAACGCAGCTGCATTTTGGGGCTTTTTTAGAAAAATTGTGTAGGCACGTGCCTACAGTGCCTAAAGGGAGCTACGCCCCTGGAGACGAACGTTTTCAACGACCTTTTCTGTCTGTCTGACCCCGGATGTTTTCGTAGTTACCTAACAGAAAGGTGGGTTGGATGCTGTTAACCGAATCCACCAGTTAGATTACAAGCTCTAGCTAACAGCCTTCTTACAATATTTTCTGTTTGGTAATTTTTAATATACACCTGTTACACCGTATATGCACTCGACTACGGGTAGTAAGTTTTATTCGGAGAAAATCTACGAGTGAAGCCATTTCGTATGATTACATAACACTCGGTTACATGCAGTAATTTGTATTCGGAGAAAGCTTACGAGTAGAGATATTTCGTAGTATAACTTAACACTCGGTTATATGCAGTAATTTGTATTTGGAGAAAACTTACGAGTAGAGATATTTCGTAGTATAACTTAACACTCGGTTACATGCAGTAATTTGTATTTGGAGAAAGCATTCGAGTAGAGATATTTCGTAGTATAACTTAACACTCGGTTACATGCAGTGATTTGTATTTGGAGAAAGCTTACGAGTAGAGATATTTCGTAGTATAACTTAACACTCGGTTACATGCAGTAATTTGTATTTGGAAAAAGCTTACGAGTAGAGATATTTCGTAGTATAACTTAACACTCGGTTACATGCAGTAATTTGTATTTGGAGAAAGCTTACGAGTAGAGATATTTCGTAGTATAACTTAACACTCGGTTACATGCAGTAATTTGTATTTGGAGAAAGCATTCGAGTAGAGATATTTCGTAGTATAACTTAACACTCGGTTACATGCAGTAATTTGTATTTGGAGAAAGCATTCGAGTAGAGATATTTCGTAGTATAACTTAACACTCGGTTACATGCAGTAATTTGTATTTGGAGAAAGCATTCGAGTAGAGATATTTCGTAGTATAACTTAACACTCGGTCACATGCAGTAATTTGTATTTGGAGAAAGCTTACGAGTAGATATATTTCGTAGTATAACTTAACACTCGGTTACATGCAGTAATTTGTATTTGGAGAAAGCTTACGAGTAGAGATATTTCGTAGTATAACTTAACACTCGGTTACATGCAGTAATTTGTATTTGGAGAAAGCTTACGAGTAGAGATATTTCTTAGCATAACTTAACACTCGGTTACATGCAGTAATTTGTATTTGGAGAAAGCTTACGAGTAGAGATATTTCTTAGTATAACTTAACACTCGGTTACATGCAGTAATTTGTATTTGGAGAAAGCATTCGAGTAGAGATATGTCGTAGTATAACTTAACACTCGGTTACATGCAGTAATTTGTATTTTGAGAAAGCATTCGAGTAGAGATATTTCTTAGTATAACTTAACACTCGGTTACATGCAGTAATTTGTATTCGGAGAAAGCATTCGAGTAGAGATAGTTCGTAGCATAACCTAACACTCGGTTACATTCAGTAATTTGTATTTGGAGAAAGCATTCGAGTAGAGATATTTCGTAGTATAACTAAACACTAGGTTACATGCAGTAATTTGTATTCGGAGAAAGCATTCGAGTTGAGATATTTCGTAGTATAACTTAACACTCGGTTACATGCAGTAATTTGTATTCGGAGAAAGCTTACGAGTAGAGATATTTCGTAGTATAACTTAACACTCTGTTACATGCAGTAATTTGTATTCGGAGAAAGCATTCGAGTAGAGATAGTTCGTAGTATAACTTAACACTCGGTTACATTCAGTAATTTGTATTTGGAGAAAGCATTCGAGTAGAGATATTTCGTAGTATAACTTAACACTCGGTTACATGCAGTAATTTGTATTTGGAGAAAGCATTCGAGTAGAGATATTTCGTAGTATAACTTAACACTCGGTTACATGCAGTAATTTGTATTTGGAGAAAGCATTCGAGTAGAGATATTTCGTAGTATAACTTAACACTCGGTTACATGCAGTAATTTGTATTCGGAGAAAGCATTCGAGTGGAGATATTTCGTAGCATTAATCGTAAGTTAATGTCCCGCCAATGAAGGGGATGGGCGTTCGAGCCCTGAACTAGAGGTGAGAGAAAGCCAGTAAAGACACGTTATGTGAACAAACCGCCGTGATATGACTTCAATACCGCTGATAACCGCATTAAACGCCAATCAATCGATCAATTAAATCGAACGATTATAACTTTCCGGTTGAAGAGCCATAATGAGAGCCTTATTTTTGTTCACACAGACGAACTCGTCACATGGCGTGAGGTCTTCGTAGGAATTCTTCACACATTATGTGATGTATACATCTTGTAGCCATTTCCTCTCAACGGAATGAGTCACATGGTACAAACAAGATGATATCTAATTCTGTATTCCGAAACGTGTCATGTTTCCCAACATTTAGAGTTGGTAATCCTTGATAAAGGAGAACGTACTAATGCATTGCTAAAGTTGTGATATCATTGCTTTTAGCGTTGTTTGACTGTATGACTTAAAGATCATGTGTCTGCCTCTGAGACTAGAATCCTGACTTTCTAAAAACAGTGTATTCGGGTGAAATTTAACATATGAGCCGTTCCACGAGAAAACCAACATTATTGACTGCGCGTAAAGTATCGACCCGGATCAGCCTAAGCATGCCGCCCAGGCTAACCTGGACAGACACTTTTCGCCTTCTGTGGATTTTCTGTTTCAGGAATCATTACTTTACACCTCTATCCACCTGAGACGGAATGTGTCGACCCGGGTCGATACATTACGCAGATCCAATAATGTTGGTTTTCTCGTGGAACGGCTCATATATATACACATCACCGGTTACGATTGTTTTTACGACAATGCTTGGCAAAAGTCATAAGGTGCATACAGGGTCGACCTTCCTTTGGGTTTACTCATTCTTACACGCATTTTTAAGCATCAGCAGCAGATACTTTTCGAACAAAAATGTGGACAAATGAAAAATTTCTCATTATGCGCAATTTCTCTTTTAGTCACAATACTTTAACTTTATTTCTTTTCTAAGGATGAATTATAATTTTACCTAAATATGTCCAAATCGGTTTCTACTACACAATTGTTATATGTAGTATATGAGCCGTCCCACGAGAAAACGAACAGTGTGGACTCTACATAATGTATCGACCCATATCAACTTGCGCAATCCGCGCAGGCTACTCCGGGCCGACACATTCCGTCTCAGGGGTAAATAGGTATAGAGTAATGATTCCTGAAACAGTAAATCCACAGAAGGAAACAAGTGTCTGTTCGGTTTAGTCTGTGCGGAATACTTAGGCTTATCCGGGTCGGGTCTTTATGCAGGGTCCACACTGTTGATTTTATCATGGGACGGTTCATATGGTTTCGGACAAAGTGTACCTACCTGTACAATGTTTTTCATTTCCTTCCATGAGATAGTCCCATCACCGTCAATATCATAGACCTTAAATGCCCAGGATATTTTAGACTCAATGTCAGAGGTACCCGTCACACACAGACCCAGCAGAAACTCACTAAAGTCAACTTGTCCGTCGTTGTTAAGGTCGAAGGTTCGAAACACGTGTTCGGCGAATTCCGTTGCGTCTCCGCGAAATAGTTTGTTGTACACTTCTTTGAATTCCTCCTTTGTCAGTTGGCCGTTTCCGGAATGTCGGCTGCTTCTATACGCTTGGTACCAGGATTGAATTTCATCCTCGGAAAATTGGCCCTGTACCATCGATTGTAATTTTTCTAGCGACTTTTTATCTAAGCTTGGTGGCTCGATTTTAGTAATTTTCCCACCCATTTTACCAAATGTACTAAAATCAAAAATGGTACAGACGCCTTTTGAATTATAACATCTCCGTTATATGATATACACGTTTATATGTTTACGTATGTAATGTGTCACAACGTATAATGCACTGTATAATTATAAACACTCAATCAATTTTACCTACGACTAGCGATTTAAGTTCTTAGGTTTCAGGCGAGCCTGTGCATCGGTACAGTCTCATCAGAGTCTTCACCGGCCGCATATAAATTATACATACTGGATTTAACTTCTGTCAAAAAACTTAAGATGTAGTCCCATTAATTGTATGCCAATATCACTTTAATTAATGTCAACTTATGTATATCTATGAATTCCTATCTATACTATAGCAACGAAAAGTGTTCAATGGTCTGCTTCTTGGGTTCCATTACAATTGGTAGTTAATTCACCTACTTAATCGATGTGTTTTGATAAGTCATTATTACATAAATATTCAAATGAATTTCAACACTCATTTAAAAACTTTATCTTGCTATTATTGTTTATCTTTTGATGATGAAAGATGCGTGTTTTCTAACTTTCCAGTTTTACCTTTTAAAGAATTTCAGATATAATCCGTTAAAACTGCTACTAAACCATTTTACAAAAACACCTTTATTTTATGGGCTATCTTAATATCAAATATACTACCATCCTTAACACTTTTCCTCATTAGATATCAAGGCAAAACTATGGAAAATCTCTACAAATGAAAGTATAACAATTGAACAGATTTGAAAACATCTGACAATTTCTCCTTTTAGCATAATGTTTTTAAAAGGCGTCTGCTGTATATGTCTCAAAATGTGTCAAGCGTTATATAAAGAGTTAAACTTCACCAACAGTTTCACTTAAACTGGAATCCATAACGATGAATCCGCGTGTTAACTAACGATCGGTTTGCGTTTGGGAGAATGTCTTAAACTATGTATAGAACACGGAGCACTCCCCAGCACTGGTGTAGCTGTGGCCTATCGTGAGCCTGGTCTATATTCTAAAATCGGATATTTAAGATACGTGTACCATTCTACCGTGAAACCAGCCAATTCAACTTTAATCTTTCCTTAATATGGTATCATGTTGAATTATCTGCAGCAGACGACATTGGAAAACAATGTGACAAAATTGCTCAAGATGATCGCTTTCTCCCTTTGCCACACTGTTTTCAACTCTATTCATTAACTATAGATACTTTCATTTATAGAGTTTTCCCATACTTTTTTTTCGTCTGCTGTAGATGTGTCGTGTGGGAAAGGGTTAACCGTTTACTTGACATATTATATTCATAGAGTCGTCTGCGATTAAGAAAATGTGTTCCTTCTTCTAGGATGTTTATAAACGTTGTCAGCCGCAATGATATTAAAACGAAAGAGGTGTAACAACCCTTACGTGATCGATGATTTCATTATCCCTTTCCCACATACAACAAATCTGCAACAGACGACTTTGAAAAAATCTAGGCATAAATATGGTAAATATCCATACATGAGCGAATAATTATTGCATAACTATGAAAACAATGTGGCAATAGGAGAAATGTCTCCATTTGTCGCAATGTTTCAAAAGCGTCTATATGTGGTAGGGAAAGGGTTAATTATGATGGCGTTCCGGTCATGAACGACCTGTCCACGAACAATACCGATCTCTTTTGCATTCGGACGAAATCGCCAGGCTCTTACGTTAATGAATACCGACCTCTTACGGAAATCGCCGAGATCTTATACTTTAAGTAAATACCGACCTCTTACGGAAATTGCCGAGCTCTTAAACAACCTCTCGTGGAAATTACCGAGCTCTTATACTTGAAATAAATACGGAAATCGCCGAGCCCATTGTTCTACCATAACAATTTATTTACTCGAGTCTTGATTAGATACGTGGGGGATTACATTTGCAATGATATATACGAGTCTGATTGAGATGCACAAAATGTAAACAATAACTATGTTTTAATATGGATATGCTTTTCGCTGTTTATTTTGAAATGCTATTCGTTGTTTATTTGGAAATTGCTTAAATACATTGTTAGTAAACGATAACAAATCCACAATATCAAGTTACAGTTACTGTAAAGTACAAATGTACCTGTAATTTGATTTGTGAATGTGTTACATTCAGCTAGTGTAATTAAACGCACTGCTTGAAACGTGCTTGAAGTTTGTTTTTCTGTCGTTTAGTCTCAAATCAACGTTTTACCACATTCATACGACATCATCAAATTCAGAACATTTGCGTAATCCAAAATGTAAAGCTTTAAACAATATGTGCGAACAATGAAGACCAAAGATCAGTGTGACATTTGTCTAATCTTGGTCTACGTTGTTTTATACAAATTATACATGTAAAAATTACCTCTCATATAATGCGTAACGCATTGATGATGATGACTGACAGTTCGATCCCGGGTCCAGTCAAACCAGACGTTACAACACGGTAGCCTCCTTGACGCTCTGAATTGCGGAGATAATAGTCTGATGCAATAGTACCAGGATAAACGTACCAGCAATATTTTACCCAGTAAACGCCGTGATATAAATGAAAAATACTAAGCGGCATAAAACACCATCCAAACAATAGAAGGAACTCAATCGGATGAGGGTTATTCAAAGTCATGAGCGAATCAGAAGAAAACCAGATGTCGAGACATTGCGATTAATTAAGACCCAGCGCTTTTTATCTAGGCGTGGTTTGATCATGTCGTTATTGGGGCAGTATATACCTCCAAGTAATTGTGATGACCCACTGGAAGACTGCAGTAATTCAATCTAACCTGTGTGAAATTTATTTATTTTCATACCTCCTTAGGTAAAAACAAACCAGAAAATGATCGTAACTGCCCTTATTGCACAGACATAGGAGATGAGTATCACTACCTCGTTGTCTGTCCAATAGTCATTTATGAAAGGAAATAATATCATAGATCGTGTTTAGTCTGAAAATATTATTACTTTTAAAAACCACAGCACCTCTTGTGCTTTAATTATTAATTATCATAAGTAACATTATATGTCTTCATTGCGTGTCGGGGTTGGGGGTTATATGAACCTATGCACATGTATGTATATAGTAATTAAAATTGTTCCTTAATATCAAGATAATTACAATCACCATAAAGTTGACATTGGACAAATCGCTGGAAATTGTTCTTACTTTTCGCTTTAGTCTTTCTTGTTATTTTCCTGTTTACTTTTTAAAATAAAAGTAATACAGCTTGACTTTCTACATACTGTCTATACATTTAAAATCAGAAGATACCAGTGTATGCTATAGCCGTTTTCCGATTTGATGATTGTTTTATGTGATCATGTATGGTATATAGTTGCTTTGTATTTATAATGCTAATATTTCTCACGACTCTTGGGACTTATACTTTGTTTAATAAACTTGGTGAACTTGGGATTCGTACGCCATAGGTCAATAAATGTTCTCATCAGCGATAAACCAATTAACATTCTTTCGTATCGAATAAAATGTATCATTAATTTTACATAGGTTGTTAGGACGGCTATTGATAAACAAGAAAGACTAATTGTATATTATATCGAGGGCTTGGCGTGAAAGGGTTGTAACTAAAATTGGTATTTTTTCAGCAAGGTTAATCACCTCGCCATAAAGTCTTTATAAGCGTTGAATAATTTTTCTTGGTAAACAATGGAAATGTAGGTGCCATTGCTCGTTCTGAGCAATGGCACCTAAATTTGCATTGTTTACAAATGGGGTCAAAATTGCCCCTAAAGCAGGGTTTTCAAAATAGGTTTTTAGTTACAACCGTTTCAAGCCAAGCCCTCGATATATAACTTTATCTTGACGATCGGTTTTAAATTTAAAAAACAAGGTTCTTGTTCAAGTTATATCAATTCAATTCATGAAATCCTAATTTTCAAGATCTTACCATTTTATATACGGATATTTTCAAACCGAGCGACCCTAAACTGTTTTATCAGCTATCCGATTAAGGGCCTGTATTTTAAAGTGCGCAGAAGAAGAGACATGTTTTACGTGACACTGGACAAGTTCTATATAATATAATATTCCACCTGCACGCTGGGGGAGAGTTAATTATTTATATTTGATAATGAAAAACTTCCACTGTGAAAACCTAAGGCCACCAGATCGATCGAGATTAAATATAGATCGGTTCCCGTTCAGAAGTTATTGATGAAACGGGTAGATTAACACTTTCACCGGACACAAACCACTTTTGACGCCGCCGCCGCCGTATAAACTTTTAAAAACAATGCGTGAAACGGAATAAAAGTTGTTTTTAAAAGTGAAATGTGGTTCCTTCCCCGTCATTTTCTCTACACATTGAATTGAATAACATTAAAATAATATGGTTAGGTTTTGAAATTATTTTCTTGAAACACCGTGAAAGATTCTAAAAATGTTATATCATGTTAGAGGTTCACATTTTTCTTTATCGATAGGAGTGAATTATATCGATATATCGTCTGGCTAAACTCCAAATAGATGTATCTGTGTGATAACAAAAAAATCGGCCACATCTTTTTGGAAATAAACCTTAACGATGGATATTTGTAATTCCGTCCATGATACATTCAAATGCTGTTTTTTTTTAGAATACTATTTTAGTGTTAACCTTTTACCACCTGCAGACGCCTTTTGAAGCATCTACAGCAGGCGTCTTTAGAAAACATGTTGGGGGGAAATGAGCACATTCGTCTTTTGCCGACATGTTTTTAAGACTATCAATAATTAAACTTTCATCTATTGAGATGTTTCATATTTTTAATACAAGTTTCAAAGTCGTCTGCTGCATTTCTTTTTATGAAAAGACATTTCCAGGGAAAATTGTCAGAAATGCTTGTAAATGAGCCTCCCACCAGTGTGTCAGTCGTAATGATATCCACCTAATCCTGGGCTCGAACACTGAACTCAAACAATTCCAAGTGAGAGTTAACCCTTTCCCTCATATAGACGCTTTCTGACGCCTCTGCAGTAGACGGCTTTATGAAAACATAGTGACAAAAGAAGAAATTGCTCAAAACGTGCAATTTCTCCTTTTGACACAATGTTTTCCACTTTTAGTCATAGGTTATCCATTCAATTATAGAGATTTTCTATTTTTTGACAAAATATGTTCAAAGTCCTCTGCTGAAGAATTGTCGTATGAGGGAAAAGGCTAAGGACTACTTGAATGCATTAGCAAAGGAGTCTATAAAAGAAGGTATGTTGTGTATCAACATTCTCCGATGTGAACTTTTACAACGTAGTTAAGATTATTTAAATTCGCACATAGAATAAGATCGAGACAAAGCTGTAAAATAATCAAAATAATAATTAACCTTTTCCCTCATATAGACGCTTTCTGACGTATCTACAGCAGACGTATTTTGAAGAAAATAAATGTGGCAAAATGAGCAATTTCTTTTTTGTCCTAATGTTTTCAACTTTATTTAATAATTGTTCTTTCAGGTAAAGAGAGTCTCCATACTTTTGATTAAATGTTTTCAAAGTCGTCTGCTAAATATTTGTTGTATGAGGGAAAGGAATAAGTCAACTATATTTACATAGGTTTTACGCCATTAGTTCAAACATTAGTTCAAAAAGGCACTATATCACGGCGACAGTTTACTTATTCATGATCCCTGGGTACGCAAAACATTACTAGGCTCGGAAATGTGCCTTTCCCAAGGGCACTCCATCATAACCGTCGGCCCGGGACGCCCAGTTTCAAATCGCCGACGCTAACCATTCGACCACGACGGATTCCTTCATATAGGTTATAGTTTCTTTGTGTTTATATTTTGTTATTTAATGTAGATCTACCTCTTGTCACATTATTATGTTTTTGATGAGTAAAAAAGAAATGAACTTGTAAAACTAATATAATAGTTGTATGACAAGTGACACGTGATCACAGGTAAAATGATAATCGATCTTCTAATTCAAATCGGTCGTCGAGAGGTTTTCTATCCCAACAAAAATGGCCAGGACTGATTGAGTCTAGGGGAATCATGTAATACCGTAAATTCTAATCTGTCCAGTATCGATGTATTGGCTGCCAAAACATATCACATTTGCATTTTCGACCAGTGTAGATCCAGATCATCCGGCGAATCTGCACAATTTGATCTGGTTCTGCGCTGTTCGCCAAACCAAAAAATCCATTTGGATCATTTAGCATGTAAGCTCAGACAGGTATTTTTCTATACGTCTAAAATTTCTCTTAACCCTTTCCTTTCCCACCTGCAGACGCATTTTGACGCAATAGCAGCAGACGACTTTTGAAAACATTGTGGCCAGATGTGAAATTGCTCATAATGAGCAATTTCACCTTTGGCCACAATGTTTTTTCAACTTTATTTAACAAATAAGCTATCTTTTATGGAGATTTTTCATGATTTTGTCACCATGTTTTCAAAGTCGTCCGCTGAAGATTGGCTTCTTGTGGGAAAGGGTTAATGTTGGTTTTCGTAGAACATCGATCATCTACAAAACATTGCAGTAAGTTTCACGTTGCCTATGTTAAGTTCCCAAAACACCTCGTAACCAAATATGACTATATTTTTCATGTAGTTGCAGAAACCAAATATAATACTCTTTTTGAACATATTAAGTTGTTAAGCTTTTATAGAGATATTTTGATCTGTCCATTATATACTTGTATACATATGAAATGTGTCAATATATTCAAGAGACATAATTTGATATGCAAGTGGGTCCGTGTTTGTTTCCCTGGAGTGCTTGCCAAATAGTTAACTCTGCACGGCGAGGATATATAAAATCAGTCCATCATTTCCCTACACCTTTGTCCTTTTCACGTCCCAAGTGTAAAGAACCGATCAACGCAAATCCTTTTTGTCTAGGAAGGACAAGCCTTGAACGGGAATAGAAACACATAAAGCACATCAGAAATTCCCAATACCCAAATTGGATATGAACCTCGGACCGTCCATCGTGTAACCCACTTCAACGCCTGGCCACTTTATTTGCGCCCAAGTGTGATGTTTGTAAACACGTATTGCTTTACGCTCTGTTATGGCATGTGTCTTCTTGTGCGTGTTATAACTTGATAAGTTAAAATTCCTCGAATTCATGTCTGATTCTCTCTTTTCCAAATGCCAAATATCCTGGAATCGGCGAAATTCGTGTACAGGCCGAGTTTCTCTGTGAATTCCTAAAATGTAATATGAGTCTACTTTTAACACATACATGGAAGGGTATAACCGGTGCATTTAAAAGATATATACAACTTAAAATCTTTGTGTGAAAGTCAAGATAGAAATTTTACAGTTGCGTAAATAAATTTGAAAAATGATAATTATGCAAACTGCATTTTGATTTGTGATTTTTTTTAAATACGTTTTGTGTTTCTATCCCATGATTCGATATCTCAAACAGCTGCTGGGGTCCAAATGCAATTTAAATTGTGATATAATTCGTCATCATCGCTTGCCTATCTCGTTTATTTTTCATGGTTTACCTCCTTTGTCGATACTTAACAATTTTGCTGTAGACAATCTGATTGGCTGACGGAAACTTCAACATGAGACGCCCTGTAAAATAGGCAGTCATCAGTAAACACTGACTGGAAATGTTCGTAATTATTAAGTGGCATGTTTTCTTTCTTGGAGCCATCTGAGTCTAAGGATCCTTTGTCAAGTTTTCCTGTTTTCTTCTTTTGGCGAGGTGCTAGGGTTACGCCGTGGTAAAACTGATATATCAGTCATATCATGGCGATAGAAGTCTATAAGTAAAAGGCAACGTATTTTCTTTTTCTCTTTTTCTCTAGCTGATAGCATTGCATTTATGTGAAAATTAGCATATATACTATGTTTATGTATATTTAAGTTAGTGGAAATGTTTGAATTAAAGATTTTTGCGAATTCAAACTGTCGCACAAAATAAACCTATGGAATACCAAACCCTGTCCCGTGCTGATGGATTGCTAAGGGGGAAAGAGGGAATTTATGTTTAAGTGACACGATCTTTTTTTTATGTCATACTTTATGGAAATCAACACGTTCCAACGGTTCGTGTATATACCGTCATTTTGTTTTTCGTTATTCCATTTCAAACACGAAACTCGAAAAACAACCCATTCTCGTTTTTCTTTTTTTATTTTCTAACCAAAAAAAACGAAAAACGATTTCATAAACCGTTTTTCGTTCTTCCATTTCAAAACACGTAAAACAAAAAACGAAAAACGAACTTAGCCTTAGTTTCGTATTTAAATTTCAAAAACGAAATACAAAAAACGAACTGACGGTATATACACGGACCTTCAACCCCAATTTCTTTATTTAAAGCAGTGAATACGTGCACGTGAAATATTCACATTATAAACGGAATATTACGTTGCGAGAGTGATAAAAGGGGTCGTATTGCACGACAAAAAGAAATAGCGTGGAAAATCAATATCTTACGAGACCGAAGGTCGAGTAAGATATGGATTTTCCCACGCTACGAGTCGTGCAATACGAACCCATTTATTCATACTGCAACGTAGTATTTTTTTTATTATATACCTACGATCTATGGTGACGCGATAAAAGTAACAAGTATACAGATTCAATTTTTTTTTTATTGGGATAACAATTTTGTAATCGTGAAATGAAAATCGAATGACGGATGAATATTTACTACAATATTTAGACAAGCCCCTATAACATATTCTAATAAGTAGGTCCCGCCCAATAACATTATCAAATTAAATTTCAATTGTTTTGTTGGAGAAAATAACAACACAATCTTTATTTGCGGATTTTTTTTAATTTGACGCTAGGTTTTCGATACATACAATAGAAACGATTTTCCTAAATAGTACTGGTTGTCTGCATATATTACTACGTAGCGCATATTTAAAACGGGAACCTCGTTGAAAGTAGTCCGTGCCCTGTCTGAGGCCACAATTCTGTATTTTCTTTAGGTGGGATACGGAATTTTATTATGTCGTGTCTAAACTGCACATGACAATCTTTATATATTTGCGCCGGAAATGTACAGGTATATAATAAATCTATAATATTTAACTCCATTGGCTAGTTGACAAATTAGCAGATCTAGTCAAGCGAAATGTGCGCTTAATAGAGCTATCTAAAGTTGCGTTAAATTTAAATAAGTTTGATATGGAGAGGTCAGTTCGCCAAATACCCGGACTGACCACCCTTTTCAAAACCTTTAAAAGGGACAACAGTCCATCTGGATCGGGAACTAGATCAAACCCACCAGAAGATAACTGTAAGAACGTAGTAAGCCCAGCATATTCGCCTGAGAGTCAGACTGGATCTATCACCAATTCAAACTGTGATAATTCTGCCGCCATGGACTGTAACCCGAAGACAGATTGTCATGGTTCTGCTGCTTCTTTAACTAGACCTAATAAGATTAACTATAATTCATGTTCTCTTGGTACACGCTTCCTAGATGTAGAAATCTTGATAGCATGCAGAAAATACGGATGACTGACATCAAGATTCCACATTCAAAGGGTTGGATTGCACCGTTAAGAATAAGCGGTTAAAAGTCAAGGCGTGTGCCAGACTTTATGTTCAATTTTGATCAATTTCCCTATTTATTGTAAAGTCCACTTTTGGATGGAGTATTTTATGCTCTGTGTTATACTTTCAGCACCGCTGAAAATGTTCTTGTTGTTCGCCCACTTACTGATTGGAGCAATGTCAGAAAGGTCGTCGAGTCTCATAAATGCTCAACGGAACATCTCAATGCTCTTGTAAAATCTGATCAGTTTGTCAAAATCTGCAACAAAGAAGAGCACAGCAGTGTCGAGTTTGGGTCTACTGCCTACATAAATAAGGTTCAAAATAACAGACAAGCTTTGACCTCCATAATTGAAGCAATCATTCTCTGTAGTCGCCAAAATATAGCACTCTGTGGCAAATCTGAAGACAAGACTAATTTCCAAGCGCTTATTAACTTCCGCGCAAAAACAAACAATGTTCTTCTAACTCATATCACATCTGCTCAAAAGCATGCTACTTACAAGAGTCCCGAAATTAAAAAACGAATTTATTTCTCTATGTGGCCAACAAATATCCAATTCAATTATTCAGCGTTGTAATGACGCAAAATACTTAACTATATTGGCAGATGTCAGTGATATTGAACAGTTTGCATTTTGATTGCGATATGTGAACAGGCAAAAGGTTCAGGTCTGCTGGTTCATGAGGAGTTTTTGTCATTTATGGCAACCGAGAGGAAAACAGGCGAAGTATTGCACGCTCTCCTCATAGATGAAATAAGAAAATACAACCTCAATCCCAATTTCATCATAAGTCAAGGGTACATATGACGGTGCTGGCAACATGTCTGACCAGTTCCCCCGAAACGAATTGGCATATATATGCATTACAGTGACAACGGTAACAAACTTAAGAAACTTTGCAAGACCCAACCTGTGACCTCGTGAAAGCATCATAGTATGCACTAGTATTACAAGGTATACTACGTGAACAGAGATGTGGACATAATTGTATATTGCTTCATGTTTGTTGATCTTGTGCCAGCTTATTGTTAAAATGTGTTTGATGCCCGGCTTACTTGTGATTTGTTAATTAGGTATTATTATTTATTTATATATATACATATCTATTTCGTGTAAGACTGACTGGCTTAACCTATCATCCATAAAACGTCACACCTGAACTATGTTTGTGTTTTGTCCTTCTTGTTTCATCGCTAATTTCGCTATAACGGGTCACAGACGCACTTGTTTTTGACAATACAAGACATAACGATGATACACCAGACGTCGATTAGAATTGACCGAGCAAACGTGAAGGTATCCAGTTAACCCGACATCTAGTTTGCCCCGACACCTAATTACGCCGACCCCTTTTCGGATAAGCCGACACCTTTTTTGGATGCGCCGACATCTTATGGACAAGTTGACAACTCTTTACTATGAAAAACAAGAGAAAGTTGATGCAACGCATCAATGTCGCCGGAAATCCATACTGCAGTTATGCATAACACTAACATTATAGTAGTTGAATAAACAGTTATCAACTGAGGGGCATATTGGAACATCAGGGGTGGGGTCAAGTGAAAATGTATCATAACTTGCATTGTTTTGTCAACGAAGTGAATGATAATTGAAGCCTTTCATTGTTTATGATCAATCTCCATTCCAAAGTAGGTTGACCATACACACAACCAACTAATTATTGATCATAAACAGTAATGGAAATGAGTAATCTTGCCAATCATTAGTCTTAGTATGTATACAGTGCTTTCATTAAGGAATAATTATAAGTTTGTGAATTCCACATACACTTTTCAAGATGTTTGTCAGAATATTTGAATTTTATTATTTTTCAATAAAACCACAATACAGACAATTTAGGAGTTGCATGCAATAGCACGTCATTTTACCTTTACTCTATTAAAGTCAACAGTGGACACCTTTGCAGCAATCTACTTTAAAACAATGAGATAAGGGTTAAATCGCTGAAGACATGAGTTTTCTCTTTTTCTCAAGATGATATTAGGTTGGCATTCTAATTATATCATACTTTAACAAATGTTGAAATGTAGTTCAATATTTATAAATTAGACCACCTTCGAAATATAATATCAACTAAACAGTTAAATCTCATTGAAATTGTTGTATAATTTAAACTTAATTTCGAACATAAACTGAGCCCTACAACATGTTAATTTATTTTAATTCTTTCCTTCCTTTTTCATAATGAAAATAACAAACTACTCATGTTTTAAAATTATATTATGATGAGCGCCCTTGTGTCAATGATGCATAACAATATGCAGATCGGAAGCAATATGCATTTAGGGAATTAAATGACACATTTAAAATTGTCAAGGACGAAATAATTTTGTACGAAAGACCCGATTCTTTCTTATTCGCAGAGGTGTCGTTCTTGAAACTCTCTTTATAGGCAGAGAGTGTTCGTTCAAAGTAATTTTTCTATTAAAACCAGTTTTATCTCGGTTTGTTCTTTTCTTCATTTGTTTCGAACCAAATAAACATTTTAAATCGCATATGGTTTACTATTTGTAAGTGAGTGTAAAGAGCGGCTCTCTGCAAAGGAGATTGATCTACGCAGTTGGTATTCGCGAGTCACGCAATCAACAGTTTTAGCTTAGAAACAGTTCATATTTTAGATATACATGGATACACATTATAAAATGCCTTCTTCACAAATCAAGACATCTCTTTGAACATAAAAATAACATTCAGTAAGTTAAAATTGCCATTAGAAGGAGAATATTCGACGTCATTTTCATCAGCAGGTGCGCGTATGTAAACAATATTAGACTGTGCGACGTAAAGGTTTGTAGTTAAAGCCTTTTGATTACATGTAGTATATAGTGTAAAATACAGTATTTCATTCTAGCAAATAGGGACTGTTTTGTCTTCGTAAATAAAACAAAAAAACATAAATGCGAGTCAAAATAAAGAAACTGAAAATACCTAAATCATCGGAATATTTATTTCATTTTAGATGTGTCATTACTTAGTTTTTTTAAACAAACACAATTGTAATATGTTCAAGACATCTAAATGTGTTTCTTTCTAATAATAATCCCCCCTCCCATGTGATTTCCGAAAACCTATTAAAAATAGAAGTCGCGGGGTTCTGCCCGGCGACTAATTACCATGGACAATAAATGAGTATTGAAATTTGATTTGTATACGTTATTTATAGCTTTTTTGAGTTTGAAGTTCAAATCCTTACACACGATGTGGGGCCGATCTGGACAAGTTGTTGTTGTTGTTGTTGTTACCATAATTAACAATTCGAGCCTACAATATGTCGTACGAAATATCATAGATGATAAATTTATTTTTTCAGGTTTTATGGTATAAACAACAACAAAACAACACTTGTCAAAATCGGCCCGACATCGCGTGTAATGATTTGAAATTCAATAATCCTTCATGAATACGGTAAAATATGTGGAGGTGTCGGGACGACCGAATTTTCACACGTGAAATTAATATAGGGTGACGGGTCGACGAAATAATGTCGGTATAACTAGGTGTCGGGTTGACTGCATGGTATTCAAACGTAAAGTTGCGAACAGTTCCCTCGCAATTGTAAAACAACATTACTCTATTTACAAATACATGTAATATTAAAAAAGACAAAAAAACAAAACCACACACACACAAAAACCCACAAAAACCCCCACTATAAACGATAAATTTTTTTTAATATAAAACTATCGCGGGGAAAACTATGGACTGATTACCGCCTGATGTGACCTGGAGAGAGGTCGAAAGAGTATGTTTGCAGATCAAAGTTTAAAACATACCAGGTAAATATTGTCCTGAGGAGGATACAAATTTCAAAATTTCAGCAGCCGAAATACGTCAGAACTCGGCATTTTGCATCTATATTTCACCCCACCCTCCACCTCGTGCCTGGGACAACTAATACTTATTGTTATACTTATTAGTTATCCCAGCTCGTGCGTATAATTATGTCAAGCCTAAATACCAAAAATGTAAAAATCAAACAGTTCCTGTGTATCCTTTACACATTTATAATTAATAGAAACGCATTGTCACATATTCTATATATTCTGGTGAAATTATACAACCATTTCTAGGTAACAATTTACCTTGGTTTACCTTGGTTTAGAGACCAATTTAGGCTTCCGTCTCTAGGGTTCATTTTGTCTTTGGGATTTCTTTCACGCTTCCGATCCTTCATTTTGTAACACAAATTTAGAAGATGAATTTCTCGAGCATTTGTTAAGTTCAGATTTAAAACTATTTACACTGTTCGTGTTTACAACTTCTTCAGGCAGGTTGTTCCATGGATTTATTATTTTTTGGGAAAAGAAATGTTTTCTTACATTAGTTCTGCAGTGGCACTTGTATAATTTGTAGTTGTAGCCTCTTGTTTTGGTTTGGTGAAATTGGAATAGCGTATTTACTTCGACTTTGTCTATATTCTTTATTATTGTATAGGTTAGCACCATATCTGCTCTTAATCGTCTATATTTTAGAGTCGGTAATCCTAGTTCTTTTAGTCTTTCTGGATATTCTTTGGTCTTTAATTCAGGTATTCGTTTCGTTGCTCTTCTTTGCACGTTTTCCAAAAGTATTTGGAAGTCCAGGTAAATAACATCCATGGTTTTTTTTTTTTCATCTATATTATTTGTCCAGTCTTCCAAAACTTCTAAAAGTTATGTCTGGCAAGATCTGCCACTTCTAAAACCGTGTTGGTGTTTGGTAAAAAGTTCATTTGATTCCATATGTTTCATGATTGTATCTCTTATATTTTCCCTATTATTGAAAGCCGTTTTCAATTTCTTGGCTATCGATTTCTCATAGTTGAACTTGGCTTCCCTAATTTTATAATTGGCTTCAGTTTTGGTCTTCTCATAGTGTCCCTTTTAAACTTATTTATTTTACATCGATTGCGAAACAAGCTTTAAGCTTATATTAATCACGCTCGATGTCTGCTTCCTGGAAACTTAACCAGTACTCGCGCCGTTTGTGTGGAAAAAACCCAAAGGCAGAACCCGCTCAACACGGGATTCGAACCCGGGACCTTTGGTATAAGAGGCCGACGCTCTTCCTCTGTTTCACTGTCTTCCACATTGTCCATTTGCTACCGGGTTTAAGCTGTATTTAAATTTCTTCCATAAAGTTCTCTGTCTTTTAACTGCCTGAAGAATTTGTTTGTCCATCCATGGGGTGTAACATTTTCTGGGGGCGGAGTGGCACACTGGTATGTGATTTCTGGTTATAATTGATAGTTTATCGGCAAAACTGCTCCAGCTTTCATTGACATCTTCATGGATCAACAGCTGATTCCACTTAACATTTAATAGATCATTGTTTATTGCAATGTAATCACCTTTCCAATATGATAGCTTTGTATCGTTGTATTTTTTTACATTATTTACATTTTTAATTTCAAACTCTAAGACCTCATATGGTCACTGTTCCCACTGTTCCCAAGAGGTGCATTGTGGATTATTTGGCTGATTAACCCTTTTTCATTAGTAAATATTAAATCAAGAACATTTGGTGTATCGTCTCCTCTGAATATTGTCGGTTTTTTAACATTTTGATATTAAAGCAAGTCATCGGATATTTTTGTTATACATTGACCTGCAAAGAAAAAGGGAATTATTTGGTATTCTTTGACCTTAACATTTTTACAAATCACACTTGTTTCCTCTGTTGGATTTTTATAGAATCGAATAAATATTTTTTTTTTTTTTTTTAAAAATCAAGTCAAACATTATTGGAATGTGATAATCAAAATTGTCAATTTCTATGATTTCTAAGGAATTTACTGATACAAATGTTGTTTTGATTTCAATATCCTGAATAAGGATGACAATAATGATAACAGAAGTAACTAGAACATCAAGAACATCAAATTACTGATAAATGTAAAACGAACATATCTTTTGCGTACGTATTGGATGTTCCCACGTATCAACTTGTACCAAAATCCAAGAAAAACATAACAATCAGGTGATTTTACATATTTCTTTGTTATTTATTGGAAAATGAATGATGTAACTTTTTGTTAAAGACGCTATGCTTTCTATTGCTGCCATAGTTTATTTAATTTACATGGATGAAAAAAATGTTGTCCTGACCGGTGAGAGAAAAAAAAAAGAGGATGTCCGACCTCGGCTCTGCAAACTCGCCAGCACAGACCGTTAGCAGTCAGCAGGTCAAACTGATCGAGAGGTACGGGATCATTCAGCCAAGACGACATTCTCGAGTAGTATGTACTTCGAGCTGCTGCTAACGCTACCGGAATCGATTTGTGCACGTTTGTGACATTGTGATTGTCCCACACCTGAACCGTTATTTTTCCGACACTCCTTCACCTTCTTCCCATCAGCTACAAACCCGATGCCAACCCAACTTGCTGTGGCTTAGCAACCACCGTAGAGGAATTGACTTGTTTTAGGGTCTTACTCATTTCTAAGCAACCTCATTTATACCTGTAATGAACAGTATTTCAACACCCATGATTTTAGTCCAAATAATTTAGACTTTCGGTTTCTCGTTTTATCATCTGTCATTATTGGTCAACCGAATGCAGGATAATAACAAAATGAAAAATGAGAATACGCGATGTCTTTTTTTGAAGAACTACCATGATTTAAGAGTTGTGACCAATCCAAATAACATGATCACTGACAGACCCTGTGTTACAAAAGACACGAAGTGCATCATTGATTAAAACGATAAATGAACATTATGAAAAGTGACTATTTGGTGGAGCTTTAATATTTGTGCCTTATCAGATAGGAGCAAATTGGTACTAAGAATTACGACATTATTATCACTAGGTTATTTAAAATACTATCATTATGTATTTGAACCATGTTTACAAAAGATTCAAAAGCTATTGACTGCAACATGTTAACACTTGACATAAACCAATGATGCTATAGAACTTTTCAAATTGAAAAGCATATGCAAAATTTAAAGCTTTACAGGTCACCAATTTAGGTGTCAGTCACTAACACATGCCGGCAATGTACAATAAAGCCTTAAAGGTCACCAATTTAGGTTCATCACCGAAACAGCAGTGTACAATATGATGGGTACACTTAAATGTGGCTTATTGTTAAGTGGTTTCACTATCAAAATCATCTTTGAACTTTCACACATTCTAAGGCAGCCTGTTGAATTGAAAAAGTAAAACCAAAGCACGGTTCAGCCTCTTAATGCCATAATATCTCATGTAAAATATTACATACACTCAGTAGTATCCTCAAGTCTGAATTCTGTGGTGTTTCTGATAATGACCAGTTAATGGCTTCAATCCTTGGTGCCCAGGCTCGTGGGTATAGCAATATGACTGAAGCATCAATTACAGGACATATTACTTGTAGTACTGTTAATCAGATAATTACCCAGGAAATGCAGTTATATGGCTGAAATACCGACTGTTGATGTTAAAATTCAGAAAGTCCTTTTAATTAAAAAAGATAATTAATCTTTCCCACATACAACGAATCTAGCTGATAGGAAAGGGTTGAAAATATCCAAGAAGATTACTAGTTTTGTATCACGCTATTGGTTAAGTACTCCTTTACAACTTGCAGAAGCAGATTGATGGGTCAGCAATACAAGCCAATAGACTATTTTTGAAACTGCTCATATTAAATGTGTAATTTCCCCTTTTGTCTTTAGTGTTTTCAGCTCTCTTATTCAATAGTTATATAGTTTCATTGTACAGGTTTTTCTTATATTTTCTTAGATGGTTTCAAAGTCATTGGTTGCAAATTTGTTTTATATTGGGAAGGGTTAACCATTATATGATTTGCATCTTTTGTAATTTTACTTTCAGGATGATATCTGATGTCCAACTCGCAATTTTTGCCAATGCCCTTGGGGTAACACTGTTTTTACTGGTAGTTCTCTACCATTATGTGTCTGTCAATAGTATGAAACAGGCCTAATTCAACAGCTGTACTGTTATCATCATTTTTAAGCTTTCATGTAAGTATAAGTATCATTTTACCAATTTAAATTTTAACAATTTATTTTGCATGTTTGTGTTGAAGATTGGTTGATTTCATGAACTATTTAAAATAAGAAGCCAAGTTTTTCTAAAATTATCTAAGGGGATGTTTAATTTCTTCGGAGCTCTGTATTTTGTATTCTTCAGAGACAATTTATTTGAGTACCCATAACATACGTTTTCAAACATAAGAACTAATGGTGTGTAGCCCGCGCTGTCAATATAGTGCCAGACCAGGCTCTATTCTGCTGGCTGCTCAACTCAACATTTCATATTAATGTACCTAGAATTTACCATAGACTCTTCCAAATGCATAGCTGAACAAGTCAATTAAAAAAAATCAAAATTGAATGGGTTAGGTATAGGATACAAGATGGATAATTGTTTTGAACAAGGATAGCACGCATTTTGTTAAATGTGGCCTATGGCAGGAGTACTTATCATGGTTGGGTTGAAAGATGATGGGCCAAAGACTTGAAAGAGGGTTTGAACTGCTCTTGTTATCAGAGGATTTTTAACCTCACCTGGGCATAAAAATGCTCCAGTCTAGCTCTGATATCAGAGGCATTGTATGCGAGACTGAAAAGAATTTGGTGACAACCCTCGTCTCATTCACAAGCAAAACTTCACTTAAATATGAAATTATACCCATTTCAGTAGGCTCCGAACCCTTTAATATTGATATCACTACATTTATATATTAAGTCTGAACAAGCTTGAACTGAAACTGCAGACTCTTTGGCCAGTAGAGCTTAAAAACCTGCAGCTATATTCATACCATATAATATTTATAGGAAAAGTAATACAGCCTGTATTATACATGTACAGGTTAATACATGTAACCACATGACCCTAGCCATGCAGTATTTGACTCTTTCAAGTTAAAAACGTCTGCAGAGTAAAGGAATTAAAAACTTATCCAAATCTTGAAAGTATCATTTTCTGTTATAATATTGTATTGTTTAATTTCTCATTGTCCCATAGGTTCAAAAGCTGTCACCCACAGATGCATCACAATTAGTCTGTGTCAACACCAGTTCAGACAAGATTCACAATGTTCAGTTTTCTCTTTACAGGGGTACCATTAAAATTCAACTTGCATCAACATTGAAAGAGTAAAGTCTGGAAGATGGACATTCCTGCAATTCCAAAGAGCAAGCCACCACATCTTGTTCCATTGCTATTTCATCGTGTATTGTAATCATGTCAAATATCTAGTGTTGTTAGATAAAAAGTCAAAATGTAAATCTTTTTCTTTTCTTTTTAGCTCCACTGGCTTCAGCCAGTCGAGCTTATATCATGGAAAACTGTCTGTCATGCATCCATGTGTTAACTTCACAATTCGATTCAAATGACTTCTCTTCTGTAAGGATGAAACTAAGCAGGTAGTATCCTCTCAATGTCCTGTCCTAAATTCCTTCAATTTTTTTCGAAGAAATGTTTCTTGGGTAATCCTCTAGCATGTTTCTTCGGGCCATATTTATTGATCAAAATGCATGGCCACCAGGAGGTGGGACATGCCTAAAGTGAAACATTTAAAATGTTCTCCTCAGAAAGTATCTGGCCGATTTTCAAATATATTTTTAGAAATGTTCCCATGGGTTACCCTTTATCAGATTCCTTCAAGCCATGTTGATTGTAAATTAAACATGGCCACCATAGTGAAACTTTTAAAAAACTATTTTAGTTGATTTTCAAATAATTATGGGGAAATACTCATTGGGTGACCCTTCTACAGATTCCTTCACGCCAAGTTGATTGGTCTAAAAACAAGGCAGCCTGGGCTGTTAGCCTTCAATTGGTTTAATTGTAAACTTAAAAGTTAGCCTTCAATTGGTTTAATTGTAAACTTAAAAACTCTTCTCCTCAGAAACTGTTGGGCAAATTTTCAAATAATTTTGAAGAAATCCTTTGATGACCTCAATGAGATTCCTGCAAGCAATCTTAATTGGTCGAAAGACATGGCCACCAGGGGGAGGGCTGTTTGTCTTAAATGGCTGTATTTAATTTTTGTCTAATACCTGTGAAGCAATACTGGCCGTCTTGTTTTGTCTACCCTTTCCCACATACAATGATCATGACATTGCAGTAGATGACTTTTGAAAACATTAAGGCAGCTTTATTCAACCACAGAAATTGACGAATATGTCATGCTCAAGTTGTTAAGGAAGCTAGCCAGCCCAGGTTCGATCCCGCACAAGGGGATTATGGTGCCGTTTGCAAGGTACATTTCCGAGCAAAGTACTGATTCCTTTACCAAGGAATGATGAATAAGGGACCTTTTGCCGTGGTATAACTGAATCAATGTTCAAAACTGTAAAATCGCAAAAAAATCAAAGCACTGAAAGTAATGGTGTGACAGTTGTGTTGGTATTCGAAAGTTAAGGTCAGACAGGTGGTTGCATGTGTATGTACATGAGAGGTCACTGGATTAAATCAAATGAAAACTGTTAACAGTCTGGAGTCACAGTACCAGAACTTTAAACAAGAGGGCCATGATGGCCCTGGAATCGCTCACCTGATTTTTTTTTTCACTTTAGCTTTATAAGCCCCACCCCCTGGCAGCCATAGTTTCCGACCAATCAACTTGGCTTGAAGGAATCTGATAGAGGGTCACCCTAGGAACATTTCTACAAAATTATTTGAAAATCGGCCAGACACTTTTGGAGGAGAAGAGTTTTTAAGTTTTCACTATAGCCATATAATGCAAAATAGCCCTGTCCACTAGCGGCCATGTTTTTTGACCAATCAACATGGCTTGAAGGAATCTGAAAGTGGGTCAACCAAGGAACATTTCTCCAAAATTATTTGAAAATCGGCCTGACACTTTCGGAGAAGAAGATTTTTTAAGTTTTCACTATAGCCATATAAGGCAAAATAGCCCCGCCCCCCTGGCGGCCATGTTTTTCGACCAATCAACATGGCTTGAAGGAATCTGAAAGTGGGTCACTTAAGGAACATTTCTACAAAATTATTTGAAAATCGGCCTTATACTTTCGGAGAAGAAGATTTTTTAAGTTTTCACTAGTTTTTTTTCGTTTCGTTGCCATGGCAACCAGAATTCTGCATGGATCCCAAAAAATTTAAGGAATTCTGGTGAGGACATTGAGAGGATGCTTTCTGTGAAGTTTCATCCCAGTTGACCCACCGGTTACAGAGGAGAAAATGTTGACGGACGCCGGACATAGGGCGATCACAATAACTCACCTTGAGCACTTCGTGCACAGGTGAGCTAAAAAGTCACAGTACCAGAACTTTAAACAAATTCTTGTGCGAAAGTACTGAGCCGATTTGAAAATAGTGTTCCTTGAGTGAATTCCTGCCAAGATTGCTCAAATTATACCTATCAATTGAAAAACATTGCCGCCAGGGGTCAGAGCTTGTCTTTCCTTACATCTGTATAGATAAAACTTAAAAAAGTTGACTTTAAGTATATGTCCGATTTAAAAATAATTAAGCACTCATGTCCCTTGGTGACACTCTACAAAGATCAGGGCTCACTGTCGTTAGCCATCTGAGCCATTGGTTAAAAGTGGCTGAAATCCAATTTCACTCCAAAATTTCGCTTCAGAAAACCTCTGTGCTTAAGTTATCATAAGAATGTTCATTGTTTAGGATCAGACATTAATCACTGTTTCTTACACAGATCTTGCTAGGCAAGAAGGTGTGATTAACACCATCAGGTTGAGTGTACATGTAACAGGTATTAGAGGGTCACTTATCATAATTGTATCTTAAAAAGTATTAAAAGTAAAAAAAATGTAAATTTGAGCAATTATACTGCTTTGAAAGTCATCAGGGGCTTGACTTGCTTATATGTTCATGGACAACTATCTAAGTTCTGTTCCACAGGAGAGCGAAATAGGACCGCCTGTCTTACTTTAATTTACGAATACCAACACATCTGTCCCACCAGTGCTTTCAGTGCTTTGATGCCATCATCTGTTTAGCATGGACATATTTGTTTTGTCGAAGCTGCCCGTGCTGTTAGAAACGTAGTCAACATTTATTATACCCCCAAAAAACAAAGTTTTGGGGGGGTATATAGGAGTCACTGTGTCGGTCGGTCGGAAGCAATATTTTGTCCGGCCCATATCTTAACCATGCATCATAGGATTTGAACGAAACTTCATAGGATGATACAACACATTGAGAGGAAGTGCGGTGTACAGGAACCATAACTCTATTTTATCTAAATACAGAGTTATTGCCCTTTGTTACTTTTTCTTGTCCGGAGAATTACCAGATGGAATCTAATAAAACTACATACAATGGTAGAGCATAATGAGAGGAAGTGCAGTGTACAAGAACCATAACTCTAATTTACATAATTACCCACAGTTATTGCCCTTTGTTACTTTTTCTTATTCGTAGAGTCTTGTCCAGAGCATAACTTTAAAACAAATTGTTGGAATTTAATAAAACTTCATAGGATGATACAACACATTGAGAGGAAGTGTGGTGTACAGAAACCATAACTCTATTTTATCTAAATACAGTTATTGCCCTTTGTTACTTTTTCTTGTCCGGAGAATTACTTAATAACTAACAGATGGAATCTAATAAAACTGCATACAATGGTAGAGCATAATCAGAGGAAGTGCAGTGTACAAGAACCATAACTCTAATTTACATAATTACAGAGTTATTGCCCTTTGTTACTTTTTCTTATTCGTAGAGTCTTGTCCGGAGCATAACTTTAAAACTGATTGTTGGAATTTAATAACACTTCATAGGATGATACAACACATTGAGAGGAAGTGTGATGTACAGGAACCATAACTCTATTTTATCTAAATACAGAGTTATTGCCCTTTGTTACTTTTTCTTGTTCGTAGTCTTGTCTGGAGCATAACTTTAAAACTAATTGTTGGAATTTAATAAAACATCATAGGATGATACAAACACATGAGAGGAAGTGCGGTGTACAGGAACCATAACTCTATTTTACCTAAATACAGAGTCATTGCCCTTTGTTACTTTTTCTTGTCCGGAGAATTACTTAATAACTAACAGATGGAATCTAATAAAACTACATACAACGGTAGAGCAAAATCAGAGGAAGTGCAGTGTACAAGAACCATAACTCTAATTTACATAATTACAGAGTTATTGCCCTTTGTTATCCAAAAATGAACAAAACAAGAATAACCTGATCCATAACATTGTCCTTTTAAGGTGGGGTTTCTAAATATTTCACAACCTTTCCTATCAGGGCGGCGTTTGGGGGTATTAATCACATTCAGTGATAGTTCTAGTTAATTGTGTAGTTAGTTGACTCTTGAACGGATGTCATTCGACAACCGTCGCGTCAGATTTCCCATATTTTTGTCAAGATGTTTTCAAAGTCGTCTGCTCGTACTTGATTTATGTTGCAAGCGTAAACATCATGAAGTTGTTGTAGGAGAATTTAATTCTTTGGATCACTTTTAAAGAGGATTTATAAATTGGCATTTAACATGTTATAATCCACACATCAGACTTTCATAACCACTTTTTGTCGGAAAGATCACTAAAGTAGCTTGGATTCAAACTCCCAACCCCTGGATTGACAGCCCGCATCACTACCTACTGAGCTACTTGGGTTCTGCACTTTTAAAGAGGAAAACTTATAGGGTTGTAATTGCATGATGACAACAATTTGAAATTTAACTTTTATTTATTAATTTCCACTCTCATATAATGACTAATGGGTAACATATCTATCCTTAACACTTTCCTACATGCATATTGATGCATATGCAGCAGAAAACTTTTGAAAACAATTTGGCAGGAGGTGAAATTGCTTATGATGAGCAATTTCTCATTTGCCAAGTTTTCAACTGAACTCGTAATTTTTATCTGCTGCAGATTTGATGCATGTGGGAAAAGCGTAATCCATCCATTATATGCCCGTTTCAAATTGAAAATATATGGAAACATATTTAACATAATGTAAAATAACCAGTTGTTTTAAAAACAAAATATACATAAAGTATTTAAACATTAGCAGTTTGGAATGAAAAGATGAATAAGAGTTAAAAATATTGTGGGATAAGGAGAAATGATTTCCCTAACAATATTTTTAAAATTGTCTGCTTCTTCGGCTTAAAATGTTGGCTGCATTACATGTCGCAATAAGTAAAGGATTGAGGATGATATCAAGACATTTTTTGGAAAAATAGCCATTGTGTTACTAGACTCAAATGTCCCCCACTGGCAGTCAAATCCTAAATTGAACTATCGGCGCTATCGAAGTCCAAGGGCAATAACTCTTGCCAAGATAGATAATTCTGACTAAAAACAAATCTTGAAATTGCTGCCTTCATTGCTAAAAAACACACACAAAGGCAGAGAAATATGCTGAACATACTTCATTGAAGTTTGGTGCATAATAAACTGGATTTTTAAAAACTACTAGTGCTATTCAAATTGTAAGTGCAAGAACTCAAGAAGTTGGCCTGGATCGCTCACCTGATTTATTCCATTTGATTCATAATGCCAAGCAAACTATCTTGTTCAGAGGCCAAACTAGAGGACCAGTAGTGCTCCACTGCCAAAAGGTGAAACAACCCAACCTTATGTTGTCTGTCAAATTAATTTGGCAGAAAAACCGGCCAGATACTTTTGGAGGAGATTTTGTTCACTTTAGCCATATAAGGCAAAACAGGCCATGTTTTTTTGGGAAGAAACTCAATGAGGGTCATCCAAGGAACATTTCTACAATCTTTTTTGAAAATCGGTCAGACACTTTCGGAGGAGAAGATTTTTAAAGTGTTCACTATAGCCATATAATGCAAAACAGCCCCACCCCCTGACGGCCATGTTTTTTTTAACAATTATTAACATGGCTTGAAGCTATCCGACGGGGTCACCCAATGAATATTTCTATAAAATTATTATGAAAATGCCAACCAGTTTGTGAGAATAAGAATTTAAGTGTTTTTTGTTTGGTTGCCATGGAAACCAGAATTCTGCATGGATCCAAAAACATTGAAGGAATTCTAGAGAGTACATTGAGAGGATACTTGCCGTGAAGTTTCATCCCAATTGACCAATTGGTTACTGAGGAGAAGATGTTGACCGATTTACAAAGCACAATCACAATAGCTCAACTTCAGCACTTTGTGCTCAGGTTAGCTAAAAATTGAGGTGATCTAATTGAATTGTGAGAAGATTAGCAAGAAGAAGGAGATACTGCAGAAATCAGATGATGTCTAAGGTCTGGCATTGTTCAGGGATTTCACCAAAGAGGAAAAAGTAAAATTCCCCAAGCAATACCACCTTTTCCACTTTTACCATTGTTTGTGATGTCTGCTGTCTGTAATAAAGAGGAGTCACATAGGGATCCCCTCTCCATCTGAAAACATTGTCTTCCTGTCTAGCAGATTCACTTCACAGTTGCAACAATTATACCTTGTGATCAGGAGAATGAAACAATACAATAAAAATGTAATGCTAGTCAGCTTATTTTATTGTCAGTCCATTGTCTCACTTATTATCCCATTTTTGTAAGAGTAGTTGACTTTCGAATAAAAATTGTTGCAAAAAGAGGAATTGCTCCTTTTGTCACAATGTTTTCAACATTATTCAATAATTATACTTTCACTTTCAGGGATTTTTCACAAATGTTTTCAAGGTTGTCTGCTTCAAATGTGTTGTACATGGGAAAGGGTTAAATAACATTTTCTTAAATTACAGTCCATTGCAATTAAATATCCCAGAAATGTTCCTATGATGGTTTTTGCAGTATCGAACCAGGGACACCCGGTTTTAAATCCCCGACGCTAACCACTCTTCTACGGCAGATTCCCCAAAAAGAGGGTAAAAAAAGGGAAAAAAAAGAAATTCTTATTCTTTGAAGGTGATTGTCTTGTTCAGACGGAATGACATCACTAAAATTGAAAGTCCTATATAATTATTGATCTTGTCAGATCCCTCTTGTTTCAAACAAATGCTTACAAACAGCTTACAAACAGCCTATAAATTATACTCATATTTCAACATTACAAATTTGATAATATCAATATTTAAAGTATAACATGAATGTTCAATGATACTACAGTGAAAGTTGAAATTCGATAATATCAGTCGGAGAAAAAATACTTTTAAAGATAAAGTATAACATGAATGTTTAATGATACTAATTAAACAAGCTTAGTTTCCACACAAAAAAGATAATAAGAAATGATGCATACATACATTTTCTCAAAAAGACATTTAATCAGTTATAAATAAGACCAATACTAAGCTAAAATAAATTAGGCACATGACAATTGATAAGAATTATCCAAACTTATTCCACTTCTAGACCCATTTTGATGCCTCTGCAGCAGATGACTTTTTAAAATATTCTGTCAAAAGGAGAAATTGCTCATAATGAGGAAATTCTTTTTTTGCCATAATGTGTTCAACTCTGTGCAATTATACTTTCAATTATAGCAAATTTATTTTTGCCATTTAAGATATTTTCAGTCATCTGCTGCAGATTTATTGTTATTGGGAAAGGGTTAAGAAATGCAAAGTGAACAAGTCACATCCTTCAAACATTATAATTTAATTTAATAATTTTATTTATAAGGGTTTTAGCATTGTGTTTAACAATTTATAAATTTTTAGTACACTAATTCATGATCCCTCTGTTACAAGTTAGTACCAGGCTAGGACATGTGCCTTGCCCAAAGGCAGCCGAGTTCCGGTAGCAACCCGGGCTGTCAATCCAGGGGTTGTGAGTTCGAATCCCAGCTCTTCCAACATTCTTTCCGACATTTGACAAAAGTCACTGTGACATGTGTCATTCACCAATAGGCTGTTTAACAGTCTATGTGGATAAGCAGCCATTTGCTTGGTAAGTATGTTGTGCGGTGTACTGGTGTGGGAAAACCAGTAAACGCATGAGTGGGTGAACTGGTCACCGTAATATGACTGACAAACTCTTGAAAAAGGCGTTAAACCATAATCAATCAATCATTGCCCAAGGGCATTCTATCATTGTTGCAAACTTTTCACATAAAATTCAAATCCCAACTCAAAACATGATAATTATTTATTATTTACTGTTGCTACAAAAATATATAAGGTTAACACTTTTTAATACAGATTTAAGACCGACATAAGTTGATCACCATTGATATTTATATCTGGTTCCCCGACTTTTAAGGAAATATTCTGAATTGACAATTTCAGAATTCCCTGACGATTCACTGAACATGAAAAAGCTTTCAAATGTTCCAGACGTTTCAAAAGGTAGGTGGCAACCTTGTTATCACAATAGGTATAGATCTCAAAATGGAAGGTGAAACAGTTTCTCACAAGAGGCCTTATTGTATGGAACAAAAATTAAGCTGCAGATGCCAGAAGAATTTATTTAAGACAAGAATGTAAATAATTTATCAGAAGAATAAAGTGTTTATATTTTAATCTGCTTTCTATGAGCCAGAAGTTGGAAATCAAGAAGAATCTTAACAGATTTAGAACTTAAAAAAATGTTTAATATTCTGTATGTATACATACAAGAATAATTTAAAATAAATCATAACAGAATAAACATGTAGTCTTATAAATATTATCTATATCTTGACTGAGACACATTTTTACACATCTTTTGCAAACATTTAGGATGAATCGGAGAGACCAGGGAGAAAGGTAAACTGATCTAAAGTAAAGTGGATAACGGAGAAATAGTAAAAAAAAAAATAACTTAAAAGTGAATAACTCAATAAGGTCCCTTAGAATTTTGAACAAGAAGACCTTGTGGCCCCCATATTGCTCAACTGACTGATAAGGCTCAGAACCCTTAATTTATGGAAAACAAGCACCATCAACTACATTGAAAATAAAATGGGAGTCAAATTACAGATCTTATTGTGTGTGTTCCTGTAAAACAGGGTAGACTAGATATCAAATATAAAGAAAAAAATACTTACACATAAACACATACCAGTAATATAAAGGGAACTTTACTAACAAATTTATAAGAATGTTCAAAGGAAAACATGACAGTGAAACACTGTACCACCGACATGCATATAACAAAGTCAAAGTGTGACTGACAATGTAGAAGATGTGATCCCCAAGTGTCAACCCGTCTGACAGGCAGGTCGACACTGTCACAGTCGGACACAATAAAGAGAAAACTAACATTTGATCTATTTGATAATTCACTTGTCATTCATCTTGAAATTTATAAACCATTTGTGGGCTCTCGCAAAAAGAATCATCTTAATCAATACTAATTAAGATTATTCTTTGGAGTACCCACAATATAGTATTCATCTGTAAAAAAACATATTTTCAGGCAAAGACATGCTGCTGGTAAACATTTTGAAAATATAGATAAAACTTGGACAATCAAATTTATAAGAATAAATTTGAGATAAACTCGTAAACATTCTCGAAAAAAGCAAGTTGCAGGTTCACATGGATTGTTGCTTAATGTTGCTTGATGAATCTCATTTAATGTTTATGTGATGAACATGGATATATCATTCATTCATGTATTAATACTCTGAAATCTTTCTTTGTGTTTGATGACCAAACTGGACAACTTTTAGATTGGTTTCCATCTCAATTTCTATCACATTTTAACCAGATATAATTTCGTCCATTCACAAGTTCCCGATGCTAACCACTTGGCCATGGCTGATTCATCAATATATAATGTATGTATTTAACAAAAGTAGGCATCACTGTCATCGAGAACAATCTTCTCCTGAACATGCTTCATCTTCACACTGCCATATCGCACAATTTCCCAAACAGTTGTAACAAAGTAACACGAGAGCTGTGATGAACAATAAACTGCATATGGAACATGGTTTTCTCTCCAAGAAGAATCCAGCCAAGTAAAGAAATATGAAAATCATATGATTGTAAAGGAGTGCTGGATTGAGCGGTTTTGGAATCAGAAGCACCGGTATCAACCACTGAAGACAATACATTATGCTAACAATCTCATCCTGATAGTAGTATCGAAATTGATAGATCTGTGTAATATCGAAATTGATAGATCTGTGTAGTATCCAAATTGATAGATCTGTGTGCTATCCCAATGGATAGATCGTTGTGGTCACTTTAATAGATTCAAAAGCTGTTCAAAGTAAGTTGCCTATTTCTCAGCTTGGAGTGTGAGCGTCATCGATGTCTGTTTCTTTCAGAGGCCTTTCATACATAAAATTATCAATGATAACTTGGATAAAACAACATTGTCAAACTGTTTATATGCGTTTAATTCACTGAAAACGTGAATTTGCGTATCAGACAAATGCTTATTTTCGTTTTGGTTTCATATCAATACTGATCCGAATGTTCGCATACTGCTAATTTCAATGACATGATATAGCTTTTGTATTAATTATCAGAGAGACTTAAATTGCATTATGAACAGCAAAAATTTGCACAGACATAATTGAAATTATCTTAAAACATTATAATTTTATTAATTCACTTTGATTTTTAAAGATTCGAGTATGAGGTTATGGAGCTAGCGGGGAAAAGAAAGGTGAAGGACGAAAAATATTGCAACGTGATTTCAAGTCCACGTTAATAATGGGTAAAAACAAGAAAAGAGGTGAGAAAGTTGTTTATTTATGAATTTCAACTGGACAGAGTAACGTGTTGATAAGCATTTTAATTCGTGTTTATGGGTAATTCCTATGTGAAAGAGCCTTATGTTGAAAAATCTGTGCTACGGTTGTTCGTACACTGTCCTGTTTTGTTGTCTCACCTGACCATTTGGCATATTAACTGCAGTTTATAGAATGGAGTTGTTATAACACATAAGCCGGTCTTTCTATGATACATATTTTCTCAACGAAAACGATAAACAATCGGGTCCAACTAGGCGAAATACTAAAATAGACCAAAACGGATAACGCTGTTAACTGGTTATCAGTAAGCAAGTCCAAATCATTTAGACTTTCGCTTGATCGTTTTATAATCTGTTATTTATTTGGCGAGTGCAGTAAAGTAACATAAGAGGGGAAAAATGTTCGCCCGATGTGGGGCTCGATCCACGACCCCCATAACACTAGCTTGGCGCTCTAACCAACTGAGCTAACCGGGCAATCATGTCTTGCCACCACATCCAGACACTACACTCCTCCCCCTCTTAACCTTTGGGAGCCAGGCATAAACCTCACGACTCCCACAGCACCTCCAGGCGCATTCCAGTTTACTTCTGACACCATTATTGGCATTAAAGTAACATAAGAGGGGAAAAATGTCCGGCGGATGTGGGGCTTGAACCCACGACCCCCATAACACTAGCTTGGCGCTCTAACCAACTGAGCTAACCGGGCAATCATGTCTTGCCACCACATCCAGACACTACAGCAGTCTTAATCCATCATTGCAATTTCCTGTCACATATATCCGACCGATTTGATTGACGTTATCATGACATCTTACATCATTTCTTTGTAGGACTATGACAGCTATTGCAACAATAAAATAAAGGATTTTTATAGATGAGCAACTGAATATTGCATTGAAGGATGTGAACACTTTACAGTCAAAATAAAATTGCATTCCTAGTACAGAAACCTGGACTACACCATTGACAGCTATAGTCCAAATCATGAAGGCTTTCTCTTGCTTGTAAATGTATTATCAAAATGAAAAATGAGCTTCTGCAATGTCTTTCTATGTAGGACTATGACAGCTATTGCATCGATGAATTAAAGGATTTTTAAAGATGAATTGAGTCTAAAAAATAAGCAGTTTTCCACCTTACCACTTAAAATGATAAAAGGCCCATTGGTATCGTCCATTTGAATCATTCGCTATTTTATTTCATTGCAAAACAAGGTTGAATAAATAAAAAAAAAAATGAAGAAATGAAATGTCCCCAAAAGCCCAAAATTAATGGATAGGGAAAGGAAAGAGAAAGATATCGCTTATACTGGACAATGATATTTTTAAAATGAAAAATGGGCTATCTTTTATTGCCAACAAAAAAACCTTAACAATTTAAATTCAATAAAACTGATTTTATTAGACTATTGATATGTGAAATAACACACCAAATACAGCCACCCGTGTGTTTTCAGTATCCTGTATTACTGCCATTGCTGTCAATAATTTCTGCTTAACATTAACAAAGGTGACGTACAACATATCTCGGAATAAGTTCCCACTAAAACTGAAATAACCTAAAAATAGAAAAACTAATATATTCTATATCTTTAGTTAAAGTTAACATAATGTAACCAAATTTTGTTTGTAGTAAGTATTTGAGGAAAAGGGTTTGTGATTTGTGGATCCAGGGGTGAAGGCCAAGCAAAAGGATCTGACTCATTTGTCAGAAACGAATTCAATAAAAAAGCTTATGACATCGATATCACTCTATAAAAGACTAATGTTCAACAAAGGCCACATGTAGATGTTTGAGCTCATTTAATTATTTTGTAAGCTCAATTTATAGATATCACTTCTAAGCTAATCAAATGTTATTTTGTAAGTGCATCCTCATGAACATGAAACATTTTATATTTCAGAAATAGTAAGTGCCTCGAAAGAGGAACTTATGGTTATGACAGTTTCAGAAATTGTGAGTGAATTAATCAAGGCACACGACCAGAACCGAGATATCAATTTGAACAGGTAAATTTTGACTCTACAAGTATCATCGAAAAAGGTTCCGACAATGACCTTACAAGTACAGACATAATGTCAAAGTATTGTCCACTACTTTAAATGACAGCTTTCCAACTTCTTGGCAAGTCTGCAATTCCTATTGCTAAACAATGATTGCTTATTCATCAAATGCGAGTGCGACCATGGCACTTTTTAAGTCTTCTGTGTCATCAAATCAAACATTTTTATGATGTCATAATTGTCACGGGTGTTCATTCTACCCGGTACCTTATTGTATTTGTTATTTGTTGATGTGTGTGTGTGTGTCTAATTTGGTAAGTATGTGAATAGTACATGTATATGTAAAACAGAACCCTTGTCAGAACTTTCTGAATGATCCTTTTACCAAGCTTTATTTCAGGGAAGTTGAATTCACTTATAAATGTGTTTGGTTTTTACTGGAGACTGTTTAACCCTTTCTCACATACAACAAATCTGCAGCAGACGACTTTGAAAACATAGTGACAAAAACCTGAAAAATCTCATTAAAATATAGCTTAATTGTAAAAAAAAGTTGAAAACATTGTGGTCAAAGGAGAAATTGCTCATCATGAGCAATTACACATTTGGCCGCATTGTTTTCAAAAATGTTGTTTGCTGCTATTGCGTCAAAACACGTCCGCAGGTGGGAAAGGGTTAAGTAGGGAATACTCAATAGTTGTTAACATTAAGTAAACAACAAAATTAAAATTAAAGAATTCTTCAATCTTTCGTGATTTATTTGACTTATAATTTAGAAAAACAAATTAAAATATACAATTTGAAATCAAACAAATGAAATTTCATTCCTGATCCTGAAATGCCTGAATTCGCAAGTTATCACCACCAATGGAGTTTATTGTTTAATTACCATATTTTTAAAGCTTCCCTGTCCAGAATAATTCATTCATCGCGAGACGTCATATTTATGCAGGTATGAACAACCCAAAGGAGGCATGGTGGTATAAGAAAACCGTAACTAACTTCAAATGGTAGTTTAAGGCTTAAACAAAGTTGAATTTTAGAAATTACAGTTCTTGGTTGCAATTATGCAAAGATCATCTTTATTTTACATGTCAGGTTTGTTCTCTATTTGGAGGTATTTAATATTTAAAAAGAGAAATAGAACAAATCTGGAGCAGACAGCTTTGAAATGTTTTGTTTAAAATATTGAAACTCTATGAATGAAAGAAAAGTTATTAAATATAGTTCAAAACAATGTTTTCAAAAGTTGTCTGCTGCAGAGGCTTCAGAAAGCGTCTGTATGTGAAAAACTGTTAAAGATAAATAAGAGGTATGTATTCACAGGTCATATACAGAGGTCCAGATAAGAAGAGGTATTCAGCTCTTTTCCCACAATTTCTCTCTTATTATTAAAGCAAACCCTATGTTGTGGGTACTCAAAAGAATCGTCTCACTGAGACGATTGATTATTTTGAGTGCCCACAACATAGGGTTAGAGAGTCAAATAAGGATTTTAGAACATGAAAAACGTCTGTTATTTAGAACTCAGGATATATTCAATAAGACCCCCCTTTTTGTCTGATGTTGCTCGTACTTATGTTGTCTCTTATTATTTTAACAGAGTGAAGTCAAAAATAGCAAGCAAATATGGACTACCTAGTCAGCCAAGATTGGTAGATATCATTGCAGCAGTTCCTCAGCAATATAAAAAGGTGTGAAATAAATGTTTAATTTCTTTTTGGAATTTACCCCTTAGCCCTTTCCCACATGTATACAAACAAATAAAAGTACATAAGATAAAACTCTAAACATTGCGGCAAGAATTACTTTTTTTATTAACAGTCAACATTCTTGTCATAGCTTAGACTATCATCAATGTGCATGTGAATTATCTTGCGACAGTCACAGCCAAGATGACACGTTTCTGTCAAATGTGTCCAAGAACTTTATAAAATAACATAGCAAATGTTTCTGTTCAACAGATTAAAAATAGCACATTGTAATATCATGTAAAGCTAGAACTTTATTGCTTTTCAGTTTACCACAACAAAAAGTGTAAATCTTTTACAGTGTCAAGAAAGAAAACATCTGATTAGTGAAATGGGCTAAGTCTATGTGGAAAAGCAGCCAGTTGCTTGGGAAGATTGTTGTGTGGAGTACTGGTGTGAGAAAACCAGGAAATGCATGAGTAGGTGAACTGGCCGCCGTGATATAACTGAGAAATTGTTAAAAACGGCGTTAAACCCCATTCAATCAATCAATCTGATTGGTGAGACGCTAATTCATTCTCAAAATTGGCAGTAAAAGTCTTGCAATGAGCACAGAGTTATTTCTGAACATATAACAATTTAAAGTTCCTGGGCCTGGACTTTGTAAAATAAACTTCATTATTCTACATTGTAGGTGCTTCTTCCTAAATTAAAAGCAAAGCCAGTCAGAACAGCCAGTGGGGTAAGTATATTATATAATGATTTTAACCCTTTCCCACTTTAAAGGCACTTGGATGCATCTGCAGCAGACGACTTTTGAAAACTTTGTGGCAAAAAACTTTCAGTAATTTTACCTACAATTATAGAGATTTTTCATATTTTTTTTGATGTTGTCTGCTGCAACTTTGCTGTAGATTTATATATGGGGGAAAGTTTTAATCAATCATCTAGCAATGTCATTTTATCATTGAGCTTTCATGATGTGGTTATGGAATCATCTGTCACTTAACCCTTTCCCACATACAATAAATCTGCAGCAGACGACTTTGAAATTATCAAGTCCAAAATATAGAAAATCTCTATTAATTTAAGTATGATTATTGAATCGAGTTGAAATCATTGTGACAAATGGAAAAATTGCTCATCATGAGCAATTTATCCATTTGCCACTATGACTTCAAAAGTCGTCTACTTCAGAGGTATCAGAAAGCGTCTACATGAGGGAAAGGGTTAAGTAGACAATCTCTGATTCACCTTGTAGCATAGCATAGCCATATTATCCCTTTCAATCATACAACACCCAAGCAGACATCTTTGATTTGTTTGTTTTGGGTTTTATGTCGTTTTCAACAGCTAGGGTCATATGACTGCAGACTGGAATTTACATTGAGAATTAAAATAAATACTGCATGAGAGTAAATGTTAACCCTTTCCTTCTGACACCTCTGCAGCAGACGGCTTTTTGAAAACATAATGACAAAAGACGAAATTACTCAAAACGAGCAATTTCTCCTTTTGACACAATATTTTCCACGTTTAGTCATAGGTTATCCATTCAATTATAGAGATTTTCTATGTTTTGAGAAAATATGTTAAAACTCATCTGCTGCAGAATTGTCGTATGAGGGAAAGGGTTAAAGCAAGGCAGTAGTTTCTATTAGCAGAAGTGTAAAGACATACCACATTCTTAATCAAATGAGATACATTGTCCTAATATTAATGGAATAAGTTACCATTTAGACCACCCAACTTGAGATGATTTATGTGTGAATTATAAATCGCTTTTTACATAATGAATTAATTTAGACAAACAGTCAAATAGCTGAAATTGAAATAATTTGATAATTTTGTAAATGCAACAACAATGTGGGCCTATTTAACCCTTTCCCACATACATCACATTTTGCTGCATCTGCAACAGAAGACTATTTAAAGCAATGTGTTAAAGGAGAAATTGTTCATAATGAAAACAAATTCTCCTTTTGTCACAATATTTTCAATTCTATTCAATAATTGTTTTTGCTTTTATAGAGGTTTGCTATGACTTTACCTAGATGTTTTAAGTCATTTGATGCAGATTCATCATATATGGCAAAGGCTTAAACCTTTCCCACATATAGACGCTTTCTGATGCCTTTGCAACAGGCGTCTTTTGAAATTATTATGGCAAAAGCAGAAATTGCTCATAATGAGCAATTTCACCTTTTGCCACAATGTTTTCAACTCTATTTAATAATTAGACTCTCATTGATGGAAATTGATCACATTGTTGCCAGGATGTTTTCAAAGTCTTCAGCTGCAGATTTGTTGAATGTGGGAAAGGATTAAGAAGCCATTCAGACAATCAGCTGCCAACTGTTGCTTTTTGACTTTTCAAGATGTTTTGAGATTTAGTTGTTGTTGTTGCTGTTTTCAGATTGCTGTTGTTGCTGTAATGTGTAAACCTCACAGATGTCCTCATATTGCAATGACGGGCAACATATGTGTGTAAGTAACCCAAAGAACTTTTATGCAGCCTAAACCCTTTTCTACATACAACAAATCTAAAGCGGACGCCTTTCAAAATATCTAGGCAAAGATATGGAAACATCGAGTTGAAGACATTGTGGTAAAATGAGAAATTGCTCATTATGAGCAAAACGTACTTTTGCCACAATGTTTTCATAAGGCATCTGCTGCATATGCAACACTTCCATAGGTATGAAAGGTTTTCCCTTTTGACTGATACGGATGACAATTGATGCCTTTTGTCTGTTGGAATTGGAGAATTTTTTCTTTTCAATGAAGACATTTCCAAAATTATTATATCGAGTTTATGGTTTAAATCTCTTGTTGCATGTATTTCTGTTAAAATTGTTATAAACAGTAAAGAAAAGACACTATTTTAGCCATGAATTTCCATTTTGTCACTTCTAGAGAACTTTCCTGAAATAAAACGAAATTAATGAGATAACATTTACAATTTACTCAGTTGACCACACAAAAGTACTCAAGGTGATATATTGTGATTTTGTATCTGGAGTCCGTCCTCATCATCAACATGTCCTTATACAACACCTCTTCATCACTAGGCCAATTTCAACCAAACTTCACAGGCATCATCCTTTGGTTGACATGTCTGAAATTGTTCAAAAAAGATATTCTCAGTAAGCTGGTATCTGCAGCATGAGAATGGCTTAACTGCAAAAGATATCAGATGATTCACTTTTCTGTATCTATGGGTCTCCTAAGTTTGTGATCAAAAGCATTAAAATAAACTACACTGTCAAGTACTAAATGAATCTTTAGACATCAGAAAATAGTAACACACTTCTCAATTGATTGCTAATACAAAGTCATGGGAGAAAAGAATGAACATAATGACGTGAGGAACTAAGATAGATCTCGAAGTTGGAAGGTTCTACGATATATGAACCAATTTAGTCATGACTGCAAAGTTAAAATTCATTGTGAGCCTTTTTTGAGTCTATGAACTCAATGCATTTTTATAATGTAATAAATTAAGTGGATGTCGTAACAAAAACAGTCTTCATCTTTGTATAGAACAGATTGAAGGTTAACCCTTTCCTCCATACAACAAATAGGCAGCAGAGGACTCTGAAAACATACCAAAAAAAGAAAAATCCAAACTCCATTTAAATACAATAAATGAATAGATTTAAAAACATGCTGACAAAATGAGAAATTGCTCGTTTTGAGCAATTTCTTCTTTTGTTGCCATGTTTTCTAAAAGGTTTCTGCTTCAGAGGCATAAGAAAGGGTGTATATGAGGGAAAGGGTTATTACTGAAAGATATAAATAATTTAATAGTGAAATAAAACAGAAGGTTCATCTATTTCAGATATTGTCCAGGGGGACCGGATTCAGATTTTGAATACTCAACACAGTCTTACACAGGTTATGAGGTACCTTCTAGTTCATGTAGTTGTCTAGACCATTTTAACCCTTTCCCACTTGTAGATGCATTCTGACGCATCTGCAGCAGATGAATTTTGAAAACATTGTGATAAAAGAAGAAATTGCTAGAAACGAGTGATTTTACCTTTTGCCACAAGGTTTTCAACCTTAATGTTTTTACATAATTGTTTTCAAAGTCATCTGCTGCAGATTTGTTGCATGTGGGAAAGGGTTAACTTTATTCAACATACAACTTATCTGCAGCAGATGAAACCTTTTGGCAAATATACAGAAAAATGTCTATAATTGGAAGTAACATTATAAAACAGATTTGAAAATTTTGTGAAAAAAGAGGATATGCTCAGCGTGAGCAATTTTACTTAATTAGAATTTTTCAAAAAATGTCTGCTAAAGATCTAAATGCCTCTGAATGTTGGAAAGGGGAGTTAAGTCAACAGTCATATAAGGATATCGCTTATTAAATAACAGTTTGCTTTACAGTCCTGTTATCCCTTTAACCCTTTCCCACTTGCAGACGAGGCATTTTGACACAACTGCAGGAGATGACTTTTGAAAGCATTGTGGCAAAAGTAGAAATGGGTAATAATGCACAATTTCAGCATTGTTACAATGTTTTTAAATTATTTCAATAAATTAATGATACTTTCTTTTAAGCTCATCTGAGCGCAAAGTATTGGCCAGATTTGAAAAAATATATATATCACTAGTTGAAGTAGTTTCTTTGGTGACCCTCTGCCAAGATTGTTGATTTTTTTTTTGGATCCATTGTAAAACATAGCAGTTAGGGGGTGAGGCATGCTTTACATAATGTTTACATATACCTTGGCTACATAAATGTTTACATATAACTTGGCTACATGAATGTATATATAGTGAAAACTTCTTGTCCAAAAGTTTAGGCCCGATTTGAAAATAATGTGTCACCACTATTCCTTGTGTGACCCTCTTCCAAGGTTGTTCAAATTAATAAGATCAGATGAGTGATTTAGGACCATCATAGTCCTCTTGTATATAGATATTGCATATTTTTGCCTAGACATTTTAAATTCCTCTGCTGCAGATTTGTTAATTGTGGGAAACAGTTAACTTTTGATAATGCACCTATCTACTGAAGTCTATGCGGTACATATTGTCAAGATCAGACAGCTCATCTACACTGTTTACCATATAGTGACTCATAGAAGGTTTCAAGAAACTTCTGTAAAGCATTGTCCATTTGGATCCTTTGCATGAATGCCGAGACAAGTCTCTTTGCTCTCATACATTAATTACGTTAAGTTTGGTTTTTCGCATTGTACCATTCACATTATACATTTGATTTCAGCCTACCTCCATGAGAGCTATAAGGGCAAGATACAATCCATTTTTACAGACAAGACATAGAGTGGATCAGGTCAGTGTCACTGAATAAATCATCAGTTTTCTATACATCAACTTGTATTTTATTAATAGATTTATTAGAATGTAACACTGTTTTCAATAGGTTTTTAGCTCACCTGTGCACGAAGTGCTCAGGGTGAGTTATTGTGATCGCCCTATGTCCGGCGTCCGTTGTCCGTCGGTCGTCGTCCGTCGTCCGTCAACATTTTCTCCTCTGTAACCGGTGGGTCAACTGGGATGAAACTTCACAGAAAGCATCCTCTCAATGGCCTCACCAGAATTCCTTAAAATTTTTGGGATCCATGCAGAATTCTGGTTTCCATGGCAACGAAATGAAAAAAACTTCAAAATTCTTAAAAAATCTTCTCCTCCGAAAGTGTCAGGCCGATTTTCAAATTATTTTGTAGAAATGATCCTTGGGTGACCCTCTATCAGATTCCTTCAAGCCATGTTGATTGGTCGAAAAACATGGCCGCCAGGGGGGGGGGGGGGGCTATTTTGCCGTATATGGCTATAGTGCAAACTTAAAAAATCTTCTCCTCCAAAAGTGTTTGGCCGATTTTCAAATAATTTTGTAGAAATGTTCCTTGGGTAACCCTCTATCAGATTCCTTCAAGCCATGTTGATTGGTTGAAAAACATGGCCGCCAGGGGGCGGGGCTATTTTGCCTTATATGGTTATAGTGAAAACTTAAAAAATCTTCAACATCTTCTCCTCAGTAACCAGTGGGTCAATTGGGATGAAACTTCACAGAAAGCATCCTCTCAATGACCTCACCAGAATTCCTTCAATTTATTGGGATCCATGCAGAATTCTGGTTTCCATGGCAACGAAACGAAAAAAACTTCAAAATTCTTCTCCTCCCAAATTGGTTTGCAGATTTTGAACTTATTTTGTAGAAATGTTCCTTGGGTGACTCTCTATCAGATTCCTTGAAGCCATGTTGATTGGTCGAAAAACATGGCCGCCAGGGGGGGGCGGGGCTATTTTGCCTTATATAGCTATAGTGCAAACTTAAAAAATCTTCTTCTCCAAAAGTGTCAGGCCGATTTTCAAATAATTTTGTAGAAATGTTCCTTGGATGACCCTCTATCAGATTCCTTCAAGCCATGTTGATTGGTCAAAAAACATGGCCACAAGGGGTCGGGGCTATTTTGCCTTTTATGGCTATAGTGAAAACTTAAAAAATCTTCTCCTCCAAAAGTGTCAGGCCGATTTTCAAATAATTTTGTAGAAATGTTCCTAGGGTGACCCTCTATCAGATTCCTTCAAGCCAAGTCGATTGGTCGGAAACTATGTCCGCCAGATGGCGGGGCTTATATAGCTAAAGTGAAAAAAAAAATCAGGTGAGCGATTCCAGGGCCATCATGGCCCTCTTGTTTCAAGTTATGCTATGGCAGCCTGTCAGCGTGATGCCTGACTTTCTCCCACCAGTACTCCACACATCAATTTCTAGGCAACTGGCTACCTTTCAACATAGACTGATAAAGCACTCGGTTAGAGACGAATGATGCTTGTCACAAGAACTTTTCTTAATCATTGGAAAAAACAAATGGTCATACTAGGGTTCTAAGTCACATTCTATAGATTGATAGCCTTCTTTGTTATTGACTGGGACTTATATTTTAATTTTTGACAAGTTTAACAATGACTTAAACCTTTCCCTCATACGACAATTCTGCAGCAGACGACTGAACATATTTTGTCAAAAATAGAAAATCTCTATAATTGAAATGATACCCCATGACTAAAAGTGGAAAACATTGTGGCAAAAGGAGAAATTGCTTGTTTTGAGCAATTTTTTCTTTTGTCAATATGTTTTCAAAAAGCCGTCTGCTGCAGAGGCGTCAGAAAGCGTCTATATGAGGTAAAGGGTTAAATGACATAAATGGCTTCAACCTTTCCCCTTCAACTGACAAATTTTGATACCTCTTACAAGAATACATTATTAACAATGTTGAATGTAGAAATTACCTTTTATGAACTAGTATTTTCTCCTTTCTCCACAATGTTTTCAACTCTGAACCCAATATCCGTTGAAATACATGGCCACCAGGGGATTGCTTGTTTTCCTTATATGTATAGAGTAAAAACTTTGAAAACTATTGAAGTTCTATTAAATCAGGTGAGCGATATAGGGCCATCATGGCCCTCTTGTTAGCTCTTAATGTTTCCCAAAAGTAGCATTTCATTCTATTTATTGTGCTTGTTGTTTTCAGCTAAAGCAGCTAGGTCACAATGTGGATAAGGTAGAGTTTATAGTGATGGGAGGGACTTTTATGAGCTTAGCTGAGGATTACAAAGACTATTTTATCAGAAATCTCCATGATGCATTGTCAGGCCACACCAGTAGCTCTGTGGAGGAAGCAGTTAAGTAAGGTTACTCAGAGGACTAGATAAGAGGGAGTGATCAGGTCTTTTCCCCACAATATTTCTCTTACAACTCAACAAAATCCTATGTTGTGGGTACCCAAAACAATCGTCTCACTCAGATGATTCTTTTGAGTACCCACAACATAGGTTTGAATGTCAAATAAGGATTTAAGAACATGAAAATTGCTTCTTATCTGGATCTTTGGTTTCTTCATAGCATAATTAACCGGTTCCCTCTTCCAGACACAGTCTGAAGCAGGTGCAGCAGACATCTTTTAACACAATGACAATAAAATGTTTTCAACTCTATTCAATAATTAGACATTCATTTACATAGATTTCCGATAATTTTGCCGGTATGTTTTCAAAATCATCTGCAACAGATATGTTGCATGGGGGAAATGGGGGTCAAAACGTTTTAAATGTTTATCTGATGATATTGTTGAACAGTTCCTTAAACATTAAAGGGAAACATTGAAAGTGCACACTTTCGCTGACATTTGCACATGGCTTTTAATTTGGAAATGATTTCACATAAATATTACTTGGTTGAATCTTTCCAAAGAATCTTCAAAGCATCTTGATTGGTTGTTAAAAGCGGTGCTAGTTTCTTTTTATGACTATATCTATGTTTGAGGTAACATGTATTTATACGTTTCAGATATTCAGAGCGAAGTAAAACAAAATGTATTGGTATTACGATAGAAACAAGGCCAGATTACTGTCTGAAAAAGCATTTGAGGTAAGAATTTCTAAGTCGAGTCAGATCCATCTATAAGTATGTCTTTTTTAGATCACCTAGAGCCAAAGGCTCAAGGTGAGCTATTCTGATCACTTTTTGTCAGTCGTCCGTCGTTAACTTTTAGCTTTAAACATCATCTACTCCGAAACCACACGACCGATTGTATCCAACCTTCACAGGAATGTTCCTTTGGTTGCCCTCTTTCAAAATTGTTCAAAGATTTAAATTCCATTGAGAACTTCGGCATCAGAAAGGGGGCAAAATGTCCAAACTTTAAAAATCTTCTCCTCTGAATCTGCATGTCAGATTCCAATATTGGGTGACCCTCTCTACAAAGATTGTTCAAGGCATAGTATTTGGTTGAAAAACATGGCATTCAGGAGGCATCAGAAAAGGGGCAAAATGATAAAATTTGGAAATTCCCTTTTTATCTCGACTTTTGAAAAAACGAGAGCTATTGTCATGACCCTGGCGTCGTCCGATTAAGGTTTTTTGTAGGCGGCGGCGTGGTCGTTAAGGTTTTTTGTTTAGCTCGGCTTTTTTTTCTTTTTTCTGTTTTCTCCCTATCAGTCGAGCGTCTGTGCTGTACGCGGTGCTCTTGTTTTAAGTTCGTGTCTGATATTAAGAAAATTGAATAGGAATCTTACTTCAGTGATCCTCTACTTAATTTGTTCAAGCCGTATTGATTGGTTACAAAATCATAGCAACCTTGCGTCATCACAAAAGGGGTAAATTGAACTTTTAGCTAAAAATGACAACTCCTACCATTCCACTCGACCAATTTCAAGGTTACTTCACAGGAATGTTCCTTTGATGGTCCTCTGTTAAAATTGTTCAAAAACTTACATTCTGTGTAGAACTTTTGTTGCTGTGGCATCAGAAATTGAGAAAAATACCCAAACTTTAAAAACCTCCATCTCCATTTGTCAAATACCAAGATAATTTGGCATAAATGTTCTTTGGGTGACTCTCTACAAAAACTGTTCAAGCCATATTGATTTCGTTGACAAACAGGGCAGCAAAGCGGCATCAGGAAAGGTGCAAAATGACAAAACTTTATAATTCCATTCTTATTGAAGTTCTTATTAGATTTCAAGATACAAATGGCTTTTACTGATGAACTATTTCTTTAACTGAGTGTCCACTCCTGATCAAATTTTCACAGATAATTGAAGTTAAATATTTGCTTCTAATTAACTATCATTCAGGTGATCGATTTAGGGCCATCTTGGCCCTCTTGTTTTATATTGTATGGTAATAAAATATGGCCAGATGTTAGTAAGATTGATCTAAGATACCTTTAACCCTTTCCCACATACAAGAAGTCTGCAGCAAATCTCTATAATTGAATGGATAACCAATGACTAAAAGTGGAAAACATTGTGGCAAATGGAGAAATTGCTCATCATGAGCAATTTCTCCTTTTGCCACAATGTTTTCAAAAGTTGTCTGCTCAGAGGCGTCAAAAAGTGTCTGTATGAGGGAAAGGGGTAAGGTAGACAACATTTGAAAACAAGGTACAAAAAAGGGTAAATTGCTCCTCTTTTCACAATGTTTTTAAATTTTATTTCCAATTTCTAGAATAATTTTTAGATCAGCATGTAGTTCTTGTAATGAGCTTTAAGGATCTTGAACCGTAGTCTTCAGAAGTCGTCAACATTTTGCTTTAAATGCTATCTCTTTAACTTTTGCACCATTTTCCTGTTGACTCTCAGACAGTCACCCTGATTAGCTGAAATTCATGGTCGTAAGGGAGCAGGCAGTGCTAGTTTCCCTTTTGCGCCTATAGTGAAACTTTTGAAAATGTTCTTCTCTGAAAGTACTTATCCAATTACAAAATGAATTTACAGGAATGTTCTCTTGTTGACTCTCTAAAAACTTTAAATTATTTTGATTGTCAAAAAACATGGCCCTTAGTCGATTGGATTGGTGTATGAATTGTATGCATATTGGTTATATGAGGGAAAACGGTAAATAGCTTCGATTAGAATAATTTAGTGTTGATGTTTTCATAAATCCAAGTATAACAAATATACAGCAGACAAGGCCTCTTGTTTTTAGCTCACCTGAGCTTTGCTCAAGGTGAGTTATTGTGATCGCCTTTTGTCCGGCGTCCATCGTGCGTCGTGCGTCAACTTCTTCTCCTCAGTAACCAGTGGGTCAATTGGGATGAAACTTCACAGAAAGCATCCTTTCAATGACCTCACCAGATTTCCTTCAAATTTTTGGGATCCATGCAGAATTCTAGTTTCCATGGCAACTAAATGAAAAAAACTTCAAAATTCTTCATCTCCCAAACTGGTTGGCAGATTTTCAAATAATTGTGTAGAAATGTTCCTTGGATGACCCTCTATGAGATTCCTTCAAGTCATGTTGATTGGTCGAAAAACATGGCCGCCAGGGGGGGGCGGGGCTATTTTGCCTTATATGGCTATAGTGAAAACTTAAAAAATCTTCTCCTCCGAAAGTGTCAGGCCTATTTTCAAATAATTTTGTGGAAATGTTCCTTGGATGACCCTCTATCAGATTCCTTCAAGCCATGTTGATTGGTCGAAAAACATGGCCGCCAGGGGGGCAGGGCTATTTTGCCTTATATGGCTATAGTGAAAACTTAAAAAATCTTCTCCTCCGAAAGTGTCCGGCCGATTTTCAATTAATTTTGTAGAAATGTTCCTTAAGTGACCCACTATCAGATTCCTTCAAGCCATGTTGATTGGTCGAAAAATATGGCCGCCAGTGGGCAGGGCTATTTTGCCTTATATGGCTATAGTGAAAACTTAAAAAATCTTCTCCTGAAAGTGTCAGACCGATTTTCAAATAATTTTGTAGAAATGTTCCTTGGATGACCCTCTATCAGATTCCTTCAATCCAAGTTGATTGGTCGAAAAACATGGCCGCCAGTGGGCAGGGCTATTTGCATTATATGGCTATAGTGAAAACTTAAAAAACATTCTCCTTCAAAAGTGTCTGACCGATTTTCAAATAATTTTGTAGAAATGTTCCTAGGGTGACCCTCTATCAGATTCCTTCAAGCCAAGTTGATTGGTCAGAAACTATGGCTGCAAGGGGGTGGGGCTTATATAGTTAAAGTGAAAAAAAATAAAATCAGGTGAGCGATTCCAGGGCCATCATGGCCCTCTTGTTTGGAATATGTGGAGGGTGTATATTGATATAAAAGATCCAGGGCCTCACAGCTATATTGGTTTACTTTTCACAGTGATATGTTAAAGTATGGGTGCACTAGACTTGAAATCGGTGTTCAGAGTGTGTATGAGGATGTTGCCAGGGATACCAACAGGGGTCATACTGTGCGAGCCGTTTGTGAATCCTTTCAACTCTCCAAAGATGCAGGTTTTAAAGTTGTGTCACATATGATGCCAGATTTACCCAACGTTGGATGGGAGAGAGATATTGAACAGTTTATCGTAAGTTTTCACCCACATACAACAAATCTGCAACATACGACTTTGAAAGTATTCAGTGAAAATTTACGGAAAATCTATAAATGAAAGAACAAGAATAAAGCTGAAAACATTGTTGCAAAAAATGCTCATTATGAGAATGTTTTCAAAGGCTGAATATGGATTGAATACGGAGACAATGTGTCGGTCAGACAGCTTTTAAGGTTGTTGGTCAACATTTGGCTTCAAACTGCAGATTTCTTGTATATAGGAAAGAGTCAAATGACATGTCCCAAGCAACTGCCCAAATTTTAGAATAATGTCTCCACATGTCGTTGTATCTGGTTGTCTACAAACAAATTCAAAGTCATCCTTTTGATGGCACAAGATGGCAACCATAATCAGAGTTATCTGGTGAGCGATACATTGTTATTAGGGCTGTCAGCGATTAATCGGTTACTCAGTTAACCGTATTTTATTCGATTAATCGGTTAGTAATTCAAGTAATAGAGTACTCGGAAAAATAAATAAAATATATACACAGTTGTATTTCACCTTTTGTTCTTTTCAATTTGTCACACGTATCTGACCATAGGTTAATTATTCACACCTTGATCCGGAATGTTTACATAACTGTGAAAACGGCCCCACTCGATTGTATTGATGACCGTTTGTTATTGAATGATTTAGGCTGATCTAACGATTAATTACAGGACAGCTTGTTTCTTTTTAAAAAACTTTGATGTCTTATACAAGGCTAGAATTATATGATAATGACTTTTTAATGTTATTGGAATGAATTTGATAAATTTGAATTGTTGTATTTGTAAATTATTTACCAACCGGTTTAGAAGATTTAGAGAATAGTTTTAAGTTTTTAACACATTTTCCCCCGAGTTGGTATTTAAAGATATGCAGCTATGCACCTCTTTCATTCAACATATTCTAAATCGTATAACGGTCACTTCGTTAAAAAAAAAGGATATTTTCTTTATAACTATAAATTAAAAAAATAAAATAAAAAAGTTGGTTGACATGAATGAAAACTTTCCGATAACAATGTTCTAGTCTGATTTATACATGACCAGGAAATGCGAGTTAAAACAACAATAACAAAACCCGAAAGCAAGTGAATATTTATTGTTTATGAATCTATACGGTTAACCGAGTAACCGGTTCGTAATATCGGTAACCGTTGCCATCCCTAATTGTTATATAGGTATCTTATTTAATTTCCAGGAACTTTTTGAAAATCCAGCATTTAGACCAGATGGTTTGAAAATATACCCTACATTGGTGATTCGTGGGACAGGTATGTACAGCTAATATATACAATATAACCCCCTTCCAACATAAAAAAAAAGAATCTGTAGCAGATGACTTCGAAAATATCTATTATAGGAAAATAAATGAAATCTTCTGGAATGAAGGTACAATTTTAGAAGAGAGATGATAATATTGTGGAGAAACAACACAATTTCTCTCACAGCACATTTTTAAAAACTCTTTGTGTAGAGTTGAAAACATTATGGCAAAAGGAGAAATTACATATAATTATACCCTGCCAAAGGCGGATGGGATATTGGTTTGGCATTGTTCACCCATCTGGAGCCATATCTAAGGTATGGTTGGATGGATTTGATTAAAACTATATGGAAATGGTAATTTCCACAGGGAAGTGTCAGACTGCAAGTTTCTCTAAGATTGCCTCAAAAACACCAAAGTTATGTCCTTGGACATATATTGCATATGTACTGTATATCCTAGTTTATATCAAAATTACATTGTGAACAGTCTACAATCCAATTTGAGCATCCTATCGTCATCTCCATCAATGTTTAATATTGTAATATTGGATAAACCACACGGTCAATTTGTCAAATTTGAGAAGGAAAAATTGAACACTATCTCTTAGCCTCATTTTTGATCAAATCATCATAAGATTCATCAGAAGATTCATCTCCATCAAATCCATGCTAGGTTCAAAACTGGGCTCCATGTGGTAACAAATTTGGTCAAATTTTAATAGAAAAAACCTTGTGAACAAATTAGAGGCCAAATTTTTCATCTGATATTCATGAAAAATTATCAGAACATTTATCTCTATCATATCTAGGTTCAAACCTTGGTCATGTACCATCCAAAATAAGGTCTTTAGGCCAAGCATTCTTTTACAATTTTTATTTTGGCAGGGAATCTCAATTTAACTAATTTACAATTTAACTAATTTACTTGTTATTAATTTCACATTTTGTGATTATGATCTGCAAATGCATCAAAATGGTCCTTCATGTGGGAAAAGAGTAATTTGTGTATGAGACATTTTTAGCTCCAGCCAGTCGAGCTTATGTCATGGCGAATTGTCTGTCGTGCTTGCGTCTGTGCGTGCGTCAACTTTTTCCTTTAAACCACTTCTTCTCCCTAACCACTTGGCCAATTTGGTTGAAACTTCATAGGAAGTATCCTCTCAATGTCCTCTCTTAAATTCCTTCAATTTTTTTTGATCCATCCATAATTCTGGTTTCCATGGCAACCAAAAAAAAAAATAGTGAAAACTTAAAAAATCTTCTTCTCCGAAAGTGTCAGGCCGATTTTCAAATAATTTTGTAGAAATGTTCCTTGGGTGACCCTTTATTAGATTCCTTCAAGAAATGTTGATTGGGCAAAAATCATGGCCGCCAGGGGGCGGGCTATTTTGCCTTATATAGCTAAAGTGAAAACTTAAAAAATCTTCTTCTCCAAAAGTGTTCAGCAGATTTTCAAATAATTTTGTAGAAATATTCCATGGGTGACCCTCTATCAGATTCCTTCAAGCCATATTGATTGGTAAAAAAACATGGCCGTCACAGGGCGGGGCTATTTTGCCTATATAGCTAAAAAGAAAAATCTTCACCTCCGAAAGTGTTTGGCTGATATTCAAATAATTTTGTATAAATGTTCCTAGGCTTACCCTCTATCAGATTCCTGCAAGCCATGTTGATTGGTTGAAAAATATGGCTGCCAGGGGGTTTGGCTATTTTGCCTTATATGGCTATAGTGAAAACTTAAAATATCCTATCCTCCGAAAGCGTCAGGCCGATTTTCAAATAATTTTGCAGAAACATTCCTTGGGTGACACTCTACAAGATTCCTTAAAGTTAAAAATGCTCTTGCCCGTGGGAGAAATTGCTCATTAGCAGTTTCTCCTTCTGCATTTTTGTTTTCAAAAGCCATCTGTTGCAGAGGTGTCAGAAAGTGTTTGCATGTGGGAAAGGGTTAAATGAAAAAACTGTTGAAAATAGAATTAAACTCTCATTTTTTCAAACAATTTACTTATATCAAGCTGTTATCACTTTATCCTTTAAATTAAAGGTCTGTACGAGTTATGGAAGACTGGTAGATACAAGAGTTATCCCCCTTCAACACTCATAGATCTTGTGGCAAGAATTTTAGCTTTGATACCACCATGGACAAGGGTGTACAGAGTTCAAAGGTAGTTATTATATGACTGTTATATTGCTTAACCCTTTCCCACACACACAAATTCTGCAGCAGACGACTTTGAGACATACCCAAAACTCCCTTTAAATGAGAGAACAATAATTGAATAGAGTTGTAATCATGGTGACAAAAGGAGAAATTGCTTGTTTTGAGCAATTTTGTCGCCATAGTTTCAAAGAGCCGCCTGCTGCAGAGGCGTCAAAAACCGTCTATATAATGCCTTGGCATCAGAGTACTTTTGAAACATTTAGCTAAAGGAGAAAATCCTCATAATGTTTTCTACTTTATTCAATAATTGTATTTCATTTTGTAGAGAGTTTCTGTATCTTGACGTTTTTCAAAGCGGTCTGCTGCATAGATGTTGTATGTCGGAAAGGGTTATCAATCAACAGCTATAAATAGACGAAACAGATAACACAATCTGCTTCATTTCCTTTGTGATATCAACCTTATTGACTGATATAAGGCATGCAGTGTTCTCCTGTAAAATTCCAAGCTTTGGTGAAGTCAAAGTTAATTTTATGCATAAGAAGCCTGAAATGCACATAAAAAGTTTTTGTTAATATGTCAGACTGATATTTATTTTCATTTTTGATTCTTAAAATTGTAATTTTTCATCATGATAGTAAATATGAGGAGATCCTGAGACGTAAATAAAGCCGAACTTCAGCACATTTTAAAAGTAAAAAGATAATATGTTATGTTTTATTTGAACATTTTATAGTATAATTTTCCTATAACAAACCAATAATTGACTTTGGGAGAGCTTAAGAATGTGTTATGTTTGAGTCAATCTGTAAACATTGTTTGTTTGAATAAAGTTCCAAAAGCCAAATAATTGATCATAATATGTTATGTATACATGTAAATGGATAAGTTACCAGTTGACTCTGTTCAGTTTCATTTTCAAATGTTTCTACATAAGCGCACATTTGATATTTATACTCTGTTTGTAAGTGATATGTTTATGTTGGCTAGCTGGATCCTTGGTCAGTAAGACAAATAAACTTAACCCTTTCCCTCATATAGACGCTTTCTGATGCCTCTGCAGCAGAGAGCTTTTTGAAAACATAGTGACAAAAGAAGAAATTGCTCAAAACAAGCAAATTCTCCTTTTGACACAATGTTTTCCACTTTTAGTCATAGGTTATCCATTCAATTATAGAGATTTTCCATTTTTTGACAAAATATGTTCAAAGTTGTCTGCTGCAGAATTGTCATTTGAGGGAAATGGTTAATAAAACAAACTTCAATTTCTCAGATTTTGCAATGATACTCGGTACACATGTTCATCATGAATAGTAGATGTGCAAGAGATTAAGTTAGACATTGTGAAGATAATTTAACCATACACTCATGCCGACTTATCTGCATCTGCCTTTGATTGCACCAATGTTTACTACTCTGTTCAATAATTAAACTTTTGTTTTAAGAATTTTGCTGAATTTTTGCCTCAAGTCTGCTGTAAATTTATCTGGTGTTAGTGAAACTTGGTACACATGATAATCAAGATTTCGTAATATCTGTTCAGGCATTTTAGAATTATCTTACCTTGAACTTTGCCTCATTTGGTCCTATACAAACAGTTGGCGAGGGTAACAGTTGTTAAATCATTATGACAGTTCTAGTTTTTTCCTTCCCAAAATGTTGAAAGGACAAGAATTTTGACGTAATTTGAACAAAGACATCTGATTATGAGCAATTTATCCTTTTGCCACTTTGATTTCAAAAGTTATTAAAATGGGTCTGCATGTATGAAAGGGTTATATCGTTTCAATGATTACACTGAAATGCATTTACCTCCTAGACAAATATGTGTTTTTAGCTCGCCTGTCACGTAATGACAAAGTGAGCTTTTGTGATCGCTCTTTGTTCGTCGTCTGTCGTCCGTCCACAATTTCTTGTGAACACGATAAAGTCTTCATTTATCATCTGATGTTTACCAAACCTATTCAGTAGCTAGATATACATTAGATCTTGGTTCCTTTCGAAAACCGGCCAGATCCATCCATGCATGAAGGGATTATGGCCCTTTTATTATCCGATTATCATTATTATCATTTATTATCCAAGGTTTACCAAACTTATACAGTAGCTAGATAAACATGAGAGCTCGGTCCCTTTTGAAAACCAGCCAGATCCGTCATGCATGACTAAATTATGGCCCTTTAAAATTGACAAAATTGTTATAATTGACTTTGTGAACACGATAAAAACTTCATTTATGTGTCATATGTCCTTTACATTGGCAATATTGACACATTGTTGGATGATGCAGATATTGAAAACAGAAATTCTACCTTATTTACTCCTGGAGAATGTCAACGACCTGTCAGTATTTTTCAAGATAAAGATTCAGAATGTTGCTTAAGTGACCCACTATCCGATTCCTTCAAGCCATGTTGTTTGGTTGAAACATGGCCACCAGGGGGGCGAGGCTATTTTGCCTTATATGGCTTGAGTGAAAACTTAAAATATCTTCTCCTCCGAAAGTGTTTGCCCGATTTTCAAATAATTTTGTAGAAATATTCCTAGGGTGACCCTCTATCAGATTCCTTCAAGCCATGCTGATTGGTCGAAAACTATGGCCGCCAGGGGGCGGGGCTTATATGGCTAAAGTGAACAAAAATAAAATCAGGTGAGCAATATAGGTCATAGTCCTCTTGTTTTAATTTTTCAGAGATATTCCAATGCCATTGGTAAGTTCTGGAGTGGAGCATGGTAATTTGCGGGAATTGGCACTTGCAAGGATGAAAGATCTGGGAACACAGTGTAGAGATGTGAGAACACGAGAGGTGGGAATACAGGAAATTCACAATAAAGTGAAGCCATATGAGGTATTGGCCCAAATATTTTTAGAACCACACCAATGTAGTTGATAATTCTATTTATTATATACCTTTTTTCAGAGCTTTAGTGCAAAAGTAAAAAAGATCGAAATGATAGAAAGCCATGCTCAATATCTGTGTAGACGTGCATGTATATACTTGAAACTATGCAAGTTCTTCCGCTAATAGGTTGCATGTGTGTGACGTCATTTAAAATGAATGAAAACCATGTTCTAATGCTTGTTTGCATATTACAGACTTGTAAAACGTTCTCTGTATACATAGTGTGGTCTAAATCCAACCTAAAGCTATGAAATTATCACTGTTCAAATAAAAAAAAAAGTCTGCTATTTATGAAACTTTATGCATGGCAGCGTATTTGTAAAAACACCTTTTTATTTCAAACAAAGTTGAAAGCTTTTAATGAAAGCAAGTAGTTCCGGCATCACTGCAAAAGTGACATGCAAAAGTGACAAAATCGCTAGTGACAATTTTCAATGAAAATTAAAAATAATATATTGATTTATTCCAGTATTTCATTGATTAAATATAATAGTCAATGTGTCACATATGATAATCTTCACAAGTCATTTATACTAGCATTTTGCTTTAACCCTCCTACATACAACAAATCAGGAGCAGACGACTTTGAAAACGTCTAGGCAAAAAATTAAAAAGTCTCTATAAATGAAAGTTTAATTATTGAATAGAATCGAAAACATTTTGAAAAAAGGAGAAATTGATTGCTATAAAAAAAAAAATCCGTTTGTAAGAATGTTTCAAAAGTCTTCTGCTGCAAAAGTGTCTGTATGAGGAAAAGTCTTAAGTGTATCTATCTTTATGTACATGTATTATATGTATATGTTTAACTCGTCTGTTTTTCGAAGAAAAAAAGTCGGGCTATTGTGATACCATTGGCATTATCGTCACAAAACTTTGACCTTGTCTTATCACACAAAAACAATTACACATATATAGATGAAACTTCGTACACATGTTTCTAGAAACAATATGCATGTCTATACCAAGTACATAACTTTGGCTTAAATAATTATTCAGTTATTAGGACTTAGAAATTCATACAAAAAGTTTAACTTTGCCCATAAGTCAAAAACTGTTCAACATTTTCAAATGGAAATAGTACACATGTTCCTAGCAACAATATGCATGTCTATTTAAAGTCACATAACTTAGTAAAAACAGATTAGCATTTGCATTCGTTCTGCGGTGCTCTTGTTTATTGTATGCATTACTAATAGCAATATTTATTGTACTGATGTTCATCACAGATGTGTTATTTTTCACCAACAGGCAGAATTAATCAGAAGGGACTATGTTGCAAATGGGGGATGGGAGACATTTCTATCATACGAAGATCCCGAACAAGACATATTAATTGGTTTATTAAGACTGAGGAAGTGTTCTGAAGATACATTTAGACCTGAACTTAAAGGTGGCGTGTCTGTTGTCAGAGAACTTCATGTGTATGGCAGTGTGGTACCAGTTCATGCTCGAGATCCTACCAAGTTTCAACATCAGGTAAAATAAAAAATATATTATCACACAAACAAGTGTTGTTTAGATAATAATTTTAATCCAGAGTTTTTGATATTACCTTTCTGCATTTGATAAGAAATGTTTTTGTCACACGAAAACAGACTTTCTTGGACAATGCAATAATGGAACATTCAGATCAATCTATGAATTGCAGTCTAATCAAGTTTTGCCCTGTTCCCAGTCTAGCTTATAGAGTACAGTTTTAACAGTCCACTAAACCCTATGTTGTGGGTACTCAGAAGAATCATCTCATTTGAGGTTCGAATAAGGATTTGGGGATGTGAAACACTCTTCTTATCTGGAGCTCTGAATTGGTACATTGAATTTTAGAAATATTTATATATCGTAATACCCAGATCATTTATTAACTACAACTTTCAGATATATATCATAGGAACGTGAAATAATTTATAAAATGGTACATTGAATTTTAGAGATATTTATATATTTATATATTTCATCCAGGGCTTTGGTATGCTTTTAATGGAGGAAGCAGAAAGAATAGCCAGGGATGAGCATGGCTCCCACAAAATGGCTGTGATCTCGGGTTAGTACTCTTTTTAACTCACCTTGAACAATTGATTCTTTTACCACAATGTTTTTAACTCTTTTCAACAAGCTTTCCCTGATAGAGATTTTCCATAATTTAGCCTACAATTACATGTTTTCAAAGAGTTGTCAGAAATTGATTCTTTGTATGTGGAAAGGGATCAAACACGGCCATATATTTTGTTCATATTAGGCATGTATTGTTTGTGAAATGCCCTTTCAAGTTAATTCTTTCCCACCTGCAGATGCATTTTGACGCAATAGCAGCAGACGACTGATTGAAATCATTGTGGCTAAAGTTGAAATTGCTCATGATGAGCAATTTCACCTTTGGCCACAATGTTTTCAACTTTATTTAACAATAAAACTATCTTTTATGGAGATTTTTCAGGTTTTTGTCACTATGTTTTCAAAGTCGTCTGCTGCAGAATTGTTGTATGTGGGAAAGGGTTAATCCAAAATGTTTGATGTTTTTACCTTGGCTTAGACTTGCATTGATATTGACCCCCTTTTGTTTCCATGTGTGGGTATTTTGTGTTTCACAAACACATCTTGTTGCTTTGGGACTTTTAAAATCGCATCAGTGGTGTAGTGGTAGAGTGTCCGCCTTGGGTGCAGGAGGTCACGGGTTTGATCCCTTAAAAATGGTAGTAATGGCAGCCCTCCTTTGCGCTTAGGATTGCAGGGTTAGCGTTATGACTGACTGGCTGGTGTCAGGATAAATAGACCAGTAGTACTGGTAACTTACACAGGAAACGCATTGATATAACTGAGAAATTGTTAAAAGCGGTGTAAAACACCAATCAGTCAATTCTTACATTTAACATTTAAAGTTAGTTTATTCCTTTCCCTCATACGACAGTTCTGCAGCAGACGACTTTGAACGTATTTTGTCAAAACATAGAAAATCTCCATAATTGAATGGATAACCTATGACAAAAAGCGGAAAACAATGTGGCAAAAGGAGAAATTGCACGTTTTGTGCAATTTCTTCTTTTGTCACTATGTTTTTAAAAAGCTGTCTACTGCAGAGGCGTCAGAAAGCGTCTATATGAGGGAAAGGGTTAAACATAACTCTCAGACCTACAATAATTACCTCCCCTGGAAGAAAACACAAAGGAATTTGAGTTTGACAACCATATTCTGTTGAAGCATTTATATTATATGATTATATCAACTTTTTGTATTAAATCACACCTTTCAATTTAATTGATTTTGTTGTTTGGTGATAATATACTTGATCTTTCTTCTGAGAAATATCTGCCAAGGGAGGTAAATATTCTTGTTCTAGAAACTATGTGTTACATTCTTTATTTCAGGTGTTGGAACGAGGAACTATTACAGAAAGATTGGATATGAGTTAGAAGGACCATACATGTCCAAATCTTTATGAACCACCCTCTTAATTTAAGATTGGTGTTAACCCTTTACACACATGCAGACATACTTAGATGCAACTGCTACAGTCGACTTTTGAAAACATTACGGCTAGCAGATAGCTTTTAAAGAGAATGCAGGAAGAAGAGAGGTGATTTTTATCAAAATGAGCGATTTCTTTTCCCCAAATAATTTCAAATCTGTAACAAACTTATAAAAATTCCTAAATGGTTTACATTTACAACCATAGATATATTAACCTTTTACAACATACAACAAATCTGCAGCAGAAGACTGAAAACATTTGAGCAAAAAGATGGGTCTAACTAACCCCTATCAGTAAACGTATAATTATTGAATAAAGTTGAAATCATTGTTGAAAAGGGGGAGCAAAATGAATGCTCGTGATATGCAATTTCTCCTTTTGCCACAATGTTTTGAAAAGTCTTCTGCAAGTTGGAAAGTGTTAAAACCAAATAGCTTGAAGCAAAAGAAGGAGCAAGCAAAGTAGAACAATGTTAGGCATGAAGCTTGATCTATGCCTTTTATGATATCAAATGCTATTTTAATCTTGTGTCAAGAATGGTGAATGTTAAACCTATTGGTTTTGTTGAAAAAAAGAAAACACACATTTCAATTTTGTTCTTCTTTGTCCTATTTACCTTTTCCAGTGACATATAAGTTGTTAACTATACTGTCTTGTAGGAAGTTTTGAGATTACAGGAAGGAGATGAACAAACAATCTTTCACAGTGGTGCTTTTAACATTTCTTGCCTGTTCGTGACAAACACGTCATGAAACTAAACATGAAGCATAAACGATCAATAATTAGATTTTTTTATTGTTATGGAAAGTGAAATTATTACTCTTTTTTTATGCCATTAATATGATTCTAATATTTCAAGACAACTTTTGAACAGTTTAAAAACTTTTACTATACTATATATATACTCTGGAGTTCAGCACCTTTAACCTAACCTTGGTTAACACTGACTGTAGATGCCCACATTTTTCATCTAAATTTCATGGAAGTCTTTCAGACCATTCAGCTTCATCAATTTTAGTCTTTCCCACGATAGTGGAATGAGACATAGCAGTCACATTTCCGACGGCGGCGGCCACTTTTACAAATAACTATATCTCAGCAAGTGTGTGAAGTTGGCAGAGCATTAGATGTTAGACATTAGACATTCACAAATTACCAAACTTAGGTTCCAAATTCGTCGGAGGACAATGTTCATTCAAAAAACCAATATCTAATTGGTAAGTTGGACATAAGACATTCGATTAGACATTCGCAAATTAAGACATTTAGGTTCCAAATTCGTCGTAGGTCAATGTACATTCAAAAAACGATTGTCTAATTGGTCAGTTAGACATTCGATTAGACATTCTTAAATTAAGAGATTTGTGTTCCAAATTCGTCGTAGGTCATTGTACATTCAAAAAACGAATGCCTAATAATTGGTCGGTTAGACATTAGACATTCGATAAGACATTCTCAAATTAATAGATTTATGTACCAAATTCGTCGTAGGTCATTGTACATTCAAAAAACGAATGTCTAATTGGTCAGTTAGACATTAGACATTTGATTAGACATACGCAAATTAAGAGAATTATGTACCAAATTCGATGGAGGTCATTGTACATGCAAAAAACGAATGTCTAATTGGTCAGTTAGACGATTGACATTTGCAAATTTCCAAACTTAGGTACCAAATTCGTCGGAGGTCAATGTACATTCAAAACACGAATGTCTAATTAGTCAGTTAAACATTAGACATTTGCAAATTACCAAACTTAGGTACCAAATTCGTCGGAGGTCAATGTACATTCAAAACACGAATGTCTTATTGGTCAGTTAAACATTAGACATTTGATTAGACATTCGCAAATTACCATACTTAGGTTCCAAATTCGTCGGAGATCAACGTACATTAAAAAAACGAATGTCTAATTGGCCAGTTACACATTAGACATTCGCAAATTAAGAGATTTAAGTACCAAATTCGTTGTAGGTCAATGTACATGCAAAACACAAATGTCTAATTGGTGAGTTAGACATTAGACATTCTAAAATATTAAAGTTTAAAAATAACACTCTATTTGCAGACTATAATCAATGCAATGTATAGTTTATATTTTTCCTTATATGACTACTGTTCCAATTCCGTGACAAAAGACGGGCGGTCTACCCGTGACATACCTGGAACACCGACCTGTAACACTGAGCTCGGCCATCTGTATTCGAATTTATATAGCAATCTGAACACCGACCTGGTATATAAATACCGATGACCGAGCTCGGTGTTCCAGGTGGGTGTTCTGGGTATGTCACCAGAATCGAACGCCCGGCTTTGGTCACGGGAGTGGAACAGTTTGAATTCCGATGGCCGATGACCGATGATAGAGCAAACTTCACACACATACCTATTTCTCTGAATTTGCAAATGTCTAATCGAATGTCTAATGTCTAACTGACTAATAGACATTCATTTTTAGCTCAACTATTCGAAGAATATGAGAGCTTTACTACTCGCCCCGGCGTCGGCGTCGGCGTCTCCGTCGGCGTCCGGTTAAAGTTTTAGGGCAAGTTGGCATTTTCATTTATATGCATTTGTGCTAGGGCTTTAATATTTGGAATATAGTTACATCTTATACCTTTCTTCACATTGAATGTTAACGGTACTGAGTGTGACCTTCTTTTTGGGGTAAAAAGCATGATTTTCGGTCTTTCGGTTTTTGGTTAAAGTTTTAGGGCCAGTTGGAATTTTTTTTTTTTTTTTTTTTCTCAATAATTTCTTATGCTAGGGCTTTTATATTTGGAATATAATTACATCTAATACCTGTCTTCATATTGTATGCTGAAGATTCTGAGTGTGACCTTCTTTTTGGGGTAAAAGACGTGATTTTGGGTGGTTAAAGTTTTAGGGCAAGTTGGCATTTTCATTTAATTTTTTAATTTTTCTCAATAAGTATTTGTGCTACGGCTTTAATACTTGGAATGTAGTTACATATTATACCTTTCTTCACATTGAATGCTGAAGATGCTGAGTGTGACCGTCTTTTTGGGGTAAAAAAACTGATTTTCGGTGGTTAAAGTTTTAGGGCAAGTTGGAATTTTTTCTTTTTTTTTTTTCTCAATAATTACTTATGCTAGGGCTTTCATATTTGGAATATAATTACATCCAATACATTTCTTCATATTGTATGCTGAAGATGCTGAGTGTGACCTTCTTTTTGCGGCAAAAGACATGATTTTGGGTGGTTAAAGTTTTAGGGCAAGTTGGCATTTTCATTTAATTTTTTAATTTTTCTCAATAAGTACTTGTGTTAGGGCTTTCATATTTGGAATATAATTACATATAATACCTTTCTTCACATTGTATGTTGAAGATGCTGAGTGTGACTTTTTAAGAATAAATAACATGATTTTTGTTTGATTTTGAGAATTTTAGATAAATTCATCATTTTTGGTTACATTCCTTTCTATTTGTGATCATTCATTTATCAAATATAATTCTTCAACATATCAAACGGGTTTTGCATGATGTCAAACATTTGGTAAACCTTTTTTTAAGGTTTTGCTATTTTTGGACTCGGTCAGTTTTAACATTTGCGTTTAGCTCAACGTTAAAGTTTCATAATTCAAATCAAATTTGTTAAGGACCATCGTACAATTAGGTTAGATAACTACATTGTATCCTAAATATGGGGTAATGGCCCTTGAATTACTTAGAAAATTTTGCCACAATGTTTTCCACTTTTTGTCATAGGTTATCCATTCAATTATGGAGATTTTCTATGTTTTGACAAAATACGTTCAAAGTCGTCTGCTGCAGAATTGCCGTATGAGGGAAAGGGTTAATAGTACTTAAGTGCAATATAATGAAATAGTGCTTTATGTGAATAAGCGGCATATAGTCGAGCGTGCTGTCCTCCGACAGCTCTTGTTGAATGTACATTGACCTCCGATGTATTTGGAATCTAAGTATGGTAATTTGCGAATGTAGAATCGAATGTCTAATGTCTAACTGACCAATTAGACATTCGATTTTTGCATGTACAATGACCTCCGACGAATTTGGTACCTAAATCTCTTAATTTGCGAATGTCATATCGAATGTCTAATGGCTAACTGACCAATTAGACATTAGTTTTTCGAATGTACATTGACCTCCGACGAATTTGGAACCTATATATGGTAATTTGCGAATGTTTAATCGAATGTCTAATCTCTAACTGACCAATTAGACATTCGTTTTTTTTAGATCACCTAGAGCCAAAGGCTCAAGGTGAGCTATTCTGATCACTCTGTGTCCGTCGTCTGTCGTCCTTCGTCCGTCGTTAACTTTTAGCTTTAAACATCATCTCCTCCTGAACCGCAGGAACAATTTCCACCAAACATCACAGGAATGTTCCTTTGGTGGTCCTCTTTCAAAATTGTTCAAAGATTTAAATTCCATTGAGAACTTTGGTTGCTGCAGCATCAGAAAAGTGACAAAATGTCCAAACTTTAAAAATCTTCTCCTCCGAATCTGCCTGTCAGATTCAAATATAATTTGGTAGAAATGTTCCTTGGGTGACCCTCTATAAAAATTGTTCAAGCCATACTGATTGGTCTAAAAACATGGCAGTCAGGCGGCATCAGAAAAGGGGCTAAATTTGAAAATTCCATTTTTATGAAAGTGCTTGTCTGATTTTAAGAAAATATAATACGAATCTTACTTTAATGATCCTCTATTTAATTTGTTTAAGACGTTTTGATTGGTTACATAATCATAGCAACCAGGCGTCATCACAAAAGGGGTAAATTGAACTTTTAGCTACAAATGACAACCAACTCCTACCATTCCAATAGACCAATTTCCACAAAACATCACAGGAATGTTTCTTTGGTGGTCCTCTTTCAAATTTGTTCAAAGAATAAAATTCCATTGAGAACTTTGGTTGCTGCGGCATCAGAAAGGGGACAAAATGGCCAAACTTTAAAAATCTTCTCCTCCGAATCTGCCAGTCAGATTCAAATATAATTTGGTAGAAATGTTCCTTGGGTGACCTTCTATAAAAATTGTTCAAGCCATACTGATTGGTCGAAAAATATGGCAGTCAGGCAGCATCAGAAAAGGGGCAAAATGACAAAATTTGAAAATTCCATTTTTAGCTCGACTATCGAATATGAGAGCTGTACTACTCACCCTGGCGTCGGCGTCCACGTCACACTTTGGTTAAGGTTTTACATGCAAGTACTTAAATACTACATGTATTGCATTGAAACTTTCCACAACCCTACTCAACTATCACACCTATGTAGATTATCAAGTTAGATAACTCTATCTTGCATTTTATGCAAGTTATGGCACTTTTTTACTTAGAAATTCTGGTTAAAGTTTTGCGTGCAACTAAATTAAGAGTCCATATCTCAGTATTTACTTGATGCATTGCATTGAAACCCCTTACCAAGCATCACACCTATGTAGATTATCAAGTTAGATAACTCTATCCTGCATTTTATGCAAGTTATGGCCCTTTTTTTACTTAGAAATTCTGGTTAAAGTTTTGCGTGCAACTAAATTAAGAGTCCATATCTCTGTATTTACCTGATGCATTACATTGAAACATTCTGCAACCCTACCCAAGCATCACACCTATGTAGATTATCAAGTTAGATAACTCTATCCTGTAAGTTATGGCCCTTTTTTTACTTAGAAATTCTGGTTAAAGTTTTGCGTGCAACTAAATTAAGAGTCCATATCTCTGTATTTACCTGATACATTGCATTGAAACTTTCTACAACCATACCCAACTATCACACCTGTGTAGATTATTAAGTTAGATAACTCTATTCTGCATTTTATGCAAATTATGGCCCTTTTTAGCTTGACTATTCGAAGAATATGAGAGCTATACTACTCATCCTGGCGTCGCCGTCCACGTCGCACTTTGGTTAAGGTTTTGCATGCAAGTTCTTAAATACTACATGTATTGCATTGAAACTTTCTACAACCCTACCAAACTATCACACCAATGTAGATTATCAAGTTAGATAACTCTATCCTGCATATTATGCAAGTTATGGCCCTTTTTTACTTAGAAATTCTGGTTAAAGTTTTGCGTGCAACTAAAGTAAGAGTCCATATCTCAGTATTTAATTGATGCATTGCATTGAAACTTTATACAACCCTACCCAACTATCACACCTGTGTAGATTATCATCTAAGATAACTCTATCCTGCATTTTATGCAAGTTATGGCCCTTTTTTTACTTAGAAATTCTGGTTAAAGTTTTGCATGCAACTAAATTAAGAGTCCATATCTCAGTATATACTTGATGCATTGCATTGAAACTTTATACAACCCTACCCAACTATTACACCTATATAGATTAACAAGTTAGATAACTCTATCCTGCATTTTAGGCAAGTTATGGCACTTTTGTTTACTAAGAAATTATGGTTAAAGTTTTGCTTGCAACTAAATTAAGAGTCCATATCTCAGTATTTACTTGATGCATTGCATTGAAACTTTCTACAACCCTACCCAACTATTACACCTGTGTAGATTATCAAGTATGATAACTCTATTCTGCATTTTATGCAAGTTATGGCACTTTTTTTTTTACTAAGAAATTATGGTTAAAGTTTTGCGTGCAACTAAATTAAGAGTCCATATCTCAGTTTTTACTTGATGCATTGCATTGAAACTTTCTACAACCGTACCCAACTATTACACCTGTGTAGATTATCAAGTATGATAACTCTATTCTGCATTTTATGCAAGTTATGGCCCTTTTTTTACTTAGAAATACTGGTTAAAGTTTTGCGTGCAACTAAATTGAGAGTCCATGTCTCAGTATATACTCGATGCATTGCATTGAACCTTTATACAACCCTACCCAACTATCACACCTATGTAGATTATCAAGTTAGATAACTCTATCCTGCATTTTATGCAAGTTATGGCATTCTTTTACTTAGAAATTCTGGTTAAAGTTTTGCGTGCAACTAAATTAAGAGTCCATATCTCAGTATTTACTTGATGCTTTGCATTGAAACTTTCTACAACCCTACCCAACTATCACACCTGTGTAGATTATCAAGTATGATAACTCTATCCTGCATTTTATGCAAGTTATGGCCTTTTTGGACTTATAAATTCTGGTTAAAGTTTTGCATGCAACTACATAAAGAGACCATCTCTTAGTAACTACTTGATGCATTGCATTGAAACTTTATACAGCCCTTACCAACCATCACATATATGTAAACAATCAAGTATGATTACTCTATCCAGCATTTTATGCAAGTTATGGACCTTTTTGGACTTAGAAATTCTGGTTAAAATTTTGCAACTACATTTAGAGTGTAATCTCAGTAACAACTTGAAAAATTGTATTGAAACTTCATACAACCTTTCCCAAGTGCACAACTATAAACACAACCAATTAAGATAACTCTATCCTGTATATGGTGCAAATTGTTGCCCTTTTTTTTACTTAGAAATTATGGTTAAAGGTTTGCGTGCAACTACATTAAGAGTCCATATCTTAGTAACTACTTAATGCATTCCATTGAAAGGTTATACAACCCTATCTAACCATCACACCTATGAAAATAATCATGTTAAATAACACTATCCTGCATATAATGCAAATTATCACCCACTAAGAAATTGTGGTTAATGTTTTGCATGCAACTACATTAGAGTCCATTATCTCAGTAACTTAAATAAGCGGTGGAATAGTCGAGCGCGCTGTCCTCCGACAGCTCTTGTTTTACTTAGAAATTATGGTTAAAGTTTTACGTGCAACTAAATTAAGAGTCCATATCTCAGTATTTACTAGATGCATTGCATTGAAACTCTTCCCAACTATCACACTTATGTAGATTATTAGGTATGATAACTCTATCCTGCATTTTATTCAAGTTATGGCCCTTTTTGGACTTAGAAATTCTGGTTAAAGTTTTGTGTGCAACTAAATTAAGAGTCCATATCTCTGTATTTACATGATGCATTGCATTGAAACTTTATACAACCCTACCCAACTATCACACCTGTGTAGATTATCAAGTTAGATAACTCTATCCTGCATTTTATGCAAGTTATGGCACTTTTTTACTTAGAAATTCTGGTTAAAGTTTTGCGTGCAACTAAATTAAGAGTCCAAATCTCAGTATTTAGTTGATGCATTGCATTGAAACTTCATACAACCCTACCCAAGCATCACACCTATGTAGATTATCAAGTTAGATAACTCTATCCTGCATTTTATGTAAGTTATGGCCCTTTTTTTACTTAGAAATTCTGGTTAAAGTTTTGCGTGCAACTAAATAAAGAGTCATATCTCTGTATTTACCTGATGCATTGCATTGAAACCTTCTACAACCCTACCCAACTATCACACCTGTGTAGATTATCAAGTAAGATAACCCTATCCTGCATTTTATGCAAATTATGGCCTTTTTTTTACTTAGAAATTCTGGTTAAAGTATTGCATGCAACTAAATTAAGAGTCCATATCTCAGTATTTACTAGATGCATTGCATTGAAACTTTATACAACCCTTCCCAACTATCACACTTATGTAGATTATTAAGTATGATAACTCTATCCTGCATTTTATTCAAGTTATGGCCCTTTTTGGACTTATAAATTCTGGTTAAAGTTTTGCATGCAACTACATTAAGAGACAATATCTTAGTAACTACTTCATGCATTGCATTGAAACTTTATACAGCCCTTCCCAATCATCACACCTATGTAAACAATCAAGTACAATAACTCTATCCAGCATTTAATGCAAGTTATGGCCCTTTTTGGACTTAGAAATTCTGGATTCTTGAAGCATTGTATTGACACTTTATACAACCTTTCCCAATTTCACAACTATAAACACAACCAATTAAAATAACTCTATCCTGCACATGGTGCAAATTGTTGCCGTTTTTTAGCTCGACTATTCGAAGAATATGAGAGCTATACTACTCGCCCTGGCGTCGGCGTCCACGTTACACTTTGGTTAAGGTTTTGCATGCAAGTACTTATAAATACTACATGTATTGCATTGAAACTTTCTACAACCCTACTAAACTATCACACCTATGTAGATTATCAAGTTAGATAACTCTATTCTGCATTTTATGCAAGTTATGGCACTTTTTTACTTAGAAATTCTGGTTAAAGTTTTGCGTGCAACTAAATTAAGAGTCCATATCTCAGTATTAACTTGATGCATTGCATTGAAACTTTATACAACCATACCTAAGCATCACACCTATGTAGATTATCAAGTTAGATAACTCTATCCTGCAAGTTATGGCCCTTTTTTTACCTAGAAATTCTGGTTAAAGTTCTGCGTGTAACTAAATTAAGAGTCTATATCTCTGTATTTACCTGATGCATTCCATTGAAACTTTCTATAACCCTACCCAACTATCACACCTGTGTAGATTATCAAGTCAGATAACTCTATCCTGCATTTTATGCAAGTTATGGCCCTTTTTTACTTAGAAATTCTGGTTAAAGTATTGCATGCAACTAAATTAAGAGTCCATATCTCAGTATTTACTAGATGCATTGCGTTGAAACTTTATACAACGCTACCCAATTATCACACTTATGAAGATTATCAAGTATGATAACTCTATCCTGCATTTTATGCAAGTTATGGCCCTTTTTTTACTTAGAAATTCTGGTTAAAGTTTTGCATACAACTACATTAAGAGACCATCTCTTAGTAACTACTTGATGCATTGCATTGAAACTTTATACAACCCTTCCCAACCATCACACCTATGTAAACAATCAAGTATATATCTCTATCCAGTATATTTTGCAATTAATGACCATTTTTTTAACTAGAAATTTAGTTAAAGTTTTACATGCAACTACATTAAGAGTAGATATCCTAGTATTTACTTCATGCATTGCTTTGAAACTTTATTCAACCCTATCCAACTATCACACCTATGTTGATTTTCAAGTTAAATAACTCTATCCTGCATTTTATTCAAGTTATGGCCCTTTTTGGACTTATAAATTCTGGTTAAAGTTTTGCATGCAACTACATTAAGAGACCATATCTTAGTAACTACTTCATGCATTGCATTGAACTTTATACAGCCCTTCCCAATCATCACACCTATGTAAACAATCAAGTACAATAACTATCCAGCATTTTATGCAAGTTATGGCCCTTTTTGGACTTAGAAATTCTGCATTAAGTTTTGCATTTAGAGTGTAATCTTATTAACAACTTGAAGCATTGTATTGAAACTTTATACAACCTTTCCCAATTTCACAACATAACCAATTAAGATAACTCTATCCTGCATATGGTGCAAATTGTTGCCGTTTTTTTACTTAGAAATTATGGTTAAAGGTTTGCGTGCAACTACATTAAGAGTCCATATCTTATTAACTACTTGAGGCATTCCATTGCCTTCCTAACCATCACACCTATTAAAATAATCAAGTTAAATAACTCTATCCTGCATATAATGCAAATTATCACCCTTTAAGATATTGTGGTTAATGTTTTGCATGCAACTACATTAGAGTCCATTATCTCAGTAACTTAAATAAGCGGTGGAATAGTCGAGCACGCTGTCCTCCGACAGCTCTTGTTATGAAAGTGTTTGTCTGATTTTAAGAAAATATAATACGAATCTTACTTTAATGATCCTCTATTTAATTTGTTTAAGCCGTTTTGATTGGTTACACAATCATAGCAACCAGGCGTCATCACAAAAGGGGTAAATTGAACTTTTAGCTACAAATGACAACTCCTACCATTCCAATAGACCAATTTCCACAAAACATCACAGGAATGTTCCTTTGGTGGTCCTCTTTTAAATTTGTTCAAAGATTTAAATTCCATTGAGAACTTTGGTTGCTGCGGTATCAGAAAGTGGACAAAATGTCCAAACTTTAAAAATCTTCTCCGAATCTGCCTGTCGGATTCAAATATAATTTGGTAGAAATGTTCCTTGGGTGACCCTCTATAAAAATTGTTCAAGCCATACTGATTGGTCGAAAAACATGGCAGTCAGGCGGCATCAGAAAAGGGGCAAAATGACAAAATTTGAAAATTCCATTTTTAGCTCCACTGGCTAAAAGCCAGTCGAGCTTATGTCATGGCGAATTGTCCGTCGTGCGTGCGTCTGTGCGTGCGTTAACTTTTTCCTTTAAACCACTTCTTCTCCCTAACCACTTGGCCAATTTAGTTGAAACTTTATAGGAAGCATCCTCTCAATGTCCTCTCTTAAATTCCTTCAATTTTTTTTTATCCATCCATAATTCTGGTTTCTATGGCAACCAAAAGAAAAAAATAGTGAAAACTTAAAGAAAAATTCTCCGAAATAAATAATTTTGTAGAAATGTTCCTTGGGTGACCCTTTATTAGATTCCTTCAAGAAATGTTGATTGGGCGAAAAACATGGCCGTCACAGGGCGGGGCTATTTTGCCTATATGGCTAAAAAGAAAACTCTTCTCCTCCAAAAGTGTCAGGCTGATTTTCAAATAATTTTGTAGAAATGTTCCTTGGGTGACCCTTTATTAGATTCCTTCAAGAAATGTTGATTGGTTGAAAAACATGGCCGCCAGGGGGCGGGGCTATTTTGCCTTATATAGCTATAGTGAAAACTTAAAAAATCTTCTTCTCCGAAAGTGTTCAGCCGATTTTCAAATAATTTTGTAGAAATGTTCATTGGGTGACCCTCTATCAGATTCCTTCAAGCCATGTTGATTGGTCGAAAAACATGGCAGCCAGAGGGCGGGGCTATTTTGCCTTATATGACCATAGTGAAAACTTAAAAAATCTTCTCCTCCGAAAGTGTTTGGCTGATATTCAAATAATTTTGTAGAAATGTTTCTAGGCTTACCCTCTATCAGATTCCTTCAAGCCATGTTGATTGGTTGAAAATATGGCTGCCAGGGGGTGGGGCTATTTTGCCTTATATGGCTATAGTGAAAACTTAAAATATCCTCTCTTCCGAAAGTGTCAGGCCGATTTTCAAATAATTTTGCAGAAACATTCCTTTAAGCCATGGTGGTTGTTAAAAAAAATAGCCACCAGGGGGTAGGGCTGTTTGGAGATTTTATTTTTGCCTTATGGCCGTGGAGCGATACTGGCCCTCTTGGGCATCAGAAAGTGAGAAAAATACCCAAATTTTAAAATCCTTTTCCTCCATAATCTGCTTGTGCGATTGCAAGATAATTTGGTAGAAATGTTCCTTAAGTGACCCTCTAAATAAACTGTTGAAGCCATATTGATTTCGTTGAAAAACAGGGCAGCAAGGCGGCATCAGGAAAGGTGCAAAATGACAAAAACTTTATAATTCCATTCTTATTAAAGTTCTTGTTAGATTTCAAGATATAAATGGCCTTTACTGATAAGCTGTTTCTTGAGAAGTGTCCACTCCTTGCAGTTTCATTTGCACTCCTTGATCAAATTTTCCCAGATATTTGCAGTTAAATATTTGCTACTAATTTACTATCAATTAGGTGATCGATTTAGGGCCATCTTGGCCCTCTTGTTTAATGTACAATGACCTACGACGAATTTGGAACGTAAATATCATAATTCGACAATGTTTAATCGAATGTCTAATGTCTAACTGACCAATTAGACATTCGTTTTTAACTCGACTATTCGACTACTACTCACCCTGACGTCGGCGTCCACGTCACACCTTGGTTAAGGTTTTGCATGTAAGTACTTAAATACTACATGTATTGCATTGAAACTTTCTACAACCCTACCAAACTATAATGCCTATGTAGATTAGTTATGGCCCTTTTCTACTTAGAAATTCTGGTTCAGGTTTTGCGTGCAACTAAATTTAGAGTCCATATCTCGGTATTAATTTGATGCATTGCATTGAAACTTTATACAACCTTTCCCAGCTATCACACCTATGTATATTATCAGGTTAGATAACTCTATCCTGCATTTTATGCAAGTAATGGTCCTTTTTATGCCCCCGGAATCACCGATTCGGTGGGCATCTAGTTTTTGGCCTGTCTGTCTGCAAGTCTGCACGAAAACAACTAACCTTGACCACTATTTTTGAACCATAACAGGTACGGCTACCATATTTCACATGTGTATTCCTTGTGACATGACCTTTCTGTCAGTACCAACATTTTTGACCTTGCGACCTTGACCTTTGACCTAGATGTTGCCATTCTCGAAAAAAACCTTTAACCTTGACCACTACTTTTGAACCATAACGGGTAAGGCTACCATATTTCACATGTGTATTCCTTGTGACATGACCTTTCTGTCAGTACCAACATTTTTTACCTTGACCTTTGGCCTAGATGTTGCCATTCTCGAAAAAAACTTTAACCTTGACCACTACTTTTGAACCATAACAGGTACGGCTACCATATTTCACATGTGTATTTCTTGTGACATGACCTTTCTGTCAGTACCAACATTTTTGACCTTGCGACCTTGACAATTGACCTAGATGTTGCCATTCTCGAAAAAAAACTTTAACCTTGACCACTACTTTTGAACCATAACAGGTACGGCTACCATATTTCACATGTGTATTCCTTGTGACATGACCTTTCTGTCAGTACCAACATTTTTTACCTTGCGACGTTGACCTTTGACCTAGATGTTGCCATTCTCGAAAAAAACTACTTTTGAACCATAACAGGTACGGCTACCATATTTCACATGTGTATTCCTTGTGACATGACCTTTCTGTCAGTACCAACATTTTTGACCTTGCGACCTTGACCTTTGACCTAGATGTTGCCATTCTTGAAAAATACTTTAACCTTGACCACTACTTTTGAACCATAACAGGTACGGCTACCATATTTCACATGTGTATTCCTTGTGACATGACCTTTCTGTCAGTACCAACATTTTTGACCTTGCGACCTTGACCTTTGACCTAGATGTTCCCATTCTCGAAAAAAAAAATTAACCTTGACCACTACTTTTGAACCATAACAGGTACGGCTACCATATTTCACATGTGTATTCCTTGTGACATGACCTTTCTGTCAGTACCAACATTTTTGACCTTGACCTTTGGCCTAGATGTTGCCATTCTCGAAAAAAACTTTAACCTTGACCACTACTTTTGAACCATAACAGGTACGGCTACCATATTTCACATGTCTATTCCTTGTGACATGACCTTTCTGTCAGTACCAACATTTTTGACCTTGCGACCTTGACAATTGACCTAGATGTTGCCATTCTCGAAAAAAACCTTTAACCTTGACCACTACTTTTGAACCATAACAGGTACGGCTACCATATTTCACATGTGTATTCCTTGTGACATGACCTTTCTGTCAATACCAACATTTTTGACCTTGCGACCTTGACCTTTGACCTAGATGTTGCCATTCTCGAAAAAAAACTACTTTTGAACCATAACAGGTACGGCTACCATATTTCACATGTGTATTCCTTGTGACATGACCTTTCTGTCAGTACCAACAGTTTTGACCTTGCGACCTTGACCTTTGACCTAGATGTTGCCATTCTCGAAAAAACTTTAACCTTGACCACTTCTTTTGAACCATAACAGGTACGGCTACCATATTTCACATGTGTATTCCTTGTGACATGACCTTTCTGTCAGTACCAACATTTTTGACCTTGCGACCTTGATCTTTGACCTAGATGTTGCCATTCTCAAAAAATACTTTAACCTTGACCACTACTTTTGAACCATAACAGGTACGGCTACCATATTTCACATGTGTATTCCTTGTGACATGACCTTTCTGTCAGTACTAACATTTTTGACCTTGCGATTTTGACCTTTGACCTAGATGTTGCCATTCTCGAAAAAAAACTTTTACATTGACCACTACTTTTGAACCAAAACAGGTACGGCTACCATATTTCACATGTCTATTCCTTGTGACATGACCTTTCTGTCAGTACCAACATTTTTGACCTTGCGACCTTGACCTTTGACCTAGATGTTGCCATTCGGGGGCATCAGTGTTTCACAAACACATCTTGTTTGGAAAAGGATACCGTCACTGTTGTGGATAGATATGTCGAAGACACGTTACGAAACTCTTAGTTTTAAGGATGATCATAAACACTAGCTGTACGTAAATGATAAAGTTATATAACAAGAAGAAACATTTTTTGGATATATCTAGATGTAACGCATAATGATTTAATTTTTCTGTCGGAACTTCTGTATGAAAGAGGAATCCATTGGTAGATAAGGCTGTCCGTGAACCCTTTCTCGTATTAGAAAACAGACTGACGATAGAACTTCAACATTTGACCTTTATCGTTGAGGCATTTCATGCTTCTCATTATAGGACATAACTCGCCTCAGATTGTATTTAACAATGTTACCTATTAACTGATCGTGAGAGAATAAGTGTCTATGGTTGCTACATTTTCAACGAAAAAAGACAGTTCATGAAGTAAGACTGAACATGCAGATTCCTTGTGATTCTTTTCGATTTGTATTTGCATTCGTTGTTACAATATGTTGAAATGTAATTAAAACAATAATAACTTTATTTCTGCTTTTTATTTGTGTTTGTTCATTGCTTTGACTGCTGTATACTATCAACATAATTGAGCCGTTCCACGAGAAAACCAACATTATGGACTCTGCGTAATGTACCTGGGCAGGCACATTCCGTCTCAGGGGGATAGAGGTATTGCGTAATGATTCATGAAACAGAAAATCCACAGGAGGCGAACCGTGTATGTCGGGTAAGCCTGCGCGGCATGCTGAGGCTGATCCGGGTCGATACTTTTCGCAGTCAACAATTTTGGTTTTCTGGTGGAACGGCTCGTGTATATTTCAGAAAAAAATAGTTCCGCCGATAACGTCATTTCTAAAAATAAGTATACTGATAAACACCAGTAGACATGTAAACAAAAAGTTTATTATACCATTGTTATATATCCCATAATCGGCTCATTGCATGATAAATGCCCTTATCGCTCAAGATACGGACGTTTGAATGAAGATAATAACTGAACTTTTTTAATCGATAGAGGAGTGTTTGGGTTTCAAAACTCATATAGAAATTCAAACGTATTCAAAATACTCTTTGAACAGTGAAAGGAACTAGGAATTTCAGGAGAACAGGTACATTTTATTGACATTGTCAATCACTCAATGACAATCATTATTTTTCAAAGCAGCCGTCATTTTGTCAAAATGCAAGCATGTTTGACCAGAATAAGTGATCCCTTGTTTTCAATATTTTTCGACCTTCCGACAGTTAGACCCTTGATTTTACTGACAACTCGACTCCTAGTTCAACTGCTTTGATGGCGACCAGCTCATCCCATGTTTCACACATTGTTTTTCATTTTCAGATACACATATAATTTTTTGTTTATGCTAAAGCATTTACTATATTAATTAGTTTCTAGTCATATTGCATTTTGAAAAATTTAAAAACATTGAGGCAGAAGGAAAAATAGCTCATCATTTGCAAATTCTCCCTTTTTCCACAATGTTTTTAAAAGTCGTCTGCTGCAGAGGCTTCAGAATATATAAATCCGAAAATGTTAAATAAAGAAAAACAAATTGTGGCAAATTTTGCCAAAATGTTTCATAAAGTTGTTTGCTGCAGAAGCATCATAAATCATATGTATGTGGGAAGTAGTTAACCCTTTTCCAGATATAGACGCTTTCTGATGCATCGGCAGCAGATGACTTTTGAAATCATTGTGGCAAAATGAGAAATTGGTCAATACGAGCAATTTTTCCATTTGCCACAATGATTTCAACTTTATTCAATAATATATTTATAGAGATTTTCTATAATTTAGACTTGCATATTTGTTGTAAGTGGGAAATGGGTTTAGTGTTATAGTGCCTTGGGTATTATTTTTCAACGATCTCATATAAACTTTAGTTTAAACATATTTAATTACCAAAGTTATATTTCCAAAAAACAATATTTATACATAGTTAAACAATTACATAAAGGCAAAAGGGTCTGGCCACAAGTTATCTTAACTTAGAAAAGGCCATTCCCTAAAATTAAAATTACACACTTTAAATGTCTTCAATATTACAATAAAGGTATATATGTTTAAGCCTTGTTATGCGAAGACATTCATTACATTTCAGTTTTTTTGACAATTACAGGAAAAGGCTCAAAATGATAAATAAGGGAAGAAATGAAAGAAGTAAACAAAAAACAAAAAACCAATTGTGCTTCACAAGGCAAATATACAAATGCATTTAAAAGGCCTAAGCGGAGTTTCATTAACATACAAAAACTCGCATTTTGAGATTAATTTCCCCTCCGGTCCATATCGTGCTTCACTTCTAATCTATCTTGTGTTCTTCACCATTGATGTGACACCAGTCCGTCTCCTGTTAATAAAAGGGCTACATTGTTAAACATTGATTTTGTTGAAAAACCAGTATAAAACAGGACATCTTTGTCACATTGTTCTGAGTTCATGTTATTTCTGAGATTCTGGATTGTGTCTTTTAGCTTTTGAATTTCTTGATGTTGTTTAACAACTGTTTGATATTGAGTTCTTACTAAGTGAAACAACCCAAGTATAAATACAACCATGATTAATAGAGGAGGAAGCGGCACAGGTGATTCTGTCAGTATTGGAATGTCTGGATCATCAACAATACGTATCACTGTGAATTCAGGTACATCTGGTTCGGAAGTAACACCCAATACCAGTGTGCGTCGTTTCTTTTCTGGAATGTGTTTGGTGGCTTCAAAGTGTATCATCCTTTTCACACGTTTGGATGTCTCGTTATATCCAAGATTGAGGGTTGGCAAGGGATTTTGGAGAGACGGCTCTACATCTATGAAGTGCCTATACATAAACAATAATATGGGACAACTAAGAACGAATGTGAAACTAAAACAAGTCTGCAAACCAATATAATAATTCAATGGCTGTAATAATAAATAACTTTGCATATCATTAAAAATAGTAAATGACCTGACGGTGGTTTCAATAAGCAAAGTTTGCCAAACTGATCAATGCACTGGCCTTACACCAAGCAACCAGGGTTCTATTTTTAAGCTGGGTGCATTTGAGTATTCTGTTTAATGAGAATGCCTAGCAAGTGTGTTTGAAGGATATTTAACCCTTTCCCTCACATATACGCTTTCTGACGCCTCTGCAGCAGACGACATTTTGAAAACATAGTGATAACAACTGTCATTGCCACGGTATGACTTGTACATAGTAGTGGAGTTATTCCAATAAGGCTCTCTCAGTCTGGACTCTTTGCAAATTGGGGGAACCTGGGTTGAAATTCCGGGCTGGACACATACTTTTAAGTGACATAAGTTGGTGTGTAAAACAACATTATTACCTTGAACAAACCCTACTTTGTCTCGGGTGTGTGTTTCCCCACTGTTGGAAAAGTGAACAGTCTGAAAGTGAATTTACAAAACAAATATAAATAAAACTAGAATTGTTTTTGCAAAAAACAGATGTCTCCACCTCAAATATCTGTAAAAATCTCTCAAAACATTCCAACCTATAAAGCAGACAATGGGTTCTGCACATCGCCTTGATGAGGTGAACATGTGACTCCGCCGTCTTGGAGAACATGTGACGTTTCATCAAAATCATTCAAGCCGTCTTGGAGATATGGAGCGGACATGAAATAAAGCCTCAAACCTTTGACCTTCAAGCGTGACCTTGACTTTGAACCGGTATGGTCGAGACATGGGTTCTGCACATCGCCTTGATGAGGTGAACATCTGACCCAAGTTTCTTCGAAATCCTTTAAGCCGTCTTGGAGATATGGAGCGGGCATGAAATAAAGCCTCAAACCTTTGACGTTCAAGCGTGACGTTGACATTGAACGGGTATGGTCGAGACATGGGGGTTCTGCACATCGCCTTGATGAGGTGAACATCTGACTTCGCCGTCTTGGAGATATGGAGCGGACACGAAATAAAGCCTCAAATATTTGACCTTCAAGTGTGACCTTGACCTTGACCCGGGATGGTCGAGACATGGGTTCTGCACATCGCCTTGATAAGGTGAACATGTTACCCAAGTTTCATGAAAATCCTTCAAGCCGTCTTGGAGATATGGAGCGGACACGAAATAAAGTCTCAAACCTTTGACCTTCAAACATGACCTTGACCTTGACCCGGGATGGTCGATACATAGGTTCTGCACATCGCCTTGATGAGGTGAACATCTGACCCAAGTTTCATGAAAATCCTTCAAGCCGTCTTGGAGATATGGAGCGGACACGAAATAAAGCCTCAAACCTTTTATCTTCAAGCGTGACCTTGACCTTGACCCGGGATGGTCGAGACATAGGTTCTGCACATCGCCTTGATGAGGTGAACATGTGACCCAAGTTTCATAAAAATCCTACAAGCCGTCTTGGAGATATGGAGCGGACACGATTTCGGACAGACAGACGGACAGACAGACAGACATACAGACAGACAGACATCAAGGGCAGGGGGAGACATAATTAAGTTTTGATAGTTCAGTAATATCTGGGACTACTTATACGTGCCTGGTAATATATAGGTCATAGGTGGGCGTATGTGGGTGGGTGATTGTGTTGTTCTTTTTTGTTTAGCCTAAATAAACTATAATTTGTATAATAATTAAAATATTCATAAATATGTGAACATTTATTTATTTCATCTTAAGACACAAACATGTAAACATTGACAAAGAGGTCGATATTCGTAGTGACTGGATACATGTTTACATTAGTTACTCGTCAGTTTAATGCGCAGAAAATTTAGACTTCATTAATATTTACCTGAAAGGATGGTCACGCTTGCAGCTTTTGTCTCGCGTCAGTCAACCGCAAGCCCTACAAAGTTGAGTTTTCCATTTGTTGAGCCAATATGCGCCGTTTGCACAGTTTTGCACTGCAAAGGTCAAAGCCGTTGTTGATTTTATACTCGTTCTTCAGGGAGGACAACTCCACCCGAACTCCCGATTTCGCACATGCGTAGTAAAAAACTGTTAGACCGTGTATTCTTTCAAAGTAACCGGCTGCTTTTCCATATAGATCATTGGTGGAAGACAAATGACGCCTGTCGCATTGTCTCTTGTCAAATGTTGGAAAGAACGCGGACCAAGCTGGGGTTCGAACTCACAACCTCTGCATTGACAGACAATTCCGCTACCATGGCTTGTTTTGTTTGTTAATCATTACATTATTAATATAAATTTGAACAACATATATGATTAATATATCTTTCTTCTTGATCATTATTTCAATATCATTCCAGAAAATATCATTATTTTATCGCATTTTGCTGTCGGAATGTAGAAGTCTCTGTACAGACAATATATAATTGATAACCCCAATGTGTTTACACATTATCTAGACCCTAGCTACACCCCTGACAATGAGGCATTTAGGAAATAACTTAAGACTTTTGAGCTCGGTGTAAGAGCATTCTGTGTATTTTACTCAGAAAGGTCCAAGGCTCGAATCCTGGATAAGTCCTACGTTTTCTAAACTGCTGAGTCTATATTAAACATATAATAGACATTTGTAATTTATAAACATAATTTACATTTAGATTAGTGAAATATCCTTCTACAACAGACTAGATGGATTTACTGTGACTAACCTAACATTCTACTAGTACATACTAATATAACATACTAGAAGGAATTACTGTGACTAACTGCACGATTCTTCTACAACAGAATACAAGGAATTACTGTGGCTAAACGAAAGACTCTACTAGTGGAGATTAGAAGGAATTACTGTGACTATCCTCAAGGTTATACTAGTTCAGACTTAGAACGATTTACTGCGGCAACCCCAAGATCCATCTAGAACAGATCGACTAGCAGGTATTACTGTGACTAACCTCAAGTTTCTACTAGTACAGACTATTATTCATTACCTTACTTTGATTTGCATGTGTTCAATTCATATTAATATTGTAAATGTCAATATGCATGTATGTCAATATAATATTTGTTCATTTGTATATTTATTACCAGCTGTTCAGGTATTGTGGAAAGACAAACAGTCCATTATAAAAGGACACCAAGAGTTCAAAGGTGTCCCTTTCAGTATACTTGGGCAGAAACGGTTTGATTGTCAATTTGGTCGAGATTGGCAGGAAAAACAAAAGGAAAATAGGAAGCAGGAGCTTACAGTAGGATTTCCCTTCTTTTCTGACTATCATTTCGCCTAATATTTTTAGCACAAAGCTATTGTAATCACCTTGTGTACTGCTTTAAAATTGTTCAAAGAAGAATTCAATTGAACATATGACATTGGTTACTGCATCATAAGAAATGGTAAAAAATATATTACTTTAAAGTTCTTCTCCTCTGAATGCCCTCGTCAAAATAATGTGACAGTTGTTCCTTAGGGGATCTTCTACTGCTTTTAAATGCTTCTTCTCAGAATGCTTAAAAAGACTTCTTATATATTTTGTTATCCCCTGCCAAAGGCGGGTGGAATATTTGTTGAGCGCCTTCTGTCCGTCCATCCAAAGCCATATCTAAAGCATGGTTGGAAATATTTGATTAAAACAATATGGAAATGTTAACCACCATACGGAAATTATAAGAATACCAGAGCATTCCCCCTTAAACTTGTATACTGTATATGTTCTCTTTATCATTTATATCACTGTTTATCCAAGTTATTGATTCAGCATGCATTTTATCACAGACAATGGATCATGATTATCTCAGAAGGAAAAGGTTCCTTGCACAGCCAACCAAAAAATTAAACTGTCCAGCTGTGTGTATTATCCGGGAACTAGTGTTCTTTCCTGCATACACAGTGAGTTTACTTTTACTTATTAAAGCTGTACATAGGTTCCACATCAACCTAAATATTCCATATATGTTGATCTACTATTACTTACATATCACACGTTGTTATATATGTAGTAAATTATCTGATTATGCTGACTTATTAGTGAGAAACATCTTGCATCTCCCGTATCCAACAACACCCTTTATCATTATCTTTTTGATGTTGTTTTTGTCAATTGATTTTATCCTAGAAGATGAATGTTACAACATATGCCAACATTACAGTTACTTTTTACTGTGTATAAAAACTTTAGTTTGCTGTGTATGGCAACTCAAGTTTGATTTTGTTTGTTTTATGGCGTTTTATGCCGCTTTCAAATATTTCCAGTTCTATTAAGACTTTTCCTGGGTAAGTTACCAGTGCTACGACTTCATCAACAATTGTCATGTACTTTTTTTAAAAGGAATCTGAATTCCCAGCCAAACAGACACAACAAAGAATTGCAGATGACATCCTTTATCGGTTGCGTGCTAGTCATCCACTGGAATGCAATAAGGTGTTTGTATTGTGAATGCCAGCAACTGCAGATCATGCAAGCCATCCAACAGAAAAGCTAATAAAAGCGAACTTGTTTGAAATTTGTATTCCGTACAGTACTTATAATGTTAAATAACTTGTTAAAGGGAGATGGTATATTAATTTTGCATTGGTTGTCTAAGGTGGAACTCAGTTGATTTAAAATTATTTGTGAAAATTAATCACCATAGGGAAATGCCACAGGGCAATGTTTCTTGCTAGGCTGATCTAGTATCATAAGAAAACACCAAATTACATCCCAGAGAACAATAACCACATTAGAACTGGGTGTAAAAACTTGAAGATTAAAGTAACCATATAAGTACAGAATAATTAACGCTTGATTGTTTGTAATTCAGAAAAACCATTGTCTGTGTTATGCTTTGTGTTTGTTTAATTTGCAATAAAACTTGTAGTTTTTATGCAATAAAATATATTGTATTGTATTGTAAAAAAGTTAAAATTATGATAAAAGATGCATGTTTAAGATGTGTGCTATAAAGAACTATTTTGCTGTGTATATATACGATATACAATCACCATTTCATTGTGGAAAATATAAAGGTTACTCATTTTTACGTAGTGCCCACCAGAGCCAGTCGATCCGAGCGTTAGTGAAATGACCAAAGAGCTAGCTCAGCGTGGAATAAGAAACACACAGGAGATGAGGGAACATGTAAAGATCTGTGTTCAAGATGTTTGTGATCCCTTTACACACCCAACAAACAAGAGAGTTTATCCATCGGATAAATTCATATCTTATCATATGTTCGTTGGTAGAAATATGTCGGCATCAGAGGATAAGGAACAACTTGGGGAAATGGTAATTAAAAAAGAATAAAAGTAACAGTTTGGCAGTCTAATTTATTTAAAGTATGAAAAGTAAGATTGGAAAACACAAATGAAATCGGAGTAAACTTGCATAAATTAAGAACAACTTGTTTTTCTTTGATTGATTTAATTTTACTATAAGTTATATTGCATTTTAACTGTGATGCATTACTATTCCTAATTAATAAAAATAATCATTCACATTTCTTTGAAAAAATATGTTTTGATATAATATTAGGATATCAATTAATAACCCCACAACATAATTATATGTTATAATTTTAAAAGCAATGACATGCAGTTTTACTTAGTTCTGTTGTGTTACCAATAATAAAACAGATACACTCAATCAAGTTCTGACAATGGTAGTAGATGATATTGAAGTTGTTGAAGTACTGACCGAGACAGTCAGAAGCATGAAGACTTACCAATGATTTTTACTATGGGTTGTTTATGACACAGCATCTCCGTAGTGTAGTGCGTTTGAAATCCGGTCAAGCATGTACACTTAAAAATGATTGTTATAGCTTCTCTTCTTGGCCCTCGAGATTATGGGGATAGCCTAACCGCTTATTCGTAATTGTCAGGATTATTAAGACTCACAGACGATTTTTGAAACCATTTTGACAGAAGGAACAATGCTCACAATGAACAATTACTCTTTTTGTCAATATGTTTCCATTCTATTGGATAATTATACTTTCATTTGTAGAGATTATCAATATCAAGACCTCTTCAAAGTCACCTGCCGATTTGCAATAAATATTTTAAATGTTAATGTGCTTTAACCCTTTCTTTGTTAATTGATCTTGTCCTGAGAATAACTTTAAAACCACATAATGGAAATTAATTAAACTGCATACAATGGTAGAGCACAATGAGAGGAAATGCAGTGTACACAAACCATAACTCTATTTTAGCTAATAACATAGTTGTTGCCCTTTGTTACTTTTTCTTGTCCGTAGAATAACTTCCATTGCCCTTTTTTACTTTTTTCGTGTCCAGAGAATAAATCTAAAAGATGGAATTTAAGGTGGGGTTTCTAAATATTTCACAACCTTTCTTATCATGGCGGCGTTTGGGGGTATTAATCACATTCAGTGATAGTTCTAGTTTTGTTAAATATGGTTCTGTTATGCAAAAATCATGTGAACAGAGGGAGCACATGATAAACTAGTATGAGGTCATTGAATAAAGAAGTTGTATTTGGAGGTTATTTTGCCTTATTTTTTATTTATGGCATTAGTTTTGAAAAGATATTTGTGAATTTTGTTTACATCTTTATAAGGTATTATGTTTATGTATACATAGATTTGTACTGATATCTCCGAATACTAACTTTCTGAAATTGTATAAAGTATAAGTCATCATTTAAAGTATAAGAAATTATCTACTTTGGTTTTATTATACATGTATTTACAACTGATTGAATTAAATCAATTAAGATATTGTATGTATTTTACTTTAGAATTCAGAAAATATGTTAAAAAGCGAAATATTTCAGATGCAATATGAATGTGTAATATTTAAGTCTGTTTATTAATACGTATTATATAATATACAAAATGGATATGTTTTTCTTTCTGCAATTTTCTCTCATATATATACGATTATATAAAACACGAAAGTTTTCAATTTATTTCAACCTATTTTTCCCCTACAGAAACCTCAGAAGTTTATGCTGCTTCAACAGACTGCCTACCAGAAGAAATTGTTGGAGCGGTATGGTTCAATGACCTTTATGGAGGCCACGTATTGTACGAGTTTATACGATATACCACTGTTCTTTGTAAAAATTAATGCTAACCACCAGATAGTAGCTTATTTTATAACAGAGGACGAAACGTCGGCTTCCATACAGGAAGCGTTTAAGATGCTTAAGGACGAAAATCCAAAGTGGAAGCCAGTGTACCGGATGACAGATTACGACGAGGCCGAGATATCTGCCATTGAGACAGTATTTGAAGGTGTTACTTGTAAACATTGACATAACATGTTAGAAAGTAAATGAAACATCATAAAAAAAAATATATACATATGATGTCAGATAATAGTCTTTTCCGTATGAATTTGCTAGATTAAGTCAGTAATTGTTAACACTCTTAAACTGTTCATTTCTGTATCCCCAAAATAGTATTTCGATATGCATTTAAATGCTTTTCATGCTATGTTCTAAAGTATCTAGTTTCCTGTCATATTAATTTGACAACATACAGACAAAGTGTATTGTTTCACCTTGTGGCAGTAAAACAGTACTGTTCCTCTTCAGCCTTTACTATTATTTGTAGCTTACCTGAGCACACAGTGCTCAAGTACATATCTTGTGATCACTCTGTGTCCCTCTTCCTTCAACCTCTATCATCGTCAACAAGTTCTTTAAAGATTTCCTCTTTAACCTCCAGGACCATAGCAGCCAAACTTTACAGCAATGTTTTTGATGGCCCTTTAAAAAAAAATCAAATTGATAAATTTAATATTCAACGATACTGATTGGTTAAAAAGGTGGTATAATGACAACATTTTGAAATTTGTCTTAAAGTGGTAGTCTGATTATAACATAAATTTACAGTAAAGTTCCTCAGTTTATATTATCGTCTATAAAAGTATATTCTCAGGTGATCAATTCAGGGCCTCATCGTCCTCTTGTTTTTTTGTTTTTTTTTAAATAGGTTCAAAAACCCTAAAATGTGAATTTCAACGGGAACAGGCAGGGGAGCGTTGGCTCAGAAAAAAGGAAAACAAAGTCCAGAACCAGGACCAGGTCATGTCAGCGGTAAGAGGCTTAGCCCAAGCAAACACGGCAGAGAGGTTTGATAAAAAATATAGGGAAATGAAAAAAAATGGTATTATGTCACCTCTTCTGATATTTTGCATTGATACAATCTGGATTCCTGTGAAAGAGGTAATATATTTAAGGAAGTGTTAAAATGGGTGCAATTGTGTGAACATTACATATTGTTAGAACAATATGCGGTGTGCAACAAATTAAATAATATTATCATTAAATGAAACATGCACAATCAGCCTAGTGGCAACTTTCCTAATTGAAGCTCTTAAGCTCAGAAAACAAATTATGGAAAAGTCATAAAAAAGAAATAGCTATGAAAACGATAAAGAAAATAATTATCAATAATAAAGTTAACCAAATGTAGACATTTTTCATGTTTGTTCATGTATATAATCAATATGTTTATATGTGTATTATGTCTGTATATTGGCTGGAAGCCTAAGATCTTGATTGAAGAAATTGAATTGAACTGTGTTCCATGGAACACTTGTGTTGCCTGCCAAAGTTTGATGATAAATGAGAAAATTGTCGGACAAAAGAATGCACACAGGGATAACTCCCAATATATGCATGATATATGTATAGTTCGTGTGCACTACAAGCTATATACAGACAAAATAAAGAGAACGGGAACTCTTTTCAGAAATGGTGCAAGGCTTTTCGACTGGGGAGAATGGATATAGTGGCGAATTATAACAATGGAGACGAATGTGTTCACCGCATACTGAAGAATTCTTTCCTCTCCATACAGAAGAATAGTACTCTTTATAAGCTCTTCCTGATTATAAGTGGCACATTTTTACCAGAGAGATATAGGAAGTAAGTTAACATGTTTTTAGCTCACCTTAGTTACTGTGATCACCCTCCTCTCTGTGTGTTGTGCGGAGTGCAACGTCTTCGTTTTAAAACTCGTTTAAAAATATCCAAAGTGTGTTGCTCATTATTAAACGAAAACACAGTGTTGTATGAGTTCTCATTTAAAGGCAAACATATGTAAATATGGTTATCCTAAAAATACAAAACTTATAACGTATATAATTTGTTAATTCAGAATAAATGACAATTGCTGCAAAGATAGAGAATAGATTCATTTGTTAAACTCATTATGAAAGCAAAACTATGTTGTACTTTTAAAAAGTTTATTATCTAAATATGATATGGATAAGACAAAAAAACATGTACTGATAAAGAGCTAACCCTTATCCTATGGAGATTACATAATGATAAATATTTGATAACTGTCCTGGTTTGTGTGTCGCCTGTCTATAGCGAGAAACTTAGGGATCCTTTCTCATTGACTGTCTGTTGTGCAATGCATTAATTCATCATTACTTTATTTCTGTTTGGCACATTCAATTCATAAATTGCAACACTTACACCTTGTCATCAGGCGAATGGAAAAATACAAGGAACCTAACTCTAGTCTGCCTAGTCTAGTTATTTTTGAAATTATCTTCCTTTTCATTTTTCCCCCAGTCCATTTTCTCACTTATTATCCCAGTTATGCAGGCGACACATGTGTTCCGTGATACACTATTGTTATTTTTATAGGTCTTTGTGCTTTTCACAATGCTATTAATGGATGTTCATCTTAAGATTAAAGAAAACTATTTTAGGTTTCATCAAACCAGGTATGTAGATGAAAACCAAAGATACTTATCAGAGTATCGAAAGCCAAGCAGTGACATTCCTTCTTTCCTTCACTGTCGACCTCATAGTTTCGCAAAACACTGTGTGGAACGCATTGACAGGGCTCATTCCATTCAAAGGTAATTCCTTTTGTAATTAGTAGTTTTGACAACTTATTTTATCAAACACTTTTCAGTTTGTATTGTTCATGATATATATTCAAAATTCTAAATCAGCGGAGTTTTGTAAAATCAACCTTAATGTTGAAAAAGACTTTCATGTACATCCATGCTAAAAAAATAAAAAAGGATACTGATTTACAGAAGTTTCTTGCAGAATGATTTTTGCAGAGCCTAAAACCATAACCTTGATTACATCTGGGTTTGTATGTGTAATGTTAATACACTCAAACTTTTGTTAGCGGTCACCTATGTTAAGCATCCAACTTGTAATAAACAGACATTTCAAGATTTTCCTCTTTTAGGATTCAGTCGTGGTCGAGTGGTTAGCGTCAGGGATTTGAAACCGGGCGTCCCAGGTTCGATCCCCAGTCGCAACACGACGGTGAAGGTGGAGTGCCCTTGGGCAAGGCACATTTCCTAGCCTAGTACTGGTTTAATCATGAATATGTCAACTGTCGCCGTGATATAACTGAAATAATGTTGAAAAAGGCCTAAAACCCCAATAAAACAACACTTTTTTTATTTTTATTTTACTTGTATTTAGAAGCCAGCTGTGTTCAGCAATCAAATGTTAACATTTCCTTATTTAAGGCAAGTGTGACTGTAAGAACTTCCTTTATTCTAAGTGACTTATGAAGAAGAATCCATGATGGGGTTAAGGTTAATCAATAGTAATAAAATGGTATTTTGCTATTGCTCTTGTTGGCTTGTATTTTTAAGAGAACACATCACTAGAAAGACAGATGGCACATACCAGGTCACCAAAGGGGAACATATGTACTCTGTAAGTATTGAAACACCTGTATGCAGTTGTTTGGATTGGGAGCTCAGCAGACAACCCTGCAATCACATGTTTGCAGTAATGATGGAGAACAGTACTGTCAGGTGGAATATGTTACCTGCACATTATGTGAACTGGCCGCACATAAGTATAGATTATGATGTCTGCAGTAAACAAGGTATATTATTTTTCTACTTTGTAATGTTCTTCTATTCAGTACTTCAAACCTGCCTCAGTTAACCTTAGAAATATCAATAATAATGCAAATGATAATATATTATATATGGTGTCATATACTTTTGCCAACACGTGACCACTTACTTATCATGTTAATTTAAACTTATTTATTTTAAATCGATTGCGAAACAAGCTTTTAGCTTATATTAATCACGCTCGATGTCTGCTTCCTGGATACTTAACCAGTACTCGCGCCGATTGTGTGGAAAAATCCCTCAGTCAGGACCCGCTCATCACGGGACTCGAACCAGGGACCTTTGATGTGAGAGGCCGACGCTCTACCTCTGCACCACTTCCACATTATCATGTTATATAACTAGTTAGTCATTTAATTATCATCTTCATTATCTGATTAACACATTAATCTTTCAGTGACAGATAATTATGTCAACATGACAAAGTATATGTTTCTGCTCACTACTGCCAACAGCTACCAACATAGTTAACGTGAACATTATCTTACTAATGCGTTAAACAAAATATTAATCAGAATTTTTTTGTGGACATGAACTATTATCTGTTATTGCCTTTACCTGCCATAGTTTACCTTTTTGGAAATAGATTTTTAGGTATCTGTTAAATGGTTAATATGTTATATAACTAGTTAACATATGTGTTGAGCGACATGTATTTGGTATATGGAACATATTTATCTCTCTGGGCTGAGATGTTACACAATTCTGCTTATTCGGAAGGTATAATTGGGTCAAAATGTTTTGTGAAATGAGATGTTATAACAGTTCATTTGTACAAATCAGCAGATGCTCCTTGTCATAAGGACGCCTCCTCAGTGCCAGATGAAGAAACTGAATATGCTTGTATTCCTGAGAATGTGCCAGTTCTTGACGAAACAGAAGCATCTGAAACATCGTTACCAAGCCAAGGTTTAGGTAAGGTAAACATATTTACATGCTGTTGAAAGTATCTTTAAGATAAATTTTAGGACTCAGGGGGCGGGGCTTTTTTGCCTTATATGGTTTTAAAAATCTTCTCCTCCGAAAGTGTTTGGCCAATTTTCAAATAATTTTGTAGAAATGTACCTTGGCTGACCCTCTAACAGATTCCTTCAGGCCATTTTGATTGGTCAAAATACATGGACACCAGTGGGCGGGGCTGTTTTACCTTATATGCATATAATCAAAACTTTAAAACAATCTTCTCCTCCGAAAGTGTCCAGCTAATTATTGTGGTAGGCATGACAAATAACTTTGCATAATTCAGGTGAGCAATTCAAGGGGGGCATCATGGCCCTCTTGTTTAAATACACCCATATTCCTACATTGCATTGGAACAGATATGCAATCATATAGACATTGCATTCAATTGAAATTTTTCAAATATGTGATATAATTGCAATGGAGTAACTACCTTTGTGAATTTATTACATTGACAATTTGGTATTGACAGATAATGGAACACTACAGAATCAAATGCGAGAGATGTTAAAAAGTCTTACCACCTTGACATATCGGTTAGGTAACACAGAGTATCTTACAAACATGAAACAAACCTTGGATCAGATATATATCCAGTATGGTGGGACCAGGCATTTTCCTAAAAGAAGTACACCTTTAAAGAGACGACGTCCTCTGAAAAAATACTTAAAAAGAATAGGGATCAAGGCCTCTTTAATGAAAAAGAACTATACAATGAAAGTGTGGATAGGTAAATTTATAGATTTAACTATTAATCAATTTTTTTATTATGTACACTATTTAGAAAGACATAATTTTTGGTTGATATAAATGAAGGCTTAGTTAGTATATACTCCATGAATGTAGACTAATTGAAATGGTTCATATTTTTATCCAAAGTAAACACTTCGCTTTACAAAAACTTATTTGATCTAATAAGCTCAGCAGTAGAGCGCACTGTGTTTTCACTCAGAGAGGTCCCAGGTTCGAACCCTGGATTACTTTTATTGCATGTTTTCTTAAATACTGAGTCTGGTATTTAATTAAAGGACTTCGTAAATCATTATTAAAGCAGACGTAAACTTGTAAACTAGATAAAGATAAAATTAAACAAAAACTCGACACAAGAAGGGAAAAAAATGACATATCATATGACACCACTAGTTTGGTTTCCAGTCTTATACTGAAGACTTTGTTACAATGTGGAAACCAAACTAGGGAAATTTCATGTACATTTTTGTCAAAATACGCCTCATATATCACTTTATGTGATAAATAGAGTATATCATTCATGTTTATTTATTAACTTATTAAATTAACTAAATATGACGATCGCCAAGGCTCGCAGCATTACATCCTAGTAAACTCGTTACTCAAAAGTGATGATAAATAAACACTCATGAAATATCCTCTAAATATATATGATTTGTTTTATATTCAAGCAATCATGTTGTGTATGCTAAAGATTTATTGTAGAATACCCAATCAAGGAAATAGTCAAACATAATTTACCTTGCATAACAACTTGCAATATGGAGAACTCTTTTTTCGGACGATCCTATTGTCCCCAAGGACATTGACATTGACATTCAAGGAACATATGATGTTTCACTTGATAGCTCAGAACAAGGTGATTTATATTCTGCAATTACATTTAAGTTAAATAATTGTACCTAAAATATGTACCGGAACATGATTCATTCTGATTATGAAACCGGCTGTCAAAATATTTCCACTATAAACCAAATAGCATTTAATCAATTTAACTATAAAAGTATGCAAATAGAACAATTCATGCAATGTAATTTTCTTATTTGATTAAAAACAAGATGATTTGTTTGTACATAGCATTGATTTCACTTAATTGGTAATTGAAATAAAGTTGTTCGATTTGATTTATACCTACATTGAAGTGTTATCATAATATATTTGAAAGACAATATCTATATTACCTATAACTATACAGAGAACATAGAGACAAAACATGGAGGAGATATCATAACAGATAATCAACAGGGTAAGTTTACTAAGTTTGAGAAAACCAATTAAGTACATGTACAACTTAATTAAGTTATGTGTATACATTTCCGTTTTTAGCTCACTGAAAGGCAAGCTTTAGGACGCTCCATAGTCCATCAGAACATCTTACTTTTCATATGCCAACCTGTTGTGTTTGTATGCATCTATAGTTAAGGTCGTAGATGGAGATAACTCTGAAATTCAGGAATGTTGCTGAAAATAGTTGAAACTATTTTAGCAAAAGATTTTAGTTCAAAAGTCGTCTGTGTCTGCAAGTGGAAAAGGGTTAAAAGCATTGACTTTGAATATAAATAGAACTTCAGAATTTAATCCTAATTTCAAATCGTAATGACTCATAAATACACATATTTCTTGCGTAACATACATTTGGTTTGATCAATAATTACTATAACCTTAAATGGGCTGTTTTAAATCAATTAGTTTTATCATTCCACATTAAGTACTAACATTAAAAAGTTATAAAGACTTTATATTAGGTTATTACATAATTATGTACTGTAATATATCAATTAATTTCTGTGGGAAAACAGTGCAACTCGGTATGTTACAATGAAAGTGCTATCATGCCAACCTTCATTACCTTTTTACTAGAGCTGGGAGTCAGTATGGGTTCCTCTCATGAACATTTGTGATATTTTAAGCATCTGAGCTTGTGAGAATGATGTGGTCAGTGCCAAGAGATCACGATGCCCCAGTCACAAATGTGTATGGTACACGCGTCCCTGATACTGATGTAAGGTCATTGTGTGGACATAAGTGGCTAACAGGCAATGTAAGTATGTTTTTAAAGTTTATGTATAGAGCTCATAAGTATTGGAGGCAAATCTCTGACATTCAAGCATACTTTAAGAATGTTTTCAAGAGTGTGAATCTGGCAGAATTCAGTTGTTGATTAAAACTTTTTAACGGGGATTTTTTTAATGAAACCACTATGGAATACAATTGCCGATCAACACTATTTTGCCTGAATTTTAAAAAGTGCAAGGGCTATTGTTGAGGTGGAATAGTATGTCTCCCACAGACAGCTCTTGTATATTGATAGTCTATTTCCTTAGGACACACTACATACATTATTAACATTTAATTATAATTGAAAACTATGAGCCACTTCTTCTATAATTCCTTATACAGGCCATCGAAAGTTACTTAGAAATACTTGTTACAGCAGCAACTGATAAGGGTTCGAAGGTGTGTAATATGCCATCCACATAGTATACACTTCTAGAACCTTTCAGTGATTCTTTATTGTCTGTAGTCCTAGAAGCTTGCGGTTGGCAACAGTTATTCCTGATAATATACACTACTAGAAGCTTGCAGTTGGTCACGGTGATTTTTTATTGTCTGTAGTACTAGAAGCTTGCGGCTGACCACAGTAATTCCTGATACTATACACTACTAGAAGCTTGTGGTTGGTCACAGTGATTCTTTATTGACTGTAGTACTAGAAGCTTGCAGTTGGCCACAGTGGTTGTGTATAGTCTGTACTATTAGAAGCTTGTGGTTGGAAAAATTGATTCTTTATTGTCTGTAGTACTAGAAGCTTGTGGTTGACCACAGTGATTACTCATAATCAGTAGTACATCCAGTTTTACAAGAAGCTTCGAGACTTGAGCATCCAAGTTATTTATTTCAAAAATTAATTTCTTCGAATATATCAAAGAGATGATTGCTCAGCAGAAACGGCTCATTATGCTCCTTTTCCCACAATGTTTCAAAACTTTAATGAGTTGAAATGGATCGTTAGTTTTATTTTACATATGAATAAATATTTATTAGAAATATGCAACAACGATATGGAAAACAAACCGTAAGAAATATAGCAAATATATCTAAATGAAATTATTTATTTATAATTGAGTAGAAAAAAGTTTGATAGAAAATAAATCTTAATGAAAGTATTAATTTATGTTAGGGAATAAAACAATGTATGAAAAAGAGAAAATAATCAGCATGCGCAATTGCTGTTTTTCAAACAATGTTTCTAGTGGCCATAACCGTGTCACAAAAGTATACATGATGATCTACATTAATTAATCATTCATAGTTTTGATATTTATCCTTTCATCCTCTTTTTCTTTTATATCAGAAAACTTAAAATACATTTTTAAACTACGAATTAAGTAAATTCTCTAGTTACACAATAAAAAAGGGGGGAACGAAATAATAAAGTAATATTTTATCCACAGCACCGGGTCATCAAATGTGCGGTTGGATTCACGTGCGGTTGGAAAACAGTTTCTTTCAACGTTCTTTCGGTAGCGAAAATGGCAGACGCTTTTGGTGATGATCTTTCCAACGTTTTTAGTCTAGACACAGACAGGAAACGAGCTGCCCATTCCCTTAGAGATTTGAGGAATGAAGGAGAGATACAAAATGAACAAGATAGTAACAGTTCAAAAAGGTATTGAAAGATAATTCGAGATGGATGGTGATGGACCAATTTTTTCCCCTTTCATTTTCAAATTCAAATGTTTAATTAATTACTTTCATATGTTAAAAGACAACGCCTTTGTCGTGTGGCAGCCAGAACAAAATATTAATCAGTGTCAGTCGCTACCCCGGTACTTGTAAAAGTAAAAGACAAAGTGTAGATGAAATGTAGCCAGTTTTTAGTCTCAATATTTCGATGTTGCATTGTAACAATATCGAAAGGATGCGAACAGTCAAACATATAAAATCGCATTCCGAGGACAGAAACCTTGACTATCCAGTTATATGTATAGTTAAGTTGATTATAATTTTTTTTTGACATTTACCAATGAGTGTTTAGGGCCGGCCCTATTATTTAATGAAAACAATGGGGAAAATTAGTTTCACAATATAACCCGACTATTCAGAGTTATGGCCCTTGTATTACTTAAATTACATAAAGTTTATGTTGTCCGTGCCGTAACTCGAATACATGTTACTTGGCGCTCTTGTTGCCATTGGGAACATGACCAAATACTGGCTATAAAATCGCCAAAAAAACACCTGCATTTAATTTAATTTTAATCTTTAAACTTACTGTTTAGCAGTTAGCATTCTTTTTTTGACTTTCTGTTTAGCCCTACAAATGTTATAATTACTTTTTTCATAACCCAAAATCGCAACGTCTAAGATAAATTACGCTTCTGATGCGATATGAATTTTGAAAGTAAGGAGTTACCTTTTGTTGTCAATATATTTATACCCCCCGACAGAGGAGTTATATTGGAGGCGCCCTGTGGTTAGTTGGTCAGTCAGTCAGTTTGTCCCTTGCGAATTTCCTTGGAGCATAACTTTAAAACTAATAGTTGGAATTTAATAAAACTTCAAACGATGATACAACACATTAAGAGGAAGTGCAGTGTACAGTAACCATAACTCTAGATTACCTAAATACAGAGTTATTGCCCTTTGTTACGTTTTCTTGTCCGGAGAATTACTTAATAACTAATAGATGGAATCTAATAAAACTTCATACAATCGTAGAGCACAATGAGAGGCAGTGCAGTGTACAAGAACCCTAACTATAATTTACATAATTACACAGAGTTATTGCCCTTTGTTACTTTTTCTTGTTCGTTGAGTCTTGTCCAGAGCATAACATTAAAACTAATTGTTGGAATTTAATAAAAACTTCATACGACGATACAACACATTGAGAGGAAGGGCGGCGTATAGAAACCGTAACTCTAGATTACCTAAATACAGAGTTATTGCCCTTTGTAACTTTGTCTTGTCCGGAGAATTACTAATTGATGGAAGCTAATAAAAGGAAGTGCGGGGTACAAGAACCATAACTCTAATTTACATAACTACAGAGTAATTGCCCTTTGTTACTTTTCTTGGTCGTAGAGTCTTGTCCGGAGCATAACTTTAAAACTAATTGTTGGAATTTAATAAAACTTCATACGATGATACAACACATTAAAAGGAATTGCGGTGTACAGGAACCAAAAATCTACTTTACCTAAATACAGAGTTATTGCCCTTTGTTACTTTTTCTTGTCCGGAGAATTACTTAATAACTACTAGATAGAATCTAATAAAACGTCATACAATGGTAGATAACAAGGAGAGGAAGTGCAGTGTACAAGAACTATAACTCTTATTAACATATATAAGAGTCATTGCCATTTGTTACTTTTCTTGTTCGCAGAGTCTTGTCCGCAGCATAACTTTTAACTAATTGTTGGAATTTGATAACACTTCATACGATGATACAACACATTGAGAGGAAGTGCAGTGTACAGGAACCATAACTCTATCTTACCTAAATACAGAGTTATTGCCCTTTGTTACTTTTTCTTGTCCGGTGAATTTCTTAATAACTAGTAGATGGAATCTAATAAAACTGCATACAATGGTAGAGCATATTGAGAGGAAGTGAAGTGTACAAGAACCATAACTCTTATTAACATAATTACAGAGTTATTGCCCTGTGTTACTTTGTCTTGTTCATAGAGTCTTGTCCGGAGCAAAACTTTAGAAACCAATAGTTGGAATTTTATAAAACGTCATACGATGATACAACACATTGAGAGGAAGTGCGGTGAACAGGAACCATAACTCCACTTTACCTAATTACAGAGTAATTGCCTTTGTTACTTTTTCTTGTCCGGAAGATTACTTAATAACCAATTGGTGGAATCGATAAAACTTCATACACTGGTAGAACACATTGCGAGGAAGTGCAGTGTACAAAAACCATAACTGTAATTTACATAATTACAGAGTTATTGCCCTTTGTTACTTTTTCTTGTGCGTAGAGTCTTGTCCGGAGCATAACTTTAAAACTTATTGTTCGAATTTGATAATACTTCATACGATGATACAACACATGGAGTGGAAGTGCGGTGTACAGACAGCAAACCTCTACTTTACCTTAATACAGAATTATTGCCTTTTGTTACTTTTTCTTGTCTGGAGAATTACTTAATAAGTAATAAATGGAAACTAATAAAACTGCATACAATGGTAGAGCACAATGAGAGAAAATGCGGTGTACAGGAACCTTAACATCCTTTTACCTAAATACAACAAAGTTATTGTCCTTTGTTACTTTTTCTTGTCCGGTGAATTACTGAATAAGAAATAAATGGAAACTAATAAAACTGCATACAATGGTAGAGCACAATGAGAGGAAGTGCAGTTTACAATAACCTAATTACAGAGTTATTGCCCTTTGTTACTTTTTGTTGAGCGTAGAATAATTTCAAAAATACTTGATGGAATTTAATAAAACTTCATACTATGATACAACACATTGAGAGGAAGTGCAGTGAACAAGAAGCATTACTCTATTTTAGCTAATTACATATTTTTTTTCCTTTGTTATATTTTCTTGTTCGTAGAATAATTTTCATCGCCCTTTCTTACTTTTTTCTTGTCCGGAGATTATCTTTACTACTACAAGTTGGAATTTAAGGTCGGGTTTCTTAATATTCCACTACCTTTCAGGGCGACGTTCGGGGGTATTAATCACATTCAGTGACATTTCTAGTTTGAAATAACTTCTTAGACTTTTGTGATGAAAGTTGTCAAGGTTTTCATTCCCTTTGGTCATCTTCCAGGTCTCGCTTTCGTAAAGAAGCACATTTGAGTTAAACAAACTGCCTCTATTGCAACTAGTTCAAAATATTTGAACATACTTTTTGAGTATTATTAATATTGATTTTTGGGACAAATTTCCAAATAAAAATACCTGGGTCTTTAAAACTAGTCATTATTCAAATTTATTAAAAAATATCAGTTTGCAGATGATTATGAAAATATCTTGGCAAAAATTAGAAGAATCTCTGTAAAGGAGTACATAATAATTGAAAAGAGTTAAACATGTTGTTGCAAAGTGAGAAATTGCTCATGAAGAGTAATTTCTCCTTTCGTCACAACTTAATCTTGACTTGCATATATGAGAGGCACTCCAGGAAAGTCAAGCCTAGTGCATTTCTTACAAATGTTCAAAAAATCTGCCTGCATAATCCTGCTACAGGATCCAATTGTAAACTATTGAATTTTAATGAAAGCCTTGTAATTACATGTAATTGGCAAATAAAGCTGATCAAGATTAGTCTACACATGCACAGACGGATCTTGATCTACAATGTTTGCAAGTGCCCTGACTACTGATACTGTTCTTTGTTCAAATTGCTTTCAGAACAAAAGATCCACTTCTAACTATTGGAGGGAAGAGTTCAGACCGTAATGATGAAGAGGTGGAACAGAACAAAACAACTCTTGGGATAAATTGTGCGCCAACAGTTGAAGTGAACAAAGATATGATTCTTGAGAAATTTGTTAGGATAAAAGATATATGCATCGAATACCGAGATAGTTATAACAATCAAAACAACAAATATATCAATCAAATACTGTGCGTAATGGTAATGTCTGCTAATGAAGTAAACAATAAAAACGAATTTTTTGGTGACCGAATTAAATACATATGGAATACATGTATAAACAAAAGGGACAGCAAAGGCATTCCATTGAACTATGGAAAGCAAATTCATGGAGAAATCATAGTAATTCGTAATGTCATACAACAGCTCATCCAAAGCTTCAACAGATCATCTCACACCGCAGGAGAAGGTTTGCCTTATGTTTTCGTTTACTCTTACTTTATACCGTGTGCTAGCGTTTCTAACGTGCGGTATAGTTGTGCCGAAGAGCTTGCTACATATGCAAGACTTAATTACAATAGTAATTTCAACATGTTGGTAGCGTACTCTGCTATCTTTGATTATACCGATTCGGGTTTAGCCAATGATTATTTACACCAAAGGGGAATGTTTGCCCTTGTTAACCTTCAGACAAAGAAAGTTGAAATGGGGACAGACCAGCAGACCTTTTTTGAACCACAAATAACCGTGTTTCAAGACATATTACATGATTGCATTTTACGGAACACGTCATTTTCTAAATGTGGAGACGCTTCAACAATCGTACGAGATAAAATAAATTGCTTGGTCCAAAAATGTACATCAGAAAGCAAAGAGCGCGGGCCATTAACACATCATGGCATGTGGTTCGTGCACGATTGTTTTGAAAAAACACACACTTGGATCAAATGTTGCAACGACGGTCAAGCACGTGAGCAATTTGAAGTTGTAAAGTGTTTATTAAACGTCATGGAAGATAACTATAAGGATCCAAAAACACTACTCGTGCTCGGAATACCTGAGCATGGCACGGCTGAACCTTACTGGACCCTCGGTGAAGATATTAATGCAGAATGGAGCCTAGTATACAAGGATTATCAACCTCCCGCGAAAATCGAAATCTTACATATAGGAAACCGGCTAGGTGATAGAAGCCAAAGAAATAAGAGCGAGATTAGTATTGCTCACAATAAGAATCGAGATAGAATAGATATACATTATGCTCGCATGAGGAAACAACAGTCAAAGACTTTGAAAGTTTCACGCGGTGGTTGTGATTAGATTTACAAGTAAATAAATCAGGCTATCTAAAAATGGATGTAAAAAATCATCTTAAGTTCAGATGATTTTATTCATCCCTAATTCAAAACTGAGAAGATGAACGGGTAATTATAATGTTCTATTATACTGGGGTAATAACGAATAACAAGAATAAACAATATGCAAATGTACACTAATAAAAAGCATTTAGGTTAGTGGGGGATGGGCGGTCAATTCTTTTTTCAAATATGACTTCTTGACCCGTCAAACACATTTCGAATTGTGAAGATTAGCATTCTTCCCTTCCCTCAATATTATTCGAATCAAATGATCGTATTCTAAAAACAAAGCATGTTATTGATTGGATATCCAAACCAACCATAAGCCAATGAAATGTATTGATACAACTGTAAAGTTATAATTGATAGTATCTTTCTCTATGACACGGGAATTGCACGGTACATTTTGACATGTTGGTATTTTGAGTATACATGTAGATTGAAATGATTATATCAGCTCGACCACTAATTAATTTGTACTATATGCATGTTCTTTAGCCAAAGTTTACAAAGTTTACAAAGTTTAATACATATACTCAGCACATGTCAAATGTGATATGAGGTAATTATTATACATGTTTACAAGTTTTATAGTTTAAATTTGAACTGCTCTGCATTTAAATGCTTAATAGTTTTCTTGTGTCTGTATACTATAATGTTATTTTTCATGCAGCATATGTTTCTACTTGTAATTATGTACATATTAATTTCGCACTGCTGATGTAACTTTAATATCAATTTAAACGACTCTCCCCAATTGAAAATATATGGGAAAGTATTTGAAACCTAAACACACACATCTGATATTACTTTTATTCTTCTTCCCTAGATATAATGAAAGGCATTGGAAAAGGAGAGAAATTTAACTACATGTTGCAGTTTGTCTCCTTTCCACAATGTTTTTCTTTTCTTTATCTTTTCGCTCCGAAATTAAAAAATGATCCTTATTGTATGTTATTTTCCCTCCAATGGAAACCCCGACTTAAATTTGTATTTGTGTACACGGTTAGCCATGAATACCATGCCTCTCATAAGCAGAGGATCCATGGATGACTGAGTACAATCCCCCCTTTAAGCACAAATGAAATATGTTATCACGTGATAGTATTTAAATAGATTTCTTGTAATTATACTATTAATCTTAGCATAGATGAATTTTGAAAGAGATGTTCATAGAGTTCATGATTTTTTCTAAACGTGTACAAGTTTGGATTTATGCATAGAGATTTATTTATTACTTTGGACCTATTATCACCGAAATATTCACACTTAAAAAGGTAATGGAATTCGTCCGCTAATTTGTTAGAATTACAGATGTTGCATACTCTATGATGCCGAGGAATGCCTTGCCAACGGCCTTTTTCTATTAGGAAGTGGTTATTGCACATTCTAAAATTGATAAATGATTGAAGCAGCTTACCATCAAGGATGTTGTAAAACTCTTCAAATTTATGTTCAAACTTGTATAGTCAAAAATTAAGACATTTTTGGGTACTTGTTAAATCTGCTTGCCATGTTCAGGGACGTAGATAAGATCTATGTACCTGCCATGTTTGAATAAATTGGAACTTCAAAATTCTATCGGTTTCATTAACCAACATTGATTGTGAACCAACATAATATTGGTTATTTCAAATGTAACTATCAAATATTGTTTTAGCACATTTTAGCCATTCTATATAACTATTTCTGTTATTGAAATTTGCATGAACAATTTTATAAATTGAGGATGATATTTTGTTAACATTATTTATAAGGCCATACCAAAAGCCTACAATTCTTTTCTTACTGATTACCGATAAAGGGTATCTACCCAGGTCACCATATAGCATAACATTAGGAGAACCTTTTTTTACATGTAATATATATTTCATGAAATCGGTATGGACTTTCTCGATACTAGATAAGTCTCCAAAACCCCAAATTTCACACCATGCAGTAAGACTGGGACAACTGTATGATCAAATAGTTTTAGCTGGCATTCAATAGATAAGTTAAGATTTCGTATTTTCATGATAGACCAAACATCGCCTTTCCAGCCTGTTCAGTGGCATACTTTTCCGCAGAGTGAAATGTTTTGTTTTTTGAAAACATAACACCTAAAAAGTTAAATTCACCAACAATTTCAATAGCGTGGTTATCAATATTTAATTAATTATCTGTAATCGTGTATTGGCTTGGAAACCCGTGACTCTGTTACTTTACTTACTAAAATGTTGAGAACTTATTATATGGGTTGCTTTGTTTTACAACTAGATCTATAACAAAAGAAAAGAGGTAACGAAAAACCTTGGATTGAATTAAACCAGCGAATTGTTTTCGTAATTAAATAGGTTAATAACTAAAAATGTTCCTTTATGAGCCTACACCGTACATAAATGCCAACTTAATCCATTTCACATATATGGGCTAACAAACATTGTGGACTCTTCGTAAAGTATCGCCCCGAATCAGCATAAGTATGCTGCGCAGGTTAATCGGGGCAGACACTTGTCGCCTGCTGTGGATTTTCTGTTTCAGGAAACATTACTCTATACCTCTATCCACCTAAGACGGAATGTGTCGGCCCGAATAAGCCTGCGCGGACTGCGCAGGCTGATGCTGATCTGAGACGATACAATACGCAGAGACCGTTTATGAGATGTAAAATTTGCGACAAAATAGTTCGAAAAATACAGGTATACATACTTCTTTCTAATACAGGCTGCATACTGCTTAAATATATGTTATTTATCGTTGATAGTACCCAACAGTTTAATATATTCCTAAATACCCTTTACTCGCATACTATAAGCTTCAGATCATCTAAATAAGATGTAAGTAAAGTTGAAAACAGTGGGAAAAGCAGAAATGGCTCATTATGAGCAATTTCTACTTTTGGCACAATGTTGTAACAAATTGTTTGCTGCAGAGGCATCATATAGTAACTTGGGAATGATTTTTGAACAAATAAACGTCTATTTAGCCAGTAAGAAATGTTGTTATTATTACATTAGTATTTTTTGCATTAAGTGTTAGTTCTTATGTTTTTGTGCACTTTAAACCCCGTTTCCCATATTATGCAAATCTGCAGCAGATGGCTTTGAAAACATCTAGGCAAAACTAGGGAAAGTCTCTTTAAATGAAAGTATAAATATTGAATAAAGTTGAAAACATAGTGGAAAAGGAGAAATATCTTACTATGAGCAATTTCTCCTTTTGGCACAATGTTGTCACAAATTGTCTGCTGCAGAGGCATCAGATAGTAACTTGGGAATGATTTTTGAACAAGTAAAGGTCTATTTAAACAGTAAGAAATGTTGTTATTGTTACATTAGTATTTTTATGCTCCCCAAACTAGTTCGCGTAGCGTATTCGAAAGGTTTATTCGTAAGCGCTTGGGTGCATGGGTAGCACGAGATATTGGTAAGTTATTTGTATATAGTGTTGTGAATTGGCGGGATAAGTTCATTCTACCGGACGAGAGCAAGCAGTTCACATCTTGTTTTCGATAGTTTATTATGGTTATTATAATACAAGTTGCATAGAATGAGGTCTAACATTCAAATCTGTCATTGACAAATTAACACAGGTTTCCAGAGTTTTTCCATACAATGGTTTTTATCTCTGGTCGTTCCTGGGCGAGACGGATTTCCAAAATATATTGTCTTACTTCGTAATTCAGATGTTTTATTCATTACATAAATATGTGTATTCAGCACGTATTACAGGCTGTCACATTGTGTACATATACTTCACTGTAACTGCTTCTTGTTCATTAAAGAGACTCGCCGTTTGGTATTTACATATGGGTGTTTGTATTTTAATTTATACGTAGAGAGAAGAATTAAAATTCCAGTCCCTCTTTAGATACTCTTTACTACATGATTAAATTTACAAACACCGACTGACGGTATTGTGTTCTATTTTTAACTCACCAGAGCACGAAGTGCTCAAGGTCAGTTACTGTGATCGCCTTTTGTCCGTCGTTCGTCGTCAACATTTGCTTGTTAACACTCTAGAGGCAATATTTTGCATCTAATCATCACGAAAGTTTATCTGAGTATATATCTCTATTAAAACTAAGCCAAGTTCGAAACTGGGTCATTTGGGGTCACTAGATCGAATTTAATGAAAATCTTGTTAACACTCTTGAAGCCGCATTTTTTGCTTGATCATGTTGAAACTTTGTCAGAATGTTTGTCTTAGTGATATCTAGGCCAAGTTCCGAATAAAGGTCATGTAGGTCACTAGGCCAAATTGAAGTAAAATCTTGTTAACACTCTAGCGGTCTCAATTTTGCTTCAGCAGTTTGAAATTTTGTCAGAATGTTTGTCTTAATAATATCTAGGTCAAGTTCGATTATGGTTCATATTGGATCAGAAACTAGGTCACTAGGCCAAATTGAAGGGAAATCTTGTTAACACTAGAAGCCGCATTTTTTGCTTCAGCAGCTCAAAATGGTCAGAATGTTTATCTTAATGATATCTGGCCCAAATTCGAATACGGGTCATGCTGGGTAAAAAGACTACATTAAGGCTACTGTTTGGATTCTAATTTACAGGATTTGAGTTATATGGTATATTATATTCCTTCTGCTACTATGAACTAATAGTGAGTGAAATTCAACCAATAAAAAAATGTATTTATTGACGTCCATTTATATTCAATCAATAATTTAGGTCAACAAGAATCTTTGCCAACAGTGGAATATAACACATAAAGTGACAGCTGCCTACCACCCACAAACAAACGGCCTTGATGAACGGACAAACCAGACAATCAAAAGGTACATAGATCTTTAAAATGGCTTAGTTATTTAACCATTACCACATATCATCTATAAGTGAAGTAAGCTTTTTAACCTCCTTCCGATGTCCTCAACTTATAACTTATAACAAAATACCGAAAGGTCTAGAGCTTCATAATTCATATTCGTGGAACTTTCAAGATTGTAAAAACATGCCCCTTGGGTCAAAATTGGCCCACCCATGTTGTTGACATTTACATTGATACATAGGAAAACCCTGAACATCTTATTGTCTTAAACCAAAAAAGCCTTGAGTTTAAATATTTGTTTTGTAGCATTGTCTCATGTGAAAACTGGGAAAATCTTCTAGTCTGAAAACAAATACCTAGAGCTTATATATTTACACCTGTAGCAAATGAAGCTATACTGGGCATTGAGCCTCTTATGTTAGTTTTCCTGGTCGCAAAATGAGTTACAATGGTTGGAATTAAAAGTCGTGTTGCATGAGCGATACAGGGCCATCTTGACACTCTTGTTTTTGTAAAGCCATTTCAAGCAAAGGCTAGATTAGTACTAAGTCTATAATCTTTTCGTTGATTTTGTTTGTCTGTAATCAATTGGGTCCAGTCTATTACCAGATAAGAGGCCATTTAATGTGGTTTTCAAAAATAATAAAAACACAACTAAATAAAAGGCAAGTGTTGATATTACTGTACTGTTCAAAAATAATATGCAATAACAATATATATATATGCGCTTATTTGTCTGAGAAAAAAACTGATATGGTCAAACATTAATAATATATTAGGATACTGTAAAACTGGTTTCTAGTTAACATATCTCAATAAAACTTATATACATGTATACAGTAGTAAGATATCTATGAGAGCTCGGTTCCTTTCGCAAACCAGACAGATCCGCCAATGCAAGACTAGATTATAGCTCTTGAAATTGTCAAATTTGCTATATTAGAGCTTGTGAACACAATAGAGGCTCCAGTTACTATCTGATCTTCACCAAATTTAGATAGTAGTTTATTATTGATAAGAGCTTGGTTCCCTTTGAAAAACAGCCAGATGTGCGTTTGCATGACTGGATTATGGCCCTTGAAGATGTCAAAATTGCTATAATACGGCTTGTGAACGCGATAAAGTCTTCAGTTTTGATTGTATCTCCATCAAACATATACAGTAGTTAGATATCAATGAGAGCTCGGTTCCTTTCGCTAACCAGCCAGATCCGCCTATGCAAGACTGGATTATGGCCCTTGAAATTGTCAAAATTGCTTGTGAACATAATAGAGCCACCATTTACTATTCGATCTTCACCAAACTTAGATAGTAGTTAAATATTGATGAGAGCTTGGTTCCTTTTGCAAACCAGCCAGATCCGCCAAGCAAGAATGGATTATGGTCCTTGAATTTGCCAAAATTGCTATAATAGAGCTAGTGAACACAATAGAGGCTCCATTTACTATCTAATCTTCACCAAACTTAGATAGTAGTTAATTATTGATGTGAGCTTGGTTCCTTTCGAAAACCAGTCAGATGTCCCCTTGCATGACTGGATTATGGCCCTTGAAATTGTCAAAATTTCTATCTTCACCATACATACATCTGGATTGAAAATGACCAAAGAACCATCCTAGCAGAGCATAGACCCCCATGGGCCTCTTGTTTCCAATCTGTTTCATAGTACAGACTATCACCATCTGAATGCAAAAGACATACTCTTTTACACTTTTAAGTGCTGTTCAGCTGTGTTGCACAACTTAAACCAAGTAATTTTAGTTAAATATCTGTTTATTGACCTTTTAAATACATATTGTTTTGCCCTGTCCGTCCGTCCGTCCGTCACACTTGTTTCCGCTCAATAACCAAAGAACGCTTAGGCGTAGTAACTTCATACTTGGTATGCAGGTTGGTCATGACCAGTAGATGACCCCTATTCATTTTGATGTCAGAAGGTCAAAGGTCAAGGTCATGGTGACCTTGTGAGGTAAAAAATGGTTTCCGTTCAATAACTGAAGAACGCTCGGGCCGAGGAACTCTATACTTGGTATGCTGGTTGGCCATGTCTAGTAGGAGACCCCTATTGTTTTTGCTTAATAACTGTAGAATGCTTTGACCATGGAAGTTAATACTTGGTGTGCAGGTTGGTCACCACCAGCAAACTAAAGAATGCTTATGTCGAGGAACGTCATACCTGGTGTGCAGATTCGTCCTAACCAGAAGATGACCCTTATTGATTTTGAGGTCACAAGGTAAAAGGTCAGGGTAACCTTCAGCTGAAAAATATTTTTTTTACTCAATAACTCAAGAACACTTATGCCCAGGAACTTCATACTTGGTGTGCAGGTTAGTCCTAACCTGTAGATGACCCCTATTGATTTCGATGTCAGTAGGTCAAAGGTCACAGTAACCTTGGGCTGAAAAATGGTTTCCGCTCAATAACTGAAGAATGCATGGGCCAGGGAACTTCATACTTGGTATACAGGTTGACTTGTGTTTGTTGTGTGTATAGACCACCCAAAACTCCACTCCAACACTTCGCAAGTCAGCTTGCCATACTCCTACAAAAGACTAACAGTGAAAGAGCCATTATTTGTGGTGATTTTAATAGTGATGTCCTTAAAACATCTAATCCTGACTTGAACACTTGCTTGCGCCATTACTCACATATCATCCAACAACCTACAACTGCACAGAGGACCCTACTAGATCATATATACATTAAAAATATCAACTGCAAAGAATCTGGTGTAATTCCAATGCATTACAGCTACCATGATATGATGTATGCAGTTGTCAGCATTCCACAAAACCATCAGTGATCATTGCTTGCTCCATATCGAAATAAAAACAAAATGGTACTTCTTACATCCACATTACGTTCATTCTTTAAAAAATAACCACTAATCTTGTGCATCTTGTGCATCTTTTGCAATACATGTCCACTATTGTCTACAGGTTATTAGGCTAAACTTCAAAGTCACTTCATCTCCAGTCCAAAACTACAAAATTCATCTTCATCATTTCTGTTCCTCCCCTACGACCACACAAATGGGGAGACAAGCGCTTTTTCAAAAAAGAAATCTCTAGTTTTTATTCGATATTAAATAAATCTACTTGATATTACAAATGCACTTTATTGCAGAGCTCTTTGCAAGTGTGTGAAGGAAGCACAGACTGATTGGGACACTCGCCTGGAATTAGTGCTATTTTCTCTGCGAACAAAGAAGCAAGCATCAACAAAGTTCTCACCATTCTACCTTCTGTAAGGGAGGGAAGCTAAATATACCAGTCGGTTGCCCTCTTACTTTGAGGAACATGCGAGTATATAAATTTTATCTTTTTTGATTATACTAATTCATCAGAATCCATCTCGGCACTTACAGTTAGTAGTATTCTAACGTATCAGTCAGTTATGGAACCGTTAGTAAGCACGACAAAAAGTATAATTCTTTATTGATACTTCATAATTGCTCTTTTGATTGTTTTCAAAATAAGTGTACTGTAGAGATTAAAGAAGCTTCTGCAGATGGAAAATATTGAAACTAAATAAGAATATTTTTGAAAACTTTGTAAGAATATTTATCTTAATGGTTCTATAATCTAATTTCAAATATGGGTCAAATTACATCAACAACAAGGTTACTGTGTCAAATTTATGACAAAAACCTTGTGAAATTCTCAAAACTGTGGGGTGAGCTATTGTGATCACTAACTCACCGTTGACCGTCTGTCAACATTTCTTTAAAACAAAATATCCGTAAACTAACGGACCAATTTTCATGTAATTGCAAAAGAAAGATCCTATGGTGGTCTTCTTTCAAAACTGTCTGGCTATAGTAAAACATTAAAAATCTTATCCAACTCAGGCTGATTTCCAATTAATTTTGTTAAGCCTTTTATTGCATTCTTAAGTGAAAATTCAAAAAGATATTTTCAAAACTGTTTGTCCCATTTTCAAATGATTATGTAGAAATTATCCTTAAATGACCCTCTACAGGATTCTTAAAATGGTTGAAGAAAAACGCCGCCATGATAGGGGATGTTTTGCTTGATATGGCTATAGTGATTTTATTGTTGCATCTTGGAAGTGGCGCAATACTAGCCCTCTTGAGCCACTTGTTACACTTGCCATTACTGGAAAAACATTTGCTTTAAAAATAACATACAATGAGAAATGATAACCTTTTTCTTTACGGTAACTTCAGGAAGATCTCCCAACCTGTCCACCCGAGAGTATTGAAATGGAAGAAGAACAAAAAAGAAAAGAAAAAGCAGAAAAAATGACAGAATCCATAAATATGAATGTGGATTTTAAAGTAGGGGACAAGGTTTTAAAATTCAACAGTAAAAAAATCAAATCAAAGTCAGAACACAACTATTCAGGACCGTATTATGTAACAGAAATAGAGGGAAAAAGGGTAAAGTTGAAAAATGAAAAGGGAATTGTGTGGAAATGGACACGCCAACGAATGACATAAAATAATTTGTAAAAGCTTTAAATTCATCTGGGAGCCTCGAATTACTCAACCGAGAGTGTGGAAAAAAAGGTCCAGTTTTGAAACCAACAAGGTTTGGCAGCGAGATGTTGGATTATGAAAGGTGCCATGTGACATCATTCATCAATGAGGTGATTATAGTATATTTAATTTTCAGAATTTAACCAAAGGTTACAATGTCTTCGACTGAAAATAATGCATGTAAACTATGGTAATAATTTAATAATCATAACAAACTAATATATACAAGGGGTGATCCAAAATTAATATAACTTTTGCTATATTTTTGACACATCAAACATTTCAAAGATAAAACTGCTTTAAGAAAAATTCAATATATCTTTTACCTATATGTATATAACAAATATCTGAAACAATGGCTGACAAATACAGAGCCTTTTAGATCATGATGACTCCATTTGAAGTTTGTTAAAAATTTAATGCATGTATACATCTTACAAATGTTTTATTTGACGTCATTTACAGTCATGTATATTGATTTTCAATTTTATTTTAATGATGGTAAACGGGACAATTAAAAAAAACCAATAATAATGTCTTGTTGCACGCTTTCCTTGTTTTGTGTTGGTTTATAATTGAAATAAACACAGTTGCAACTGCTACTGTTTAGTAAAATAAGTGTGTCACGCCTATGTGAAAGTGTTTACTTCATGAGATGGCTTGAGATCCTACAAAGTTATATCCCCTTGAATTATATAAGTTACACATTCTAGTTTTAAATTACATAGAAAGGGATATAATTTAGTTTTTAAGATATTTCCTGTAAATCAATGTTCCATCTCAGAATATCAAGTCTAGTTTACCCATAAACTAGGTCTCTCGGTCAAATTGAACACTGCAAAGCAACCCAAATAGACCACAAATTCTAAAATAAGTTTTTTTAGAAAAAGATGTAATAATCATTCTTTTACATCTTTTTGGGGTCAGGTTCCAATTCAACAAAGTAACTTGTTCAGATTTGAGTTTAAAAATGAATATTACTAAAATTCATATTAGGGAAATATTTATGGTGTTTAAAAAATGTCCTATATGTATTTAGATTTCCTGTTTCTAGGTGTCGGACGTTTCTAAGGACTTGATGGATAATATCAGTGAAATCCTAAAGGCTAAGAACATTACCTCACATGTAGAGCATGTAAGTGGGAAACAATTGGTGTGTGCTGTTCTAGCCAAGGCTTTCACTAAGGATGTCCATCCATCAGTCGTGATGGAGACACTTGAGGCAAAACCGTCCTTCCTGTTGACTGTCGAACCACAGATAGAACCGGCCACATCAGAACGAATGATGTTGGCAGGGGAAGCAGTAAAGCTAGTCGACCTCCAGACCCTTCAAAGCAACAACTGGCTCAATGATAAAGTAAGGCATTGTTCATGTTTCTTTATTCAAAAATCAAATAATGTTTTCAGTCAAGTAATATTGTTCTAATAACCATATTGATTCAGTATGGTTGACACAACAGACTTAATATGTTATTTAGGCAAAAAGAAGCTAATTACAAACTTAATAAACATTTAGAATGGAAATAAAGACATGTCTTTTATCTGCATATGTGTCATGTTTAGTGTAGATAAAATGGATCAAAATATGACAAGTTCCAGTTCCTTGGTTAATCATGATAACCCTTTCCCACATAACCCATCTGCGGCAGACGTCTTTGAATAAAAAGAAATAAGGAAAATAGATCGAGAATAAACATGTAGTCGACATCAACATTCATAAAAACTGTCATTTTGCAATGATGTTTGAATATTTACTGGAAACAAACAGATGCAATATCAAAATAATAGAACATTTGAAAGTAGATAACTTTGAATAGAATAATGGGTGACAGAAATATAAATCCGAAAATTATTGATATTAAAAACTGCTAATCTGTGTTTGGACCACAACATTACATATTTATAAACCCTTAATTTGCAGGTTCTCAATGCTTATATTAAGTTGCTGGCACGGGAATCTGTTGGCGGAAATGGAAAGCGTGCATTTGCTATCCCAGCATATGCTGCCACTCTATGGGAAGCCGGCAACTTTGACATTTTCCACTTTAAGAAGGTAATGTATATATATTCCACAAAGAGGATGAACAAAATTCAAAACAACGTTAAACCCTAATCAATCACTCAGGGGGGAAACGCCGTGGTTGAGAAGGTTGTGTTTGGGATTGGGATCAATATGTCTTGGGTTCGATCCTCAGTCACAGTACATCAGTCATGGTGGAGTGCCCTTAGGTATGGCACATTTCCGAGCCTAGAACTGGTTTGTTAACCCAGGGATCATGAATAAGTAAACTGTCGCCGTGATATAACTGAAATAATGTTGTTAACGTGTATAACCAAAATTAAACATAAACAAATCAATCACTCAGTCTGATGTGTTGAGTTTGCGAATTCTAACGTTTTTGCAAAAGTAATTCAATTCTTTATCTGATGAACCTTTCTTGTATGTCAAGCATCTTTAGCTCTATCAGTAGCAATGTGTCAATCCAATAGTTGTGACTACAAACCATTGCTTGGCCAACTATTTTTTGACTGTTTGACCAAATAATTGCTCATGTATTTATCTTCCATCAATCGGCTAACAGGCAATGTGAAAAAGCTGAAGAACTGTTGTCAATGTGAAAAGTGACACTAACATTCCACCAATGGGTTAACAGCTGCCAGTGGCTTGAATATATTGTTGTGTAGAGTACTGGTATGAAAAAAAATCCAGGAAACATCGGTAGGTGAACTAACCACCATAATATGACTGCACATTTTTTGAAAATGGATTACCTCTAAATCAATATATCAATAATAATAAAACAATAAGAAGAATGTAAAGATTTTTTATCAAAAAGAACATTTTCAATAATTGCAGGTCAATTTTAACATGTATGATTTCCTTGTGCAACCGGTGAATAAAAATGGAAGTCACTGGGTTCTCCTTGTAGCAAGAATTAAAGACCAATCTGTAATGGTATATGATTCCAAGTCTGGTGACAACACAGTTATTATAGAGAGATTCCGGTAAGTAAATTGATATATGTAAATACTGAAATGTAGTATTCAAACTCATCAAAGGTTGTATGGGAACGATGTGCAAGTAAGAGTTGTTCGGTCCGTGTTGGCATGAAAGGAAGTTAGTGCAATAGCAATGCATGCAAAATCAACAGATTGATTCTGTTAAAACCGGAGTCAAAGGCTTCAGGTGATCTATTTTGATCTCTCTCTGTCGGTCCACTATTGTTGTTTATCAGCTTAAAGCAATTCTACTTGACAATTCTACTTGACCAATTTCAATGTTACTTCACAGGAATGTTCCTTTGATGGTCCTCTTTCAAAATCGTTCAAAGACTTACATTCTGTGTAGAACTTTTGTTGCTGCGGCATCAGAAATTGAGAAAAATACCCAAACTTTAAAAACCTCCATCTCCATAATCCATTTGTCAGATTCCAAGATAATTTGGCAGAAATATTCTTTGAGTGACTCTCTACAAAAACTGTTCAAGCCATATTGATTTCGTTGACAAACAAGGCAGCAAAGTGGCATCAAGAAAGGTGCAAAATGACAAAACTTTATAATTGCATTCTTATTAAATTTCTTGTTAGATTTTAAGATACATATGGCTTTTACTGATAACCTATTTCTTCAACTGAGTGTCCACTCCTTGCAGTTTCATTTGAACTCTTGATCAAATTTTCACAGATATTTGCAGTTAAATATTTACTATCATTCAGGTGCTCGATTTAGGGCCATCCTGGCCCTCTTGTTGACTTGAGCAGCTTGACATGTTATCAGCAAGTTTGTCTTGATGATATTGCTAAAAGAGTTAAGTCTTAAATAGCCCATTCTCAGGTGAGCGATTCCAGAGCCTCATATTGCTTCCATTTTATATGCAGTTTTCCAAGAAAGGCAAGACACCGTCAGCCAGAGGTCTTGTTATTGTTTTGATTCGGCGGCCACTAACCCTTTTCCACTTGCAGCAGACGACTTTTAAAAAACATTGTAGCAAAAGGAGAAATTGCCCATGAAATTGAAATTGCATCCTGGCCCTCTTGTTGACTTGAGCAGCTTGACATGTTATTAGCAAGTTTGTCTTGATGATATTGCTAAAAGAGTTAAGTCTTAAATAGCCCATTCTCAGGTGAGCGATTCCAGAGCCTCATATTGCTTCCATTTTATATGCAGTTTTCCAAGAAAGGCAAGACACCGTCAGCCAGAGGTCTTGTTATTGATTTGATTCGGCGGCCACTAACCCCTTTCCACTTGCAGCAGACGACTTTTAAAAAACATTGTAGCAAAAGGAGAAATTGCCCATGATGAGCAATTTCCCCTTTTGCCACAATGTTTTCAACTCTTTTTAATGATTTAACTCATTTTTGGAGATATTTCACATTTTTGCCAATATGTTTTTGAAGTCGTCTGCTGCATTAATGTCGCATGTGGATGTGGGAAAGGGTTAACTGTGTTTATATTTAATTCACTACAAAGCTGGAGCAGAACAAGGAATATAACTGCCCTGGTTATTTTCAGAGTTATCCCCATTTCCATTTTGTTCGAACATATTCTCGATTTTCAATATATCAATTTCAAACTTTGAATGTAGCATGAGATATGCAGATGTGCAGTACCAGCGATTTTCTTGCTTATTATCAAACTCTCACAGACCACATGTGTGTTCAGTGAAACACCCTTATTTTACCTTTGACTTTCACATTTGGGGATCAATCAGACGTTAAATGTTAACATAAATACGACACAATGTATAGTAGTAGTCTGGAGTTGGCTGCCCATACATACAATGACAGTATTGTGTATGTATTAAACTATTCACCTATATAGAACGACGGGTACCAGGCGACATGGAATATGGAGTGCGAGTACCATGCAACTATCAATTCGTATTACTGAATACATGTATAATGAACCAATTATCGGATTTTTTTTATAAAATGTTAAATTTACCCTTATCCTACTGTACGCCACTTCAAACACCATGTGTGCACCTTATTATGTATGATTTAACCATTTCCCACTTACAATATATCTGCAACAGACGACTTTGAAAACATATTGGCAAAAATGTGAAATATTTTCATATATGTGAGTTTCATTATTTAATAGATTTGAGAACATAGTGGCAAAAGCAGAAATTGCTTATAATGATAAATTTTCCCTTTTGCCACAATGTTTTCAACGTCATGTGCAGCAGATGCGGAAAAATGCGTTTGAAAGTGGGAAAGAAATATGCTGCAAATTGCGAACAATGTCAATCAAAATCAACACTAAATCAAAATCTAATTAATCGTGGTCGACATAGTCCACTGCACATGTATCAATATTTTATTACAAACTAATCAATCAATATTTTACACACAAAAAAATCAAAGGATCAACAGTATTTAGATTGAGGTCGAATAGTGTAGAAAAATACCCTAAATAACCTGCATCGAAAATGAAAGTACAAAAATTCCCCTAAAAATTCAAGTGTATATGATTCATATCCGAATTGGATAACCCTGTTTTTGGTAAATATAATTATAACTATACATGTTTCTATAATTCATTTCCTTACTGATGACTATTATATCTATCTATTGTTCGTATTCTATATAATGCCAATGTCTTGATCAGAATGTGCAATACTGTTTCTTTATTGTACACTGGGTTTATAGCAAAACCGCAACGTAAAATTTACATGTAAATGCTATTAACGGGGAAAGGTGTTGAAGATGTAAGCTGTATCCTTGCTCACACCAAATGGGCGATTGATTGATTGATTGATTGGGGTTAACGCCGTTTTTAACAATTTCTCAGTTATATCACGGCGGCCAGTTCACCTACTCATGCATTTCCTGGTTTTCTCACACCAGTACTCCACACAAAAATCTTCCCAAACAATGGCTGCTTTTCCACATAGACTTAGCCCATTGGTGGAAGACGAATGACACATGTCGCATTGACTTTTGTCAATCGTCGGAAAGAAAGTTGACCGAGCCGTGGTTCGAACTCACAACCCCTGGATTGCCATATGGGCGAAAGTACGCGTTAATCCTTTCCCTCATATAGACGCTTTCTCACGCCTCTGCAGCAGATGGCTTTTGAAAACATGGCGACAAATGAAGAAATTGCTCAAAACGAGCAATTTCTCCTTTTGTCACCATGTTTTCAACTCTATTTAATTATTGTTCCTTCACTTAAAGGGATTTTCTGTGCTTTTGCCTAGACGTAATCAAAGTCGTCTGCTGCAATATTGTCGTATGTGGGAAAAGGTTAACCTTTTCCCGCATACAACACATCTGTAGCAGCCGACTTTCAAACCATTCAGTCAAATATATAGAAACTTCATGGAGTTGTTTTGTGCATAAAGTCGAAAACATTGGTGCAAAATGAGCAATTCCATCATTTGTTACAATGCTTTCAAAAGTTGTCAGAAATCGCATGTATGTGGGAAAGGGGGGTTAAAAACCAAGTGGGTATTCAAATTGTCCGAGCACTCGTGCATGTGATATGATCTGTATCGATACATTATGCAGAGACCATACTGTTAGTTTTCTCGTGGAACGGGTCATTTCTATATTAAATGACTCAACCGATATTACAATATACACGGAAGATATTTCTCGGGGTTTACCCATTGTGTCATTTATTTGTTGTTAAATATAATTAGGTCTTGAGTCAGTTTAGCTCTACTGGCCTTTAGCACTTTCCCACATACAAATTGTACTAAACAAATCAGCAGCAGACAACTTTGAAACAAATACGGAAAATCTCTATATTGGTAATTTTGATTATGAGCAATTTCTCCTTTTGCCACAATATTTTCAAAAGTCGTCTGTCGCAGTGACGTCAAAATGCATCTACATGTTGCGTTAACTTTTTCAATTGAATACGATATAGTCCACGGTTTTCACCGGATGCTATTCATACTGTGTATATCAATTAGATTAACCCTTTCCATCATACGACAATTCTGCAGCAGACGACTTTGAACCAGAGACATATAAACATAGACAACCGAGACTACTTATCACGTGATATATTTAACATGTTAATAAAGTAATTGCATCTAGTTTATTAAATACAAAATGAGAAAATACTAATCTTATTAATCAATAATTTTCATTTTATTATAAAAGGTAACAGGACCTCCCTAAATGAAAATAAAATACATAAAAATTGAAGATTTTCATTTTTAGATTAAAATACCTTCACAAACGAAAATAAAATAACTGGTAACTTCTTATTAAAGATAAAAATGCTCGTTCGTAACCACAACGACCAATGTTTTCATCGCATCTTCTCGAATGTACAGCGCTGTAAGCCTGTTGTTTGGATACAGCATACAGCCTACCAAAATTAAAAAGTGTCGTCGATTTTTTTTTTAATTTAAAATTTACATTTAGACGGTAAATCTATTTCAATCTGGCACAGATGTTTTTTTGTTAAAGTGCATTGTTGAGTGTTTGTTTCCTTGAAAGTATGAACTTAGAAAAAACGTTCATATTGTAAGTAGAGCGGTTAAGGCCATCACGGACAAGAGCTCTAGTTTAATAAAAAACGGTCGTAAAAATAATACACTAAAGTTCTATTGGGTTTAAGAAGTACGCACGTATAGAATTTACCAATATATTCAACTATTAAAATTGAAATTCCGAAGGTAATGAAAAATTATTATTTATTTTTTTGCTATTGTTTTTTTTTTTCTTTCTTTCTTTATGTGATGTCGTCATCAGTATCATCGTCGTCTTCTTCATATATCTATTTAGATATTTTATTTCTATGTTGTTGGTATCTACAATTTGCGAAAATCTCAACAGTTTTATCTGTCCGCATTGTGTTAAATAGACCTACATACACACAACGTGTAACCAAAAACGTCTTACATCAATGTAAGTTTTAATTATGACATCCCGGGTTCGATCCCCAGTCGCGACACTACGGTCATGGTGGAGTGCCCTTGGGCAAGGCACATTTTCTAGCCTAGTATAGAATGAGTGTAGTGGAACAGAATTATTCTATTCTGTTCTACGGAACAAATGTCTATACGGCTATTGGGACACAATGTGTTGTAAAATTCAGCGATTTGTGGACAAAGAAATCGGTGAGAACGATTTCGCTGAAATTAGCCACACTGATAGACCACAATGCGATCTAGGTCTGGGCGGTTTCGTTATATCTGGGAAAAATCTAGTTTCAGAGATTTTTAAGGTTAAAACCCGAAAAATCGACATTTTGACTACATATTTCTGTAGATCTCGCACTAGCAAAAAACGGAATCAGCTAGAGACCTGAAATCCATACTGAAACTTGTCCGAGATCCGGTGCAAACAACGGTGTTTTTAGATTTCTCATACATTCAGTTTGAATTCTTGGAGAAAGCTTTCAATAGGGGTTCTTGATTTTAAAAAAATCTGTGGGCGTGACTAGGAAAGTGACGTCACGTCAGCGGTTGACGTCTTAACGTTACAGTGGTGCAGAGGTAGAGCGTCGGCCTCTCGTATCAAAGGTCCCTGGTTCGAGTCCCATGATGAGCGGATCCTTTTGAGATTTTAATGATTTAATTTTGAGATAATAATGTTCTATTTATCTTTTAGACTTACGGAGATAATTTTGTTGTTGCAAAATACTAGTTTCATCAATTGTTACGTTTTGGATCATGTAAGAATCGAAATAATAGTATCAGCATTGTGTGTGGCCGGTTGGTAGTTCGGGTGCAATTCTGCTCCTCTCCACTCATTCTATCCTGCGAAACCCTTAAGGTGTCGCCTTTCTAGTACTGGTTTGTTTACCCAGGGATCATGAATATAGAATGAGTGTAGTGGAACAGAATTATTCTATTCTGTTCTACGGAACAAATGTCTATACGGCTATTGGGACACAATGTGTTGTAAAATTCAGCGATCTGGGGACAAAGAAATCGGTGAGAACGATTTCGCTGAAATTAGTCACACTGATAGACCACAATGCGATCTAGGTCTGGGCGGTTTCGTTATATCTGGGAAAAATCTAGTTTTAGATATTTTTGAGGTTAAAACCCGAAAAATCGACATTTTGACTAGATATTTCTGTAGATCTCGTACCAGCAAATAACGGAATCAGCTAGAGACCTGAAATTTAAACTGAAACTTGTCAAAGATCCAGTGCAAACAACGGTGTTTTTAAATTTCTCATACATTTAGTTTTGATAGTTGGAGAATGCTTTTAATAGGGGCTCTTGAATCAAATATTTTCACGTGACCAAATACTTGGAAAGTGACGTCACGTTCAGCACTTCAGCGGTATGACGTCATAACGTTACAGTGGTGCAGAGGTAGAGCGTCGGCCTCTCGTATCAAAGGTCCCTGGTTCGAGTCCCGTGATGAGCGGGTCCTTTTGAGATTTTAATGATTTAATTTTGAGATAATAATGTTCTATTTATCTTTTAGACTTACGGAGATAATTTTGTTGTTGCAAAATACTAGTTTCATCAATTGTTACGTTTTGGATCATGTTAGAATCGAAATAATAGTATCAGCATTGTGTGTGGCTGGTTGGTAGTTCGGGTGCAATTCTGCTCCTCTCCACTCATTCTATCCCGCGAAACCCTTAAGGTGTCGCCTTTCTAGTATAGAATGAGTGTAGTGGAACAGAATTATTCTATTCTGTTCTATGGAACAAATGTCTATACGGCTATTGGGACACAATGTGTTGTAAAATTCAGCGATCTGGGGACAAAGAAATCGGTGAGAACGATTTCGCTGAAATTAGCCACACTTATAGAACTCAATGCGATCTAGGTCTGGGCGTGTTCGTTATATCTGGGAAAAATCTAGTTTCAGAGATTTTTAAGGTTAAAACCCGAAAAATCGACATTTTGACTACATATTTTTGTAGATCTCGCACTAGCAAAAAACGGAATCAGCTAGAGACCTGAAATTCATACTGAAACTTGTCCGAGATCCGGTGCAAACAACGGTGTGTTTAGATTTCTCATACATTCAGTTTGGATTCTTGGAGAAAGCTTTCAATAGGGGTTCTTGATTTTAAAAAAATCTGTGGGCGTGACTAGGAAAGTGACGTCACGTCAGCGGTTGACGTCATAACGTTACAGTGGTGCAGAGGTAGAGCGTCGGCCTCTCGAATCAAAGGTCCCTGGTTCGAGTCCCGTGATGAGCGGGTCCTTTTGAGATTTTTCAACACAAAACGGCACGAGTACTGGTTAAGTCTCCAGGAAGCAGACATCGAGTGTGATTAATTTAAGCTTAAAGCTTGTTTCGCAATCGATGTAAAAATAAATAAGTTTAAACTAAACTTTGGCGCCAAATCCCGATAATAATGTTCTATTTATCTTTTAGACTTACGGAGATAATTTTGGTGTTGCAAAATACTAGTTTCATCAATTGTTACGTTTTGGATCATGTTAGAATCGAAATAATATATTCAGCATTGTGTGTGGTCGGTTGGTTGTTCGGATGCAATTCTGCTCCTCTCCACTCATTCTATCCCGCGAAACCCTTAAGGTGTCGCCTTTCTAGTATAGAATGAGTGTAGTGGAACAGAATTATTCTATTCTGTTCTACGGAACAAATGTCTAAACGGCTATTGGGACACAATGTGTTATAGAATGAGTGTAGTGGAACAGAATTATTCTATTCTGTTCTACGGAACAAATGTCTATACGGCTATTGGGACACAATGTGTTGTAAAATTCAGCGATCTGGGGACAAAGAAATCGGTGAGAACGATTTCGCTGAAATTAGCCACACTTATAGAACTCAATGCGATCTAGGTCTGGGCGTGTTCGTTATATCTGGGAAAAATCTAGTTTTAGATATTTTTAAGGTTAAAACCCGAAAAATCGACATTTTGACTACATATTTCTGTAGATCTCGTACCAGCAAATAACGGAATCAGCTAGAGACCTGAAATTTAAACTGAAACTTGTCAAAGATCCAGTGCAAACAACGGTGTTTTTAAATTTCTCATACATTTAGTTTTGATAGTTGGAGAATGCTTTTAATAGGGGCTCTTGAATCAAATATTTTCACGTGACCAAATACTTGGAAAGTGACGTCACGTTCAGCACTTCAGCGGTATGACGTCATAACGTTACAGTGGTGCAGAGGTAGAGCGTCGGCCTCTCGTATCAAAGGTCCCTGGTTCGAGTCCCGTGATGAGCGGATCCTTTTGAGATTTTTCCACACAAAACGGCACGAGTACTGGTTAAGTCTCCAGGAAGCAGACATCGAGTGTGATTAATTTAAGCTTAAAGCTTGTTTCGCAACCGATGTAAAATAAATAAGTTTAAACTAAACTTTGGCGCCGAATCCCGATAATAATGTTCTATTTATCTTTTAGACTTACGGAGATAATTTTGGTGTTGCAAAATACTAGCTTCATCAATTGTTACGTTTTGGATCATGTTAGAATCGAAATAATATATTCAGCATTGTGTGTGGTCGGTTGGTAGTTCGGATGCAATTCGGCTCCTCTCCACTCATTCTATCCCGCGAAACCCTTAAGGTGTCGCCTTTCTAGTATAGAATGAGTGTAGTGAAACAGAATTATTCTATTCTGTTCTATGGAACAAATGTCTATACGGCTATTGGGACACAATGTGTTGTAAAATTCAGCGATCTGGGGACAAAGAAATCGGTGAGAACGATTTCGCTGAAATTAGCCACACTGATAGACCACAATGCGATCTAGGTCTGGGCGGTTTCGTTATATCTGGGAAAAATCTAGTTTCAGAGATTTTTAAGGTTAAAACCCGAAAAATCGACATTTTGACTACATATTTCTGTAGATCTCGCACTAGCAAAAAACGGAATCAGCTAGAGACCTGAAATTCATACTGAAACTTGTCCGAGATCCGGTGCAAACAACGGTGTTTTTAGATTTCTCATACATTCAGTTTGGATTCTTGGAGAAAGCTTTCAATAGGGGTTCTTGATTTTAAAAAAATCTGTGGGCGTGACTAGGAAAGTGACGTCACGTCAGCGGTTGACGTCATAACGTTACAGTGGTGCAGAGGTAGAGCGTCGGCCTCTCGTATCAAAGGTCCCTGGTTCGAGTCCCGTGATGAGCGGGTCCTTTTGAGATTTTTCCACACAAAACGGCATGACTACTGGTTAAGTCTCCAGGAAGCAGACACCGAGTGTGATTAATTTAAGCTTAAAGCTTGTTTCGCAATCGATGTAAAATAAATAAGTTTAAACTAAACTTTGGCGCCAAATCCCGATAATAATGTTCTATTTATCTTTTAGACTTACGGAGATAATTTTGGTGTTGCAAAATACTAGTTTCATCAATTGTTACGTTTTGGATCATGTTAGAATCGAAATAATATATTCAGCATTGTGTGTGGTCGGTTGGTAGTTCGGATGCAATTCTGCTCCTCTCCACTCATTCTATCCCGCGAAACCCTTAAGGTGTCGCCTTTCTAGTATAGAATGAGTGTAGTGGAACAGAATTATTCTATTCTGTTCTATGGAACAAATGTCTATACGGCTATTGGGACACAATGTGTTGTAAAATTCAGCGATCTGGGGACAAAGAAATCGGTGAGAACGATTTCGCTGAAATTAGCCATACTTATAGAACTCAATGCGATCTAGGTCTGGGCGTGTTCGTTATATCTGGGAAAAATCTAGTTTCAGAGATTTTAAGGTTAAAACCCGAAAAATCGACATTTTGACTACATATTTCTGTAGATCTCGCACTAGCAAAAAACGGAATCAGCTAGAGACCTGAAATTCATACTGAAACTTGTCCGAGATCCGGTGCAAACAACGGTGTGTTTAGATTTCTCATACATTCAGTTTGGATTCTTGGAGAAAGCTTTCAATAGGGGTTCTTGATTTTAAAAAAATCTGTGGGCATGACTAGGAAAGTGACGTCACGTCAGCGGTTGACGTCATAACGTTACAGTGGTGCAGAGGTAGAGCGTCGGCCTCTCGTATCAAAGGTCCCTGGTTCGAGTCCCGTGATGAGCGGGTCCTTTTGAGATTTTTCAACACAAAACGGCACGAGTACTGGTTAAGTCTCCAGGAAGCAGACATCGAGTGTGATTAATTTAAGCTTAAAGCTTGTTTCGCAATCGATGTAAAATAAATAAGTTTAAACTAAACTTTGGCGCCAAATCCCGATAATAATGTTCTATTTATCTTTTAGACTTACGGAGATAATTTTGGTGTTGCAAAATACTAGTTTCATCAATTGTTACGTTTTGGATCATGTTAGAATCGAAATAATATATTCAGCATTGTGTGTGGTCGGTTGGTAGTTCGGATGCAATTCTGCTCCTCTCCACTCATTCTATCCCGCGAAACCCTTAAGGTGTCGCCTTTCTAGTATAGAATGAGTGTAGTGGAACAGAATTATTCTATTCTGTTCTATGGAACAAATGTCTATACGGCTATTGGGACACAATGTGTTGTAAAATTCAGCGATCTGGGGACAAAGAAATCGGTGAGAACGATTTCGCTGAAATTAGCCACACTTATAGAACTCAATGCGATCTAGGTCTGGGCGTGTTCGTTATATCTGGGAAAAATCTAGTTTCAGAGATTTTTAAGGTTAAAACTCGAAAAATCGACATTTTGACTACATATTTCTGTAGATCTCGCACCAGCAAATAACGGAATCAGCTAGAGACCTGAAATTCATACTGAAACTTGTCCGAGATCCGGTGCAAACAACGGTGTGTTTAGATTTCTCATACATTCAGTTTGGATTCTTGGAGAAAGCTTTCAATAGGGGTTCTTGATTTTAAAAAAATCTGTGGGCGTGACTAGGAAAGTGACGTCACGTCAGCGGTTGACGTCATAACGTTACAGTGGTGCAGAGGTAGAGCGTCGGCCTCTCGTATTAAAGGTCCCTGGTTCGAGTCCCGTGATGAGCGGGTCCTTTTGAGATTTTTCCACACAAAACGGCACGAGTACTGGTTAAGTCTCCAGGAAGCAGACATCGAGTGTGAGTAATCTAAGCTTAAAGCTTGTTTCGCAATCGATGTAAAATAAATAAGTTTAAACTAAACTTGGGCGCCAAATCCCGATAATAATGTTCTATTTATCTTTTAGACTTACGGAGATAATGTTGGTGTTGCAAAATACTAGTTTCATCAATTGTTACGTTTTGGATCATGTTAGAATCGAAATAATATTATCAGCATTGTGTGTGGTCGGTTGGTAGTTCGGATGCAATTCTGCTCCTCTCCACTCATTCTATCCTGCGAAACCCTTAAGGTGTCGCCTTTCTAGTATAGAATGAGTGTAGTGGAACAGAATTATTCTATTCTGTTCTACGGAACAAATGTCTATACGGCTATTGGGACACAATGTGTTGTAAAATTCAGCGATTTGAGAACAAAGAAATGGGTGAGAACGATTTCGCTGAAATTAGCCACACTGATAGACCACAATGCGATCTAGGTCTGGGCGGTTTCGTCATATCTGGGAAAAATCTAGTTTTAGATATTTTTAAGGTTAAAACCCGAAAAATCGACATTTTGACTACATATTTATGTAGATCTCGTACCAGCAAATAACGGAATCAGCTAGAGACCTGAAATTTAAACTGAAACTTGTCAAAGATCCAGTGCAAACAACGGTGTTTTTAAATTTCTCATACATTTAGTTTTGATAGTTGGAGAATGCTTTTAATAGGGGCTCTTGAATCAAATATTTTCACGTGACCAAATACTTGAAAAGTGACGTCACGTTCAGCACTTCAGCGGTATGACGTCATAACGTTACAGTGGTGCAGAGGTAGAGCGTCGGCCTCTCGTATCAAAGGTCCCTGGTTCGAGTCCCGTGATGAGCGGGTCCTTTTGAGATTTTTCCACACAAAACGGCACGAGTACTGGTTAAGTCTCCAGGAAGCAGACATCGAGTGTGATTAATTTAAGCTTAAAGCTTGTTTCGCAATCGATGTAAAATAAATAAGTTTAAAATATACTTTGGCGCCAAATCCCGATAATAATGTTCTATTTATCTTTTAGACTTACGGAGATAATTTTGGTGTTACAAAATACTAGTTTCATCAATTGTTACGTTTTGGTAGTTCGGTATAATTCTGCTCCTCTTCACTCATTCTATCCCGCGAAACCCTTAAGGTGTCGCCTATCTAGTATAGAATGAGTGTAGTGGAACAGAATTATTCTATTCTGTTCTACGAAACAAATGTCTATACGGCTATTGGGACACAATGTGTTGTAAAATTCAGCGATTTGAGGACAAAGAAATCGGTGAGAACGATTTCGCTGAAATTAGCCACACTGATAGACCACAATGCGATCTAGGTCTGGGCGGTTTCGTTATATCTGGGAAAAATCTAGTTTTAGATATTTTTAAGGTTAAAACCCGAAAAATCGACATTTTGACTACATATTTCTGTAGATCTCGTACCAGCAAATAACGGAATCAGCTAGAGACCTGAAATTTAAACTGAAACTTGTCAAAGATCCAGTGCAAACAACGGTGTTTTTAAATTTCTCATACATTTAGTTTTGATAGTTGGAGAATGCTTTTAATAGGGGCTCTTGAATCAAATATTTTCACGTGACCAAATACTTGGAAAGTGACGTCACGTTCAGCACTTCAGCGGTATGACGTCATAACGTTATCGCTTTGGCGCCAAAACCAATAGTATGGTGTGTTTATCTTTTAGACTTGCGGAAATAATTTTGGTGTTGCCAAAAAACCTTGAGTGTCATCAATTGTTACGTTTTGAATCATGTAAGAATTGAAATTACATATTCATAACATATATATTTAGTATTGCGTGTGGCCAGTTGGTAGTTCGGTATAATTCTGCTCCTCTTCACTCATTCTATCCCGCGAAACCCTTAAGGTGTCGCCTATCTAGTATAGAATGAGTGTAGTGGAACAGAATTATTCTATTCTGTTCTATGGAACAAATGTCTATACGGCTATTGGGACACAATGTGTTGTAAAATTCAGCGATTTGAGGACAAAGAAATCGGTGAGAACGATTTCGCTGAAATTAGCCACACTGATAGACCACAATGCGATCTAGGTCTGGGCGGTTTCGTTATATCTGGGAAAAATCTAGTTTCAGAGATTTTTAAGGTTAAAACCCGAAAAATCGACATTTTGACTACATATTTCTGTAGATCTCGCACTAGCAAAAAACGGATTCAGCTAGAGACCTGATATTCATACTGACACTTGTCCAATATCCAGTGCAAACAACGGTGTTTTTAGATTTCTCATACATTTAGTTTTGATAGTTGGAGAATGCTTTTAATAGGGGCTCTTGAATCAAATATTTTCACGTGACCAAATACTTGGAAAGTGACGTCACGTTCAGCACTTCAGCGGTATGACGTCATAACGTTATCGCTTTGGCGCCAAAACCAATAGTATGGTGTGTTTATCTTTTAGTCTTGCGGAAATAATTTTGGTGTTGCCAAAAAACCTTGAGTGTCATCAATTGTTACGTTTTGAATCATGTAAGAATTGAAATTACATATTCATAACATATATATTTAGTATTGCGGGTGGCCAGTTGGTAGTTCGGTATAATTCTGCTCCTCTTCACTCATTCTATCCCGCGAAACCCTTAAGGTGTCGCCTATCTAGTAATTAAATTTAATTGCGCGCTAAATGACATTAGCTGTCGATGCGCCATAAAACAATATACATTCATTAAATTATGACAACTCGGAATGTCAATAAAAACCGAAAGCGTTAGATGCTGCTAAATTCATTAGAATATGGTGTACATTTATTAAAAAATATAGAATGAGTGTAGTGGAACAGAATTATTCTATTCTGTTCTACGGAACAAATGTCTATACGGCTATTGGGACACAATGTGTTGTAAAATTCAGCGATTTGTGGACAAAGAAATCGGTGAGAACGATTTCGCTGAAATTAGCCACACTGATAGACCACAATGCGATCTAGGTCTGGGCGGTTTCGTTATATCTGGGAAAAATCTAGTTTCAGAGATTTTTAAGGTTAAAACCCGAAAAATCGACATTTTGACTACATATTTCTGTAGATCTCGCACTAGCAAAAAACGGAATCAGCTAGAGACCTGAAATTCATACTGAAACTTGTCCGAGATCCGGTGCAAACAACGGTGTTTTTAGATTTCTCATACATTCAGTTTGGATTCTTGGAGAAAGCTTTCAATAGGGGATTTTAAAAAAATCTGTGGCGGACTGGACTAGGAAAGTGACGTCACGTCAGCGGTTGACGTCATAACGTTACAGTGGTGCAGAGGTAGAGCGTCGGCCTCTCGTATCAAAGGTCCCTGGTTCGAGTCCCGTGATGAACGGGTCCTTTTGAGATTTTAATGATTTAATTTTGAGATAATAATGTTCTATTTATCTTTTAGACTTACGGAGATAATTTTGTTGTTGCAAAATACTAGTTTCATCAATTGTTACGTTTTGGATCATGTTAGAATCGAAATAATAGTATCAGCATTGTGTGTGGCCGGTTGGTAGTTCGGGTGCAATTCTGCTCCTCTCCACTCATTCTATCCCGCGAAACCCTTAAGGTGTCGCCTATCTAGTATAGAATGAGTGTAGTGGAACAGAATTATTCTATTCTGTTCTACGGAACAAATGTCTATACGGCTATTGGGACACAATGTGTTGTAAAATTCAGCGATTTGTGGACAAAGAAATCGGTGAGAACGATTTCGCTGAAATTAGCCACACTGATAGACCACAATGCGATCTAGGTCTGGGCGGTTTCGTTATATCTGGGAAAAATCTAGTTTCAGAGATTTTTAAGGTTAAAACCCGAAAAATCGACATTTTGACTACATATTTCTGTAGATCTCGCACTAGCAAAAAACGGAATCAGCTAGAGACCTGAAATTCATACTGAAACTTGTCCGAGATCCGGTGCAAACAACGGTGTTTTTAGATTTCTCATACATTCAGTTTGGATTCTTGGAGAAAGCTTTCAATAGGGGTTCTTGATTTTAAAAAAATCTGTGGGCGTGACTAGAAAAGTGACGTCACGTCAGCGGCTGACGTCATAACGTTACAGTGGTGCAGAGGTAGAGCGTCGGCCTCTCGTATCAAAGGTCCCTGGTTCGAGTCCCGTGATGAGCGGGTCCTTTTGAGATTTTAATGATTTAATTTTGAGATAATAATGTTCTATTTATCTTTTAGACTTACGGAGATAATTTTGTTGTTGCAAAATACTAGTTTCATCAATTGTTACGTTTTGGATCATGTTAGAATCGAAATAATAGTATCAGCATTGTGTGTGGCCGGTTGGTAGTTCGGGTGCAATTCTGCTCCTCTCCACTCATTCTATCCTGTGAAACCCTTAAGGTGGTGCCTTTCTAGTATAGAATGAGTGTAGTGGAACAGAATTATTCTATTCTGTTCTATGGAACAAATGTCTATACGGCTATTGGGACACAATGTGTTGTAAAATTCAGCGATTTGTGGACAAAGAAATCGGTGAGAACGATTTCGCTGAAATTAGCCACACTTATAGAACTCAATGCGATCTAGGTCTGGGCGTGTTCGTTATATCTGGGAAAAATCTAGTTTCAGAGATTTTTAAGGTTAAAACCCGAAAAATCGACATTTTGACTACATATTTCTGTAGATCTCGCACCAGCAAAAAACGGAATCAGCTAGAGACCTGAAATTCATACTGAAACTTGTCCGAGATCCAGTGCAAACAACGGTGTGTTTAGATTTCTCATACATTCAGTTTGGATTCTTGGAGAAAGCTTTCAATAGGGGTTCTTGATTTTAAAAAAATCTGTGGGCGTGACTAGGAAAGTGACGTCACGTCAGCGGTTGACGTCATAACGTTACAGTGGTGCAGAGGTAGAGCGTCGGCCTCTCGTATCAAAGGTCCCTGGTTCGAGTCCCGTGATGAGCGGGTCCTTTTGAGATTTTTCCACACAAAACGGCACGAGTACTGGTTAAGTCTCCAGGAAGCAGACATCGAGTGTGAGTAATCTAAGCTTAAAGCTTGTTTCGCAATCGATGTAAAATAAATAAGTTTAAACTAAACTTGGCGCCAAATTCCGATAATAATGTTCTATTTATCTTTTAGACTTACGGAGATAATGTTGGTGTTGCAAAATACTAGTTTCATCAATTGTTACGTTTTGGATCATGTTAGAATCGAAATAATATTATCAGCATTGTGTGTGGTCGGTTGGTAGTTCGGGTGCAATTCTGCTCCTCTCCACTCATTCTATCCTGCGAAACCCTTAAGGTGTCGCCTTTCTAGTATAGAATGAGTGTAGTGGAACAGAATTATTCTATTCTGTTCTATGGAACAAATGTCTATACGGCTATTGGGACACAATGTGTTGTAAAATTCAGCGATTTGAGGACAAAGAAATCGGTGAGAACGATTTCGCTGAAATTAGCCACACTGATAGACCACAATGCGATCTAGGTCTGGGCGGTTTCGTTATATCTGGGAAAAATCCAGTTTCAGATATTTTTAAGGTTAAAACCCGAAAAATCGACATTTTGACTACATATTTCTGTAGATCTCGCACCAGCAAAAAACAGATTCAGCTAGAGACCTGAAATTCATACTGAAACTTGTCCAATATCCAGTGCAAACAACGGTGTTTTTAGATTTCTCATACATTTAGTTTTGATAGTTGGAGAATGCTTTTAATAGGGGCTCTTGAATCAAATATTTTCACGTGACCAAATACTTGGAAAGTGACGTCACGTTCAGCACTTCAGCGGTATGACGTCATAACGTTATTGCTTTGGCGCCAAAACCAATAGTATGGTGTGTTTATCTTTTAGACTTGCGGAAATAATTTTGGTGTTGCCAAAAAACCTTGAGTGTCATCAATTGTTACGTTTTGAATCATGTAAGAATTGAAATTACATATTCATAACATATATATTTAGTATTGCGTGTGGCCAGTTGGTAGTTCGGTATAATTCTGCTCCTCTTCACTCATTCTATCCCGCGAAACCCTTAAGGTGTCGCCTATCTAGTATAGAATGAGTGTAGTGGAACAGAATTATTCTATTCTGTTCTATGGAACAAATGTCTATACGGCTATTGGGACACAATGTGTTGTAAAATTCAGCAAACTGGGGACAAAGAAATCGGTGAGAACGATTTCGCTGAAATTAGCCACACTTATAGAACTCAATGCGATCTAGGTCTGGGCGTGTTCGTTATATCTGGGAAAAATCTAGTTTCAGAGATTTTTAAGGTTAAAACCCGAAAAATCGACATTTTGACTACATATTTCTGTAGATCTCGCACTAGCAAAAAACGGAATCAGCTAGAGACCTGAAATTCATACTGAAACTTGTCCGAGATCCAGTGCAAACAACGGTGTGTTTAGATTTCTCATACATTCAGTTTGGATTCTTGGAGAAAGCTTTCAATAGGGGTTCTTGATTTTAAAAAATATGTGGGCGTGACTAGGAAAGTGACGTCACGTCAGCGGTTGACGTCATAACGTTACAGTGGTGCAGAGGTAGAGCGTCGGCCTCTCGTATCAAAGGTCCCTGGTTCGAGTCCCGTGATGAGCGGGTCCTTTTGAGATTTTTCCACACAAAACGGCACGAGTACTGGTTAAGTCTCCAGGAAGCAGACATCGAGTGTGAGTAATCTAAGCTAAAGCTTGTTTCGCAATCGATGTAAAATAAATAAGTTTAAACTAAACTTTAGCGCCAAATCCCGATAATAATGTTCTATTTATCTTTTAGACTTACGGAGATAATTTTGGTGTTGCAAAATACTAGTTTCATCAATTGTTACGTTTTGGATCATGTTAGAATCGAAATAATATATTCAGCATTGTGTGTGGTCGGTTGGTAGTTCGGATGCAATTCTGCTCCTCTCCACTCATTCTATCCCGCGAAACCCTTAAGGTGTCGCCTTTCTAGTAAATATTTACTTAAAATGTGGGAATAATCTTTAATTTTGTTTAATATAGAATGAGTGTAGTGGAGCAGAATTATTCTATTCTGTTCTATGGAACAAATGTCTATACGGCTATTGGGACACAATGTGTTGTAAAATTCAGCGATTTGAGGACAAAGAAATCGGTGGGAACGATTTCGCTGAAATTAGCCACACTGATAGACCACAATGCGATCTAGGTCTGGGCGGTTTCGTTATATCTGGGAAAAATCTAGTTTTAGATATTTTTAAGGTTAAAACCCGAAAAATCGACATTTTGACTACATATTTCTGTAGATCTCGTACCAGCAAATAACGGAATCAGCTAGAGACCTGAAATTTAAACTGAAACTTGTCAAAGATCCAGTGCAAACAACGGTGTTTTTAAATTTCTCATAAATTTAGTTTTGATAGTTACAGAATGCTTTTAATAGGGGCTCTTGAATCAAATATTTTCACGTGACCAAATACTTGGAAAGTGACGTCACGTTCAGCACTTCAGCGGTATGACGTCATAACGTTACAGTGGTGCAGAGGTAGAGCGTCGGCCTCTCGTATCAAAGGTCCCTGGTTCGAGTCCCGTGATGAGCGGGTCCTTTTGAGATTTTTCAACACAAAACGGCACGAGTACTGGTTAAGTCTCCAGGAAGCAGACATCGGGTGTGATTAATTTAAGCTTAAAGCTTGTTTCGCAATCGATGTAAAATAAATAAGTTTAAACTAAACTTTGGCGCCAAATCCCGATAATAATGTTCTATTTATCTTTTAGACTTACGGAGATAATTTTGGTGTTGCAAAATACTAGTTTCATCAATTGTTACGTTTTGGATCATGTTAGAATCGAAATAATATATTCAGCATTGTGTGTGGTCGGTTGGTAGTTCGGATGCAATTCTGCTCCTCTCCACTCATTCTATCCCGCGAAACCCTTAAGGTATCGCCTTTCTAGTATATAGAATGAGTGTAGTGGAACAGAATTATTCTATTCTGTTCTATGGAACAAATGTCTATACGGCTATTGGGACACAATGTGTTGTAAAATTCAGCGATCTGGGGACAAAGAAATCGGTGAGAACGATTTCGCTGAAATTAGCCACACTGATAGACCACAATGCGATCTAGGTCTGGGCGGTTTCGTTATATCTGGGAAAAATCTAGTTTTAGATATTTTTAAGGTTAAAACCCGAAAAATCGACATTTTGACTACATATTTCTGTAGATCTCGTACCAGCAAATAACGGAATCAGCTATAGACCTGAAATTTAAACTGAAACTTGTCAAAGACCCAGTGCAAACAACGGTGTTTTTAAATTTCTCATACATTTAGTTTTGATAGTTGGAGAATGCTTTTAATAGGGGCTCTTGAATCAAATATTTTCACGTGACCAAATACTTGGAAAGTGACGTCACGTTCAGCACTTCAGCGGTATGACGTCATAACGTTACAGTGGTGCAGAGGTAGAGCGTCGGCCTCTCGTATCAAAGGTCCCTGGTTCGAGTCCCGTGATGAGCGGGTCCTTTTGAGATTTTTCCACACAAAACGGCACGAGTACTGGTTAAGTCTCCAGGAAGCAGACATCGAGTGTGATTAATTTAAGCTTAAAGCTTGTTTCGCAATCGATGTAAAATAAATAAGTTTAAACTAAACTTTGGCGCCAAATCCCGATAATAATGTTCTATTTATCTTTTAGACTTACAGAGATAATTTTGGTGTTGCAAAATACTAGTTTCATCAATTGTTACGTTTTGGATCATGTTAGAATCGAAATAATATATTCAGCATTGTGTGTGGTCGGTTGGTAGTTCGGATGCAATTCTGCTCCTCTCCACTCATTCTATCCCGCGAAACCCTTAAGGTGTCGCCTGTCTAGTAGAATGAGTGTAGTGGAACAGAATTATTCTATTCTGTTCTACGGAACAAATGTCTATACGACTATTGGGACACAATGTGTTGTAAAATTCAGCGATTTGAGGACAAAGAAATCGGTGAGAACGATTTCGCTGAAATTAGCCACACTGATAGACCACAATGCGATCTAGGTCTGGGCGGTTTCGTTATATCTGGGGAAAATCTAGTTTTAGATATTTTTAAGGTTAAAACCCGAAAAATCGACATGTTGACTACATATTTCTGTAGATCTCGTACCAGCAAATAACGGAATCAGCTAGAGACCTGAAATTTAAACTGAAACTTGTCAAAGATCCAGTGCAAACAACGGTGTTTTTAAATTTCTCATACATTTAGTTTTGATAGTTGGAGAATGCTTTTAATAGGGGCTCTTGAATCAAATATTTTCACGTGACCAAATACTTGGAAAGTGACGTCACGTTCAGCACTTCAGCGGTATGACGTCATAACGTTACAGTGGTGCAGAGGTAGAGCGTCGGCCTCTCGTATCAAAGGTCCCTGGTTCGAGTCCCGTGATGAGCGGGTCCTTTTGAGATTTTTCCACACAAAACGGCACGAGTACTGGTTAAGTCTCCAGGAAGCAGACATCGAGTGTGATTAATTTAAGCTTAAAGCTTGTTTCGCAATCGATGTAAAATAAATAAGTTTAAACTAAACTTTGGCGCCAAATCCCGATAACAATGTTCTATTTATCTTTTAGACTTACGGAGATAATTTTGGTGTTGCAAAATACTAGTTTCATCAATTGTTACGTTTTGGATCATGTTAGAATCGAAATAATATATTCAGCATTGTGTGTGGTCGGTTGGTAGTTCGGATGCAATTCTGCTCCTCTCCACTCATTCTATCCCGCGAAACCCTTAAGGTGTCGCCTTTCTAGTATAGAATGAGTGTAGTGGAACAGAATTATTCTATTCTGTTCTATGGAACAAATGTCTATACGGCTATTGGGACACAATGTGTTGTAAAATTCAGCGATCTGGGGACAAAGAAATCGGTGAGAACGATTTCGCTGAAATTAGCCACACTTATAGAACTAAATGCGATCTAGGTCTGGGCGTGTTCGTTATATCTGGGAAAAATCTAGTTTCAGAGATTTTTAAGGTTAAAACCCGAAAAATCGACATTTTGACTACATATTTCTGTAGATCTCGCACTAGCAAAAAACGGATTCAGCTAGAGACCTGAAATTCATACTGAAACTTGTCCAATATCCAGTACAAACAACGATGTTTTTAAATTTCTCATACATTTAGTTTTGATAGTTGGAGAATCCTTTTAATAGGGGCTCTTGAACAAATATTTTCACGTGACCAAATACTTGGAAAGTGACGTCACGTTCAGCACTTCAGCGGTATGACGTCATAACGTTATCGCTTTGGCGCCAAAACCAATAGTATGGTGTGTTTATCTTTTAGACTTGCGGAAATAATTTTGGTGTTGCCAAAAAACCTTGAGTGTCATCAATTGTTACGTTTTGAATCATGTAAGAATTGAAATTACATATTCATAACATATATATTTAGTATTGCGTGTGGCCAGTTGGTAGTTCGGTATAATTCTGCTCCTCTTCACTCATTCTATCCCGCGAAACCCTTAAGGTGTCGCCTATCTAGTAGGTCATAGGTTACTAGTATATAGAATGAGTGTAGTGGAACAGAATTATTCTATTCTGTTCTACGGAACAAATGTCTATACGGCTATTGGGACACAATGTGTTGTAAAATTCAGCGATTTGTGGACAAAGAAATCGGTGAGAACGATTTCGCTGAAATTAGCCACACTGATAGACCACAATGCGATCTAGGTCTGGGCGGTTTCGTTATATCTGGGGAAAATCTAGTTTCAGAGATTTTTAAGGTTAAAACCCGAAAAATCGACATTTTGACTACATATTTCTGTAGATCTCGCACTAGCAAAAAACGGAATCAGCTAGAGACCTGAAATTCATACTGAAACTTGTCCGAGATCCGGTGCAAACAACGGTGTTTTTAGATTTCTCATACATTCAGTTTGGATTCTTGGAGAAAGCTTTCAATAGGGGTTCTTGATTTTAAAAAAATCTGTGGGCGTGACTAGGAAAGTGACGTCACGTCAGCGGTTGACGTCATAACGTTACAGTGGTGCAGAGGTAGAGCGTCGGCCTCTCGTATCAAAGGTCCCTGGTTCGAGTCCCGTGATGAGCGGGTCCTTTTGAGATTTTTCCACACAAAACGGCACGAGTACTGGTTAAGTCTCCAGGAAGCAGACATCGAGTGTGATTAATTTAAGCTTAAAGCTTGTTTCGCAATCGATGTAAAATAAATAAGTTTAAACTAAACTTTGGCGCTAAATCCCGATAATAATGTTCTATATATCTTTTAGACTTACGGAGATAATTTTGGTGTTGCAAAATACTAGTTTCATCAATTGTTACGTTTTGGATCATGTTAGAATCGAAATAATATATTCAGCATTGTGTGTGGTCGGTTGGTAGTTCGGATGCAATTCTGCTCCTCTCCACTCATTCTATCCCGCGAAACCCTTAAGGTGTCGCCTTTCTAGTATAGAATGAGTGTAGTGGAACAGAATTATTCTATTCTGTTCTACGGAACAAATGTCTATACGGCTATTGGGACACAATGTGTTGTAAAATTCAGCGATTTGTGGACAAAGAAATCGGTGAGAACGATTTCGCTGAAATTAGCCACACTGATAGACCACAATGCGATCTAGGTCTGGGCGGTTTCGTTATATCTGGGAAAAATCTAGTTTCAGAGATTTTTAAGGTTAAAACCCGAAAAATCGACATTTTGACTACATATTTCTGTAGATCTCGCACTAGCAAAAACCGAATTCAGCTAGAGACCTGAAATTCATACTGAAACTTGTCCAATATCCAGTACAAACAACGATGTTTTTAAATTTCTCATACATTTAGTTTTGATAGTTGGAGAATCCTTTTAATAGGGGCTCTTGAACAAATATTTTCACGTGACCAAATACTTGGAAAGTGACGTCACGTTCAGCACTTCAGCGGTATGACGTCATAACGTTATCGCTTTGGCGCCAAAACCAAAAGTATGGTGTGTTTATCTTTTAGACTTGCGGAAATAATTTTGGTGTTGCCAAAAAACCTTGAGTGTCATCAATTGTTACGTTTTGAATCATGTAAGAATTGAAATTACATATTCATAACATATATATTTAGTATTGCGTGTGGCCAGTTGGTAGTTCGGTATAATTCTGCTCCTCTTCACTCATTCTATCCCGCGAAACCCTTAAGGTGTCGCCTATCTAGTAGGTCATAGGTTACTAGTATATAGAATGAGTGTAGTGGAACAGAATTATTCTATTCTGTTCTATGGAACAAATGTCTATACGGCTATTGGGACACAATGTGTTGTAAAATTCAGCGATCTGGGGACAAAGAAATCGGTGAGAACGATTTCGCTGAAATTAGCCACACTGATAGACCACAATGCGATCTAGGTCTGGGCGGTTTCGTTATATCTGGAAAAATCTAGTTTCAGAGATTTTTAAGGTTAAAACCCGAAAAATCGACATTTTGACTACATATTTCTGTAGATCTCGCACTAGCAGAAAACGGATTCAGCTAGAGACCTGAAATTCATACTGAAACTTGTCCGAGATCCGGTGCAAACAACGGTGTTTTTAGATTTCTCATACATTCAGTTTGGATTCTTGGAGAAAGCTTTCAATAGGGGTTCTTGATTTTAAAAAAAAATCTGTGGGCGTGACTAGGAAAGTGACGTCACGTCATCGGTTGACGTCATAAAGTTAGAGTGGTACAGAGGTAGAGCGTCGGCCTCTCGTATCAAAGGTCCCTGGTTCGAGTCCCGTGATGAGCGGGTCTTTTTGAGATTTTTCAACACAAAACGGCACGAGTACTGGTTAAGTCTCCAGGAAGCAGACATCGAGTGTGATTAATTTAAGCTTAAAGCTTGTTTCGCAATCGATGTAAAATATAGAATGAGTGTAGTGGAACAGAATTATTCTATTCTGTTCTACGGAACAAATGTCTATACGGCTATTGGGACACAATGTGTTGTAAAATTCAGCGATTTGAGGACAAAGAAATCGGTGAGAACGATTTCGCTGAAATTAGCCACACTGATAGACCACAATGCGATCTAGGTCTGGGCGGTTTCGGTATATCTGGGAAAAATCTAGTTTTAGATATTTTTAAGGTTAAAACCCGAAAAATCGACATTTTGACTACATATTTCTGTAGATCTCGTACCAGCAAATAACGGAATCAGCTAGAGACCTGAAATTTAAACTGAAACTTGTCAAAGATCCAGTGCAAACAACGGTGTTTTTAAATTTCTCATACATTTAGTTTTGATAGTTGGAGAATGCTTTTAATAGGGGCTCTTGAATCAAATATTTTCACGTGACCAAATACTTGGAAAGTGACGATACGTTCAGCACTTCAGCGGTATGACGTCATAACGTTACAGTGGTGCAGAGGTAGAGCGTCGGCCTCTCGTATCAAAGGTCCCTGGTTCGAGTGTCGTGATGAGCGGGTCCTTTTGAGATTTTTCCACACAAAACGGCACGAGTACTGGTTAAGTCTCCAGGAAGCAGACATCGAGTGCGAGTAATCTAAGCTTAAAGCTTGTTTCGCAATCGATGTAAAATAAATAAGTTTAAACTAAACTTGGGCGCCAAATCCCGATAATAATGTTCTATTTATCTTTTAGACTTACGGAGATAATGTTGGTGTTGCAAAATACTAGTTTCATCAATTGTTACGTTTTGGATCATGTTAGAATCGAAATAATTTTATCAGCATTGTGTGTGGTCGGTTGGTAGTTCGGATGCAATTCTGCTCCTCTCCACTCATTCTATCCTGCGAAACCCTTAAGGTGTCGCCTTTCTAGTATAGAATGAGTGTAGTGGAACAGAATTATTCTATTCTGTTCTATGGAACAAATGTCTATACGGCTATTGGGACACAATGTGTTGTAAAATTCAGCGATTTGTGGACAAAGAAATCGGTGAGAACGATTTCGCTGAAATTAGCCACATTGATAGACCACAATGCGATCTAGGTCTGGGCGGTTTCGTTATATCTGTGAAAAAATCTAGTTTCAGAGATTTTTAAGGTTAAAACCCGAAAAATCGCCATTTTGACTACATATTTCTGTAGATCTTGTACTAGCAAAAAACGGAATCAGTTAGAGACCTGAAATTCATACTGAAACTTGTCCGAGATCCAGTGCAAACAACGGTGTGTTTAGATTTCTCATACATTCAGTTTGGATTCTTGGAGAAAGCTTTCAATAGGGGTTCTTGATTTTAAAAAAATCTGTGGGCGTGACTAGGAAATTGACGTCACGTCAGCGGTTGACGTCATAACGTTACAGTGGTGCAGAGGTAGAGCGTCGGCCTCTCGTATCAAAGGTCCCTGGTTCGAGTCCCGTGATGAGCGGGTCCTTTTGAGATTTTTCCACACAAAACGGCACGAGTACTGGTTAAGTCTCCAGGAAACAGACATCGAGTGTGAGTAATCTAAGCTTAAAGCTTGTTTCGCAATCGATGTAAAATAAATAAGTTTAAACTAAACTTGGGCGCCAAATCCCGATAATAATGTTCTATTTATCTTTTAGACTTACGGAGATAATTTTGTTGTTGCAAAATACTAGTTTCATCAATTGTTACGTTTTGGATCATGTTCGAATCGAAATAATAGTATCAGCATTGTGTGTGGTCGGTTGGTAGTTCGGGTGCAATTCTGCTCCTCTCCACTCATTCTATCCTGCGAAACCCTTAAGGTGTCGCCTTTCTAGTATAGAATGAGTGTAGTGGAACAGAATTATTCTATTCTGTTCTATGGAACAAATGTCTATACGGCTATTGGGACACAATGTGTTGTAAAATTCAGCGATCTGGGGACAAAGAAATCGGTGAGAACGATTTCGCTGAAATTAGCCACACTGATAGACCACAATGCGATCTAGGTCTGGGCGTGTTCGTTATATCTGGGAAAAATCTAGTTTCAGAGATTTTTAAGGTTAAAACCCGAAAAATCGACATTTTGACTACATATTTCTGTAGATCTCGCACTAGCAAAAAACGAAATCAGCTAGAGACCTGAAATTCATACTGAAACTTGTCCGAGATCCGGTGCAAACAACGGTGTTTTTAGATTTCTCATACATTCAGTTTGGATTCTTGGAGAAAGCTTTCAATAGGGGTTCTTGATTTTAAAAAAAATCTGTGGACGTGACTAGGAAAGTGACGTCACGTCAGCGGTTGACGTCATAACGTTACAGTGGTGCAGAGGTAGAGCGTCGGCCTCTCGTATCAAAGGTCCCTGGTTCGAGTCCCGTGATGAGCGGGTCCTTTTGAGATTTTTTCCACACAAAACGGCACGAGTACTGGTTAAGTCTCCAGGAAGCAGACATCGAGTGTGATTAATTTAAGCTTAAAGCTTGTTTCGCAATCGATGTAAAATAAATAAGTTTAAACTAAACTTTGGCGCCAAATCCCGATAATAATGTTCTATTTATCTTTTAGACTTACGGAGATAATTTTGGTGTTGCAAAATACTAGTTTCATCAATTGTTACGTTTTGGATCATGTTAGAATCGAAATAATATATTCAGCATTGTGTGTGGTCGGTTGGTAGTTCGGATGCAATTCTGCTCCTCTCCACTCATTCTATCCCGCGAAACCCTTAAGGTGTCGCCTTTCTAGTATTAAGTAATACTAGATTAATATTTACATTACGGATTATAATGCTTTTCGACACGGTAATATCAAGTAATACTAGATCATGGTTTACATTACGGATAATAATGCCTTTTAACACGGTAATATCAAGTAATACTATATCAATATTTACAAAAATGGATTATAATGCTTTTTAACACGGTAATATCAAGTAATACTAGATCAATGTATACAAATACGGATTATAATGCTTTTTAACACGGTAATATCAAGTTATACTAGATCAATGTTTACATAGCGGATTATAATGCTTTTCAACACGGTAATATCAAGTTATACTAGATCAAGGTTTACAAAAACGGATTATAATGCTTTTTAACACGTGTAATATCAAGTAATGCTAGATCAATGTTTACATAACGGATTATAATGCTTTGCAACACGGTAATATCAAGTAATACTAGATCAAGGTTTACAAAAACGGATTATAATGCTTTTTAACACGGTAATATCAAGTAATTCTAGATCAATGTTTACACAAACGGATTATAATGCTTTTTAACACGGTAATATCAAGTAATACTAGATCAATGTTTACACAAACGGATTATAATGCGTTTTAACACGGTAATATCACGTAATACTACATCATTGTTTACATAACGGATTATAATGCTTTTCAACACGGTAATATCAAGTAATACTAGATCAATGTTTACATAACGGATTATGATGCTTTTTAACACGGTTATATCAAGTAATACTAGATCAAGGTTTACAAAAACGGATTATAATGCTTTTTGACACGGTAATATAAAGTTATACTAGATCAATGTTTACAAAAACGGATTATAATGCTTTTCAACACGGTAATATCAACAAATACTAGCTCAAGGTTTACATTACGGATTATAATGCTTTCCAACACAGTAATATCAAGATATACTAGATCAATGTTTACATAACGGATTATAATGCTTTTCGACACGGTATTTGCAGGTCACGTGGCAAACCTCTTTGGAATCAACGAAGTTAACGAAGACGCTGGAAATGGAGATAGTACCGTTTATCATTTTCACGACAGTCATCTCGGCTCTTGGGATAAATGGTGCGCCAACAGGTGAATTAAACGAAGATATGATTCTTGAGAAATTTGTTAAGATAAAAGATAAATGCCTCGAACACCGAGAGAGTTATAACAATCAAAACAACAAATCTATAAATCAAATACTGTGTGTAATGGTAATGTCTGCTGTCGAAGTACAACAGGAAAACCAATTTCCTGGTGAGCGAATTAAATACATATTGAATATACAGAGAAAGGAGAGAGTAGACATGCCATTGCACTATGGAAAGGAAATTCACGGGGAAATCCAAGCAATTCGTCTGGATGATGACATACAACAGCGCATTCAAAGCTTCGACAAATCATCTAAAACCGCAGGAGAAGGTTTGCCTTATGTTTTCGTTTACTCTTACTTTATACCGTGTGCTAGCATTTCTAACGTGCGGTATAGTTGTGCCGAAGAGCTTGCTACACATGCAAGACTTAATTACAATAGAAATTTCAACATGTTGGTAGGGTACTCTGAAGTCTTTAATTATACCGATTTTGGTTTAGCCAATGGTTATTTACACCAAAGGGGAATATTTGCCCTTGTTAACCTTAAGACAGAAATTGTTGAAATGGGGACAGAGCAGACCTTTTTTGAACCACAAATTACCGTATTTCAAGACAGATTACATGACTGCATTTTACGTGAATGTGGAGATTGTTCGACAATCGTACGAGATAAAATAAATTGCTTGGTCCAAACATGTACATCAGAAACAAAGGAGCGCGGCCCATTAACACATCTTGGCATGTGGTTCATGCACGATTGTTTTAAAAACAAAACAACTTCGATCAAATGTTGCAACGACGGTCGAGCACGTGAGCAATTTGAAGTTGTAAAGTGTTTATTAAACGTCATGGAAGATAACTATAAGGATCCAAAAACACTACTCGTGCTCGGAATACCTATGGATGGCATGGCTAAACCGATCTGGACCCAAAGTGAAGATGTCAATACAGAATGGAGCCTCGTATACAAGGATTATCAACCTCCCGCGGACATTGGAACCTTACCTATTAGTACGCAATACAGGTCAGGTGCTAACAGCCAAAGAATGACGAACGAGATTGGGACAGCTCAAAGGAAGAATGAAAATGCTCTTAATACACATTTTGCTCGATTGAGAAAACTCAAACCACAGTACAAAAAGTTGAAAGTTTTACACGGTGATTGTGATTAGCTTTACAAGTAAATAAATCAGGCTATCCAAAAATGGATGTAAAAAAATCATGTTAAATTAAGATGATTTTATTCATCCCTAATTTAAATCTGAGCAGATGGACGGGTGATTATAATTTCCTATTATACTGGGGTAATAACAAATAACCAGAATAGTTATTTTGTCCTTTTGTCCAGGTGGTAAAAAGTCTTCACATTAATAATGACAATTAGAAACTAGTAAATACATGTAATCATTAAATGGAGTTTATCATAGCCCATTTTATTCTACCACGGAAATGCATAACATATTTATAAAAACAGACAATGATGATACAAATAACAAAACATAAATGAAATATTTACCAATTCGGCAAGAAAATCAAGGCAAAACATAAATGAACTATCTACAAAACATGAAAAAACAATAAAACAATATGCAAAAGTACACTAATAAAAAGCATTTAGGTTAGTGGCGGGTGGGCGGGCTATTTTCCTTCAAAGGTGACTTCTTGACCCGTCAAACACTTTTCGAACTGTGAAGATTAGCATTCTTCCTTTCCCTCAATATTATTTGAATCAAATGATCGTATTCTTAAATCATAACAAGTATTGATTGGATATCTAAACCAACCATAAGCTAATGAAATGTATTATTACAACTGTAAAGTTATAATTGATAGTTTCTTTCTCTATGACAAGGTAATTGCACTGAACATTTTGACATGTTGATATTTTTAGTAAACGTGTAGATTGAAAAGATTATATCAGCTTGACCACTAATACATTGACAACCTCCTCTAATCTGTACTATACAAGAGTTGCTGCAACATGCAGCAGTTCGATGTTAGCGCGGGAATCAGCATTGTATGGCTTAAGAAATACTGTTTGATTCGAAAAACACGAAACCCGCTTTTAAATATAAGATATAAATATATGATAACAATAGGTTTTTAGTTTAAAAATATGTAAAACGAAAACAAAAATACCTTTTCCGTGTTACCTCGATCTCCAAAAAAATATTGTAAACATTTGTCTGCGCATGCGCGTCCTTTTTTCCCCTTAATATATTCTTAAAATTGCAAAATTTAGCACAATAACTTCGCATTTATGAAAATGTTCCCATTTTCCTGTTATTAAAACCCCGTTGATTCCCAGTGATGTTACATATACTCCGCTCTGGTATAATGCTTGTGTTCAGTTGTGTGACTTCGGGTCGAAGTCAAGAAAAAAGAGGGAGAAATGTAACGGGAACAGGTATAAATATCACTTCTACAACCTTGCTGTGGAAGCCTGTTTTTTTTAGCGACGTTGGTAGAGTGGTTGACCTTTTCGTAAAGTTAAGCAACGTTCATCGCGGTTAGTGCCTGAATGGGTGACCCGCGATGGCATAACGTTACACGTTACACTATGGTTTTAATTTACATTTTAATTATAAAAAAAAACTACTCGCATATAAATAGACTGGTTCATTAATCTGATCTTCTATTGCAAACTCTAACGAGAACCAGTCTAGTGACGAGCTGCTACGGAAATATCCGAGAGCTGACGGTAAAATACGACGCATGCGCGATCAAGACGATTAACACGGCGCATGCACAAGCCCATTGCACCAGTGACAGTTTTTTCACAACCAATATATGCACTGGTGCTTAGGCACTCTCGCAATAAAACCGTGTAAATGCATGTTCTTTATCCAATATGGCTTGGAAGCCTGTGACTATGTTACTCTACTTAATAAAGTGTTGAAAACTTATCATGTGGGTTGCTTTGATACACAACTAGATATATACAAAAGAAAGAGGCAACGAAAAACCTTTGATTGAATTAAACCAGCTAATAGATTTCATAATTAAATATTTAAATAACTAAAATTCTTTCAATATGAGCCTACACCGTACAGAAATGACAACTTGTTCCATTTCACACGGATGGGCTCATATATGAGCCGTTCCGGACCAACATTGTGGACTCTGCGTAAAGTATCGACCCGAATCAGCCTAAGCATGCTGCGCAGGCTAATCGGGGCAGACACTTTTCGTCTCCTGTGGATTTTCTGTTTCAGGAAACATTACTCTATACCTCTATCCTCCTAAGACGGAATGTGTTGGCCCGGATTAGTATGCGCGGACTGCACAAGCTAATGCTGATCTTGGTCGATACATTACGCAAAATCCGTTTGCGACAAAATAGTTCGAAAAATACTGGTATACATACTTCTTTCTAATACAGGTTGCATACTGCTTAAATATATGTTATTTATCGTTGATAAAACCCAACAGTTTAATATATTATTCTTACATACTATAAGCTTCAGATCATCTAGATAAGATGATTTTTGAAGTAATATATGTAGGTGATTGACAGTATAAATATGGAATAAGATATATCTTTCAACAATTGTTAAATTCACACTCTCCTAAACTGCTTTAAGTTAAAGGTTATTTTTTTATTATTTGGTATAAGTTATTTTTGAGCTCTACCAAAATCAGGAAACTTCAAAATTATTTCGGATTTTTATTTGTTGTTCACGTATAAATTTCGTTTATGTAAATGTGTGTAAATGATGAGATACATGTATTTGTATACGTCAAATAAAATCTATCTATCTATCATAATGTTGGTCTTTTCGTGGAACGGCTCATATTAAGATAAACTCGTCCATCTGCTCAGATTTATCATAATCTACACACGTTGACAGAAGCTTCTAACAAACTTGCGTAAGTAATTTGTTAACAATGTAGATCTTGATTAGATTGTACAGGCTGATCTGGATATACATGGTCTTTGTTTACAAAGGTCAACTTGTACTTTTTCCCATGGACGGGGGCTGATTTAATACCGGGTCAAAGGATTAAGGAATATATTGGTCTTTGTGTCGCAATGTCTCACGTATTATGTAAACAAGAGTTGCTGCAAGATGCAGCAATTGGCGCGGGAATCGGCATTTTATGGCTAAGGAAATACTGTGTGATTCGAAAAACACTGTACCTGGAACGGGGTCTAGGTATAGGTATTAATATCACTTCTGCAGCCTTGCTGTGAAAGCCGGCTTTTATAGCGACGTTGGTAGAGTGTTTGACCTTTGTGTAAAGTTAAGCAACGTTCATCGTTCATCGTTATTGCCTGACTGGGTGACCCGCGATGGCTTAACGCCGGTACACGTTACACATGGTGGCAGCGGTGGGTGTTATTAAAAAACTGGTTTTAAAGCGACTGAACTCCAGATACCCAACTGTCGAAAAAAAAAATCAAATTTTAAGAAAATGATAACTGACATATTACATACCCCTATAATCGGTGAGATTTTCTTGTTTTCGATACTTTTTCCATCGCAAATTCTACCCTGTCAGTAACGGGGTAAGTTTATAAATAGCTTTCGATGCTTTTAATCTCATTCATCACGTGACTTGAAAAGGACGCATGCGCATTAAATGAAACATTTTTATACCATGAAGGTTTTATGCAAAATCACGTGGAGCTCATGCAATCACAAACAAATCTCTATGATTACTGTCGTTCGACTCCGCCAAACGTGTATAACTGTACACACCTGTCAGAGTGAACCGTTATATAGTTATATCACGTGATCGTTGCAAGGTGCCCGTCTGAAGGATTCCGTGGTATTTTTTAAATAGGAAACCCCTTCATCGGGACAATTGAAAACGACTCAAGTTAAATTTATTGATAAAAAACGATACATTTTCTACCCTGGTTTTACTTGGATAACATAAAGAATAACATTTAGGTCGAATTCGATTTTTTTTTTTTCCGTGCCACCTGGAATTCAGTCACTTTAATTTACATTTTAATTATAAAAAAAACTACTCGCATATAAATAGACTGGTTCACTAATCTTAATATTCGATTGCAAACTCGAACGAGAACCAATCTAGTGACGAACTGCTACGGAAATATCCGAGACCTGACGGTAAAATACGGCGCATGCGCGATCAAGACGATTAACATGGCGCATGCGCAATCCCATTGCACCAGTGATATTTTTTCACAACCAATATATGCATTGGTGCTGATGCACCGGCGCAATAAACACTATGTCGTGAGTATTAAAACAAGAGGGCCATAATGGCCCTGGATCGCTCACCTGATTTTTTTTTCACTTTAGCTATATAAGCCCCGCCCCCTGGCGGCCATAATTTCCGACGAATCAACTTGGCTTGAAGGAATCTGATAGAGGGTCACCCTAGGAACATTTCTACAAAATTATTTGAAAATCGGCCTGACACTTTTGGAGAAGAAGACTTTTTAAGTTTTCACTATAGCCATATAACGCAAAATAGCCCCGCCCCCCTGGCTGCCATGTTTTTCGACCAATCAACACAGCTTGAAGGAATCTGATACAGGGTCATCCAAGGAACATTTCTACAAAACAATTTGAAAATCTGCCAACCAGTTTGGGAGAAGATTTTTTTTTAAGTTTTCACTATAGCCATATAAGGCAAAAAAGCCCTGTCCACTGGCGGCCATGTTTTTCGAACAATCAACATGGCTTGAAGGAATCTGATAGTGGTTCACTTAAGGAACATTTTTACAACATTATTTGAAAATCGGCCTGACACTTTCGGAGGAGAAGATTTTTTAAATTTTCAATATAGCCATATAAGGCAAAACAGCCCCACCCCTCCTGGCGGCCATGTTTTTCGACCAATCAACATGGCTTGAAGGAATCTAATAGAGGGTCACCCAAGGAACATTTCTACAAAAGTACTGTGTGGGTGTAAATAATTGTCTAGTGACTAGAGTGCGTATGCACGGGATCGTCTGTTTATTCAATGTTGGCAAGTGTCTGACGTTATCATAGTTAAAAAACCGCGATTAACAATGGCAGCTTTATTATTTCCGCCGTGGCCGAGAGGTTTAGAACTCTGCGTTTCGGGGTCGATCACATGTCGCGGCAGTATTTCCTTGCCTAGAAATGGTATGTTCACCCAGTGATCATGAATAAATTAACTGTCGCAGTGATAAAACTTAAATAATGTTGAAAACGTCATAAAACCACAACACATCCGTTGTTTTTCATTGATCATTTGCGTACTCCTCATAACTCTGAATCTTCAGATCCATATGAACATTTTTGAATAGTTCAGACTTGTTATTCCAGCCGTGCAGTTTAGAAGTTATGTAGCTCACGGTCTGTAACGATTCGTATCAGAGGTGAAAAGGGTGCAATTTGCTTCCATTTCCTACCATAACATTTTATTAAACGCATGACTTGGCTATTCACTTGCCAGTGCATTTTATTTGGCAGAACTCCATACATGCATAATACAAACCAGCTCTAAGCATACCCGCTTTCACTGAGAACATGATTGAGAGAGAAAAATTAATGAAACTTGCCACAGTGGCTGATTGATTGGTAGATTGATTGATTTGAGATTAACGCCTTTTCAACGATATTTCCGTGATATAACGGCGGCCAGTTCGTATAACGTGTGTGTCCTGGCCCTTTCCCAGTCAACTGGCAACCTTACCACACATAACATTTTGTCCATAGTTACAAGTCACAAGGACATATACCAATTATTAGAAAGAATGAATGGCCGAGCTGGGTTCGATTTTACGGCCCCTAGATTGATAGCCCTCGTCGTTACCGACTGAGCCATCATAACTTGATTTGTCACGGGAAAACTGGAAACAAGCATTATACACTACAGATATTTTCTAAAATGCTGTGCATATAACTGTTTCTCTCGTTAGCGCCATTAAGAACATTCAATCCCATGAACTTTTTTTTTTGTGTGTGGGTGGTAGAGGTAGATGTCATGGGTATTGGACGGTAGTTCTTGGTAAAATAAGTAGAATTTAGCAAATTCAAAATACCTGCACCAAATCCAAAGGATTAAAATAAATGTGGGAAAATGAGAAAATACCCTTTTTTCATTGTTCGACATTTTATTTCAAAAGTCCTTTAAACCTTTTCCCACATATAGACGCTTTCTAGCACCTCTGCAGCAGACCACTTTTTAAATCATTCTGACAGAAAGAGAATTTGCTCAAAACGAGCAATTAGTCCTTTGACGGTCACAATGTTTTCAACTATTTGTAGTGTTTTTACCTTCATTTAATTAGGTTTTCCGTGTTTACGGCTAGATGAATCAAAAGCCGTCTGCTGCAAATTCGTTTTAAGTGGGAAAGGGTTAACCCATATAATGCTATATTTTTTACAATAGAAAAATTAAGCAGCCCAGATTATCGAGCTTTATCAGTTATGCCGCTTGTCTCAAGTGGGAATCAGAAAACACCCTCCATAATGTGAAATCAACACAATCAAACACTAACTCACCCTGGAACGGGGGTAAAAGATAGTAAATACATGGAAAACAGGTAGAAAATGGCGAATAGAAGAAACTAGCTAATATGTTGTGACATACCTTGTCTCTACAACTATAAGAACTATAAGAATTGTTTTTTGTTAAAAGTTGGAAATGAGCTGGGGTTCGAACTCAACTCCTGGATTGACAACCTGCGTCGCTACATATTGAGCTACCGGGGATAGGAAGTCAGTTAAGTACTTAGAATTACGTTTAGGTTTAATAAGCAAGTGCTTGTTAGCAGCAGTAGGGTTTCTACATGAACCCCTCCATGGAAAAGGGTAAGAAATGGTATTTAGGTTCATATCACCATGTCCACATGCTCTGTCTTATCAGAATATACATAAATTGACAAAATCTTTAAAAAATACGTATGTGAGTATATGTGAACAGTGTATATCTTGGTCAGACTGTGAGAATACACATGCAGATATTAGGGACGTAGATTCCTGCAGATATCGATCTTGGTCAGAGTGTGAGACTGCATATGCAGATATCAATCTTGGTCAGAGTGTGAGAATACACATGCAGATATCGATCTACACTATGCACAAAGGTCAACTAGTATCTTTGTTATGTTATGGCCAGAACTCTGTTGAGTTAATGAATAAATTATAGAAGTAAGAAAAACACAGCTCTGTGGCGCTATGTTGATATTGGCCGGAGTTTTATATTGGGAGATGTCAAATTTTCCCCTCAAATGTAAAGCTGGGTCAATAAGGGAAATATTGAATATTGAAAAGATGCAGTATTAAAGACGTTCCAGAGCCGCCTGGGAGAGAGATAGGAATATAGCTAGGAGGGAGCAGGCGTTACAACTAATTCATGTAGAGGTGCTGCCGAGATCAGACTCTTGGGCGAGAATGAGGGCCAAGAGTGGAGAGATAGATCCAGATGGGTCCTCTCTGCGGGGACCATAGGGGAAGATATGGCAGTAAAAATGGTGTCGCGCAGAGATTATTGCCACTTTGAGCTAATGGAACATTTACTTAAATATCTTGGTAGAAGGAGGCGCGACTAAATTTAATGACTTATACACCTAGATGGAATACAGAAAAACTTATAAATACCAATTTCTGTTCGATCTGTCAGTGTCGTATTATGTGTGAGAAGTAAATATTAAATATTGTGATAGTCACATAGTCTTCTTGAACTTTTTTTTAAAATAGTTTTACAACGCATCGCGAAGTACTAAGAAACATACGAAAACCAGCCAAAGAATGTTACAGATGAAGATATCGATCTACACTGTTCATAAAGGTCAACTAGTATAACCCCCTTCCAAAATAAAAAAAAAATCGAAGACATCTAAGGACAATACATGAAATCTTCTGAAATGAAGGTACAATTTTAGAAGAGAGATGAAAATATTGTGGAGAAACAACACATTTCTCTCCCAGCACATTTTTAAAAAATCTTTGTATAGAGTTGAAAACATTTTGGCAAAAGGAGAAATTGCATATAATTATACCCCGCCAAAGACGGATCGGATATTGGTTTGGCATTGGTCAGCCATTCAAAGTAATATCTAAGGTATGGTTGGATAGATTTGATTACAACTATATGGAAATGTAAATTGCTACAGGGAAGTGTCAGACTGCAAGTTTTTCTAAGATTGCCTCAAAAACACCAAAGTTATGTCCACTTATACTTATATTGCATATGTACTGTGTATATCATAGTTTATCAAAATTACTTTGTGAACATTTTACAATCCAATTTGAACATCCAATCGTCATTAAAGTTCAAAACTTTCATCTCCATCAAACTTTAAACTGGGTAATATTGGGTCAGAAACACAGTCTCTTTGTCAAATTTGAGAAGGAAAAATTAAACACTTTCTATTAGCCTCATTTTTGATCAAATCATCATAAGACTCATCAAAAGATTTATCTCCATCAAATCCAAGCTAGGTTCAAAACTGGGCTCCATGTGGTAATTTTTTGTTGTAAAATTTAATAATAAAAAACCCACATTGTGAACAAATTAAGAGTCCAAATTTCTCATCTGATATTCATGAAAAATCATCAGAACATTTATCTCTATCATATCTAGGATCAAACCTTGATCTTGTAGGGTCCAAAGTAAGGTCTTTAGGTTACATTTTAGAAACAGCTTGTGAACACACTTATTAGAGCATTAATTTCTAAGCATTTGTTAAATGATATTGGAGTACGCCTTAAGTGTTTCACTGATGTTCCAACAACATTATAATGATATTTGTTGGGGTAGATCTTAACCTTTTAAATGCAGTTCAGTTGAATCCATGATGAACTATTTTTCTCGCGCTGTCTCACCCTAAAATGCGTTGTTGGATGTTAACAGCAATTGGCAGGCTGACAACTCCGAAAAAATGGTTTCACTACTATGACCAGGGGCTAAGGCCCCAGGCCAAAAATTACGTCAGATCTTCTGTATCTCTTTCACCATACCATTACATCAAAATGCCTGCTCCCACTCTACTCTCTGAATTATGTCTGTCCACCTCCTCCTAGGGTCCCGCATCACAGACGTTTCCACCTCCTTCGAAACAGCCTGCTCGATCAACAGTCTCTCCAAAACTCGCCGACTCCTTGGTTTGGTTGGTTCGTCGTTATTGTTTACCCTTACTTTTAAACAGACCGGGTCACCTTTGTAACAGTGTGACCTAAATACGCAGGTATATAGGTGCCGTCCGTGGCATGAACGCAGGGTGATATTATGTTACATCTTTACGTGCGACCAAATGCTCTTTACGTGTGACCAAATGTTCTTCACGTGTGACTAAACCTTCTTTTCAATTGACGATTTGACCTATATATGAAACATATCCGCTGATTTCACTCTTTGTATAACTTATTGACATTCAACTCAATAACATATGAGTTAAATTACTCAACCATTTGCTCATGAAATTTCTCAAATTAAACCGGTTATCCAGTGATTCACACGCTGTAATGTCAATCCAGAGGTCCGGGTTCTGTAAACTTCTAAGATGCTTTTAATGGTTTCCCACTCAACTAGAGGTGAAGTCCTGTCCTTTCCAGGAAAAGGGGCATCGCTCGTATCGGCGCTATACAATGAGCACGCTAAAGAACCAAGGGGTCTTTTCGGAAAGAGATTGGGTGTCTCACCAGGTTCAATTGCATCTAATTCATTCTGCCTTTTTAGATAATGTGCACGTGTTAAATGCTTGTACATGATAATGCATTTAGATATTTGGGTTTTAAAGTCTGGAATAGCATTCCATTACAAATAAAGCACTCAACGTCTGTTGTATCATTCAAACGAAATTATAAGAAATACCTTCTGGAAAAGGTTCCATACTAACACTATCTTGATTATGTGCCGTTATTATGTTAAGAATTGTGTTTAAAGTAGTTTGAGTGTCTGTCTTCACATGATTGAAAATTAATTCTATTTTTATTTCATGCCATACTTTTTCATTGAAATGTGCTTGCAGTTGTTGTTAAATGTAATGTTTGTGTGCGTTATGATATTATTGAAGGCCGTAAGAAAATAAGATATGTATAGCCATTGTTAAATTGTCTGTATGTGTCTTAGATGTTACCTTAACAAAATATAGATATTATTATTATTATTATTATTATTATTATTATAAAATGTACACTACCAAATGGGTATATAGCATCTAAAAAGCTTATGCTCATTCAGATCATTTGCTCTCTACAATAACACTACATTGGCTAACAAGATATATTGTTAGAATCGGTATGATGCAGCGTTTAATTTGATAAATTTCATGAGCAAATGGTTGTGTAAGATAACTTCTATGTTTTTAAGTTGCATGTCACTTTGTGATAAAAATAATGAAATTCGCGGAAAGGTTTCATTTATTTGGGTCAAACAATCACACTTAAAGAACATTTGGTCACACTTAATGACACAATAATTACATAGAACGTAATATTCGTCAAACGTATTTTGAATATCTAACAAAGATACATTGTTGTCACATAAAATGGTGAAACCGTTGCATGTGTTAGAAATGTCGTCACATGTATGAATAAATGTGTCACATGTCAAGGTGAAACTACCACACATAATGCTGAATCCAACACACAGAATGACTTTTCTGTCCCATGTAATGACAATACAGTCACCTATATAAGAGGTGTTGTCACATGTATGAAAAAAAAAAGTTCATACATCAGGGTAAAACTAGCACACGTAATATTTACTCCTCCAAATAGAATGACAATTCTGTCTTATGTAATGATAAGACCGTCACATGTAATGACGAAACCGTCACAAACAATGCTGATGCGCCTGCACGTCAAGGCGCAACATCAAGTAAGCCAGTTGCGGCGTTCCATACGATAACATGCAAATATATCAATATATCTAAACATAATTAGGGTATCTTTTTATTTCACTTGAGCCACAGGGAAAATAAATTTTATATAAATGTTCGACTTCGTGTTAATGCATTTGTCTATTTTAAAACATTACGCTATTTGTTCACAGTTGTTCACATTACGTACTGTGGAGTAACCTAGAGTTGTGGAACAGCGAGAAGGGTAAACAAATAGTATGTACTAAGCACATGGTTTGATACCCTATTTCAGGATAGCCTGCGCGCGATACATTACACAGAGACCATAATGTTAGTTTTCTCGTGGAACGGCAAACATGGCTATTTTGCCTTATATGGTGGCTACATGTGAAAACTTAAAAAACTCTTCTCCTCCGAAAGTGTCAATATAGAAAATGACTCCGATATTACAATATACCCGGAAGATATTTCTTCGGGGTTTACCCATTGTGTCTATTATTTGTTTTAACATATAATTAGGTCTTGAGTCAGTTTAGCTCTACTTGCCGTTAGCCCTTTCCCACATACAAATTGTATTTAACAAATCAGCAGCAGACGATTTAAAACATATTATTGAAAATCTCTATATTGGTTATTTTGATTATTAAATAGCTGGAACTATTGTGGCAAAATAAGTAATTGCTCATTATGAGCAATTTCTCCTTTACCACAATATTTTCAAAAGTCGTTTGCCGCAGTGGCGTCAAAATGCATTTACATGTTACGTTAACTTTTTCAATTGAACACGATATAGTCCACAGTTTTCATCCGATGCTATTCATACTTGCTTTATACAGTCGGTTTATATCAATGAGATACCGAAACCTACTTAAAAAGAGCAATCAACAGGTTAAACATCGTAAAAAGGTAGATTAAATTGCTTATGAAAACGCGATAGAGACCACTGTTTTCATCTGATTTTTCTCAAGCTTGCAACGAATGCTTTTGCCATTGAGCCTTTAGAAATGGTAGTAAAAGTAGAAATGGCGTTCATTGACACCCATAGTTGTGTGAATAGTATCGCGAAGGATCCATACATGTCGGAAATAACAATATTGGTAATATACATTGGAAATGTACATAGGTAATGCCTTGATGGTATAACTGAAATATGGTTTAATCAAAACAGCATGAAACACTTTAAATTTGCCATAAAGAATGGAGCTTAATTGGTAAATTCATAGACAGTCTTTAAGAGCTTAACCATAGCCCGTTTATGACAACCGAGACTACTTATCACGTGATATATTTAATATTGCATCTAGTTTATTAAATACATAAAGAGAAATACAAAATGAAGAGAAAATACTAATCTAATAATAATTTTCATTTTATTATAAAAGGTAACAGGACCTCCATAAATGAAAATAAAATACATAAAAAAGATTAAAATACCTACCAAAACGAAAATAAGATAATTGTTAAATCCTAATTAAAGATACAAATGCTCGTTCGTAACCACAACGACCAATGTTTACATCGCATCTTCTCGAATGTTCAGAGCTGTTGTTTGAATCATGCATACAGCCTACCAAAATTAAAAAGTGTCGTCGATATTTTTTAGATGTAAAATTCACGCTTAGACGGTATATCTATTTCAATCTGGCACAGATGGTTTTTTTGTTAAAGTGCATTGTTGAGTGTTTGTTTCCTTGAAAGTATGGACTTAGAAAAAAACGTTCAAGTAGAGCAGTTAAGGCCCTCACGGACAAGAGCTCTTGTTTAATAAAAACGGTCGTAAACATAATACACTGAACACATACGCATAAAGGTCTATTGGGTTTAAAGAAATACGCTCGTATAGAATTTACCGATCTATTCAACTATTAAATTTGAAATTTCGAAGGTAAATATTATTATTTATTTATTTGCTGTTGTGTTTTCCTTTCGTTCTTTTTCTTTCAAGTCATCATTATCATCAGTATCGTCGTTTTCTTCTTCATTTATCTATCTAGATATGTTATGTCTATGTTGTTGGTATCTACAATTTGGGAAACTTTCAACAGTCTTCGCATTATGTTAAATAGACCTACATACACAATTAGTGTAGCCCAAGAAGGCTTACATCATTGTAAGTTAAAATTGTGACAAATCGGAGTGTCTATAAAAAAAAAACTAATCGTTAGTTGCTGCTAAATTATTAGAATATGGTGTACATTTATTAAACAACAGTATTTACATAAAATGTGTGGGAATTATCTTTAATTGTGTTTAATAATCAAAGCGCCAATGGCACTGTAGTGGCGATCGTATGGAAAATCCTGCAAAGTAACAAGCAGTATATCGGTGTAGGGCTTACGATGACTCTGGTGCGGGTAAATTTGAGAATGTATCAACCCTGCATCTTTTGACAGTAGAATAATGTTAGTTTGCCAGAATGATGTCTTGGTGATTTTTTGTTACGTTCTGAAATTGGTCGTGATGTGTTCAAAATAAGGCCATTCCATATTTATGAAAAATCTAGTTGGTACTCGATAGACTACCGTTTTAGCTCATTAGAATGGCTATTTGTAATCTAAATTGTTCGGGTAATCACATGTTCATCACCAGGTCGCTGGGCCATATTAAGATAAAATATTTTGTACACTTTAGAAATGACTAAATTATCAAGGAAGGAGAGAAAACAGTATCCATTAGTTTGGTGTTTGTTTCAATGATGTCCGATATTAAACAGGTCTGTTCAATTTAGTCCCTTCACATTTCATGATTGAGGGTTGTCAGAGACATATGATTGTCAGAGACATATAAACACAGTATATTTATATGTATGTGAGGTTGTTAAACTGCTTCGAAAAATGTGAGTGCAAAAACAAACACAAACATGCTCAAAATGCACAATTTCACTATTTGCCAAACTGTTCAATTTATAAAAATATAGGCATATATTATAATGCTCGATCTCCAAACTAAATTAGGCTACACTTTCAGCATTGATTGCTAATTGACTCTAAAACGTGCAGACGTGTATACATAACGTGTGTACACACTGACATCGTGTGTCCTTTAAACCTTTGTAAACCAGTCTTATCATCTAGACGCTTTCATATATTTAAACAACTACAAAATAAAGCGTTTATAATATTGAGATAACCAGTCTCGCGCGCTATTTATAGAACCTTTTCCAGATTTGAGTATTATCAGAGTTATTTGCAAGGCAGATAGAATGCGCAATGATATTTATTATCTGCCCAATCATGACGAAGATAATATTTACATATTTTAACTCTATGTAGATAATGTCTCGATAAAACTCAAATATTAGTAACAATCCGGTACCAAAGTAGCACTGACATAATTATTATTGATCACGTCTCTGCATCAATGATGGAACTATAACGGATGTGTGTAAATTAGTTTGCAGTAAGGAAAACAAATATCAACCGATTGTTCAAAACCAACTATGTAAATAGTTTTCGTTGTTGTTGTTTCTGTTAGCATTGTGGCGATTGTCAAACCAATCGCCACAAAAAACGGGGTGATAAATGGCACCCATATCAGTGCAACATCTCAAGGGCATGCATGTGCAGAGTAGTGCATCTGTGCTACTAGAGAGATATTTCTCTAGAAGCATAGACACGTATTCGCTTAAGAAGACCACTATCGAAAACATTGTAGGAAACGGAGAATTCTTTGTGCATATTTTCCACAATGTTTACTGATGCTGCAAAGAGGTATTTAGTCTACAGAGGTGCCGTTATTGAGATGTTGCACTATAGGTCAAAGGTTACTTATATCAACTAATACTAGATAAATGTTTACAATACGGATTATAATGCCTTTCTACATGGTAATATCAAGCAATACTAGATAAATGTTTACAATACGGATTATAATGCTTTTCGACACGGTTTTATCAAGTAAAACTAAATCAAGGTTTACAATACGGATTATTATGCCTTTCGACACGGTAATATAAAGTAATACTAGATCAAGGTTTACAATACGGATTATAAACCTTTTCGACACGGTAATATCAAGTTATACTAGATCAAGGTTTACATTACGGATTATAATGCTTTTCGACACTGTGATATCAAGTAATACTATATCAATGTTTACAAAACGGATTATAATGCTTTTCGACACGGTAATATCAAGTAACAAGCCGGGAGGCGACGTGGGATTCGCCTTGGTGATTTTCGCCTTTGCATATGTTGCAAACTTCCGGCTCTAGCTCGGAAACCCGAGGTCGGAGGTCAATCACGTAAAACAAACCTTTACTACCACTGCAGCGCTAGGGGCGATTGAAGTAAAAACGACTGTAAAAAGATACCCTATCTTTTAAAGACTACCAATTGGAAACAAAGGCCTAAATCAAAAATCGTAACGGATAATTGTTTTCTAAATATATCGAAGTATCTATAACCGATGTTTCAACTCTCCACATTCAAAATTGTAGGAGAAAATAGAAAAATGGTTTGGGTTTTTAAAAGCGTATTTTTACTATCTGCATAGCAACGGGTCGGTCCTTAGCAACGAAACTAAAACGAGCGCTACCTGAGCCCCTATGGCACCTATTCACCAAGTTTCATCGGAATCGGCCTGTCGGTTTGGGCTGTGGAACGTCGCTTTACAAACAACTGCACACACACACACACACAGACGGAAAAGCCTGACAATAAGGGATATCTAGCGAATCACAATACTAGATCAATGTTTACAAAACGGATTATAATGCTTTTCGACACGGTAATATCAAGTGATACTAGATCAATGTTTACACGGATTATAATGCTTTTCGACACGGTATTTGCAGGTCATGTGGCAAACCTCTTTGGAATCAACGAAGTTAACGAAGACGCTGGAAATGAAGATAGTGCCGCTTATCATGTTCACGGGAGTCATCTCGGCTCTTGGGATAAATTGTGCGCCAACAGGTGAAGTGAACGAAGATATGATTCTTGAGAAATTTGTTAAGATAAAAGATAAATGCCTCGAACACCGCGATTGTCATAACATTCAAAACAACAAATCTATAAATCAAATACTCTGTGTAATGGTAATGTCTGCTGTCGAAGTACAACAGGAAAACCAATTTCCTGGTGAGCGAATTAAATACATATTGAATATACAGAGAAAGGAGAGAGAAGACATGCCATTGTAATATGGAAAGGAAATTCACGGGGAAATCCAAGCAATTCGTCTGGATGATGACATACAACAGCGCATTCAAAGCTTCGACAAATCATCTAAAACTGCAGGAGAAGGTTTGCCTTATGTTTTCGTTTACTCTTACTTTATACCGTGTGCTAGCGTTTCTAACGTGCGGTATAGTTGTGCCGAAGAGCTTGCTACACATGCAAGACTTAATTACAATAGTAATTTCAATATGTTGGTAGGGTACTCTGAACCCTTTATTGGTACCGACTTTGAATTAGCTAATGGTTATTTACATCAAAGGGGAATGTTTGCCCTTGTTGACCTTAAGAAAAGAATTGTTGAAATGGGGACAGACCAGCAGACCTTTTTAGAACCACAAATTACTGTGTTTCAAGACAAATTCCATAACTGCATTTTACGTAGAACGTCATTTTGTGAATGTGGAGACTGTTCGACAAATAAGGATACAATCGTACGAGATAAAATAAATGTCTTGGTCCAAAAATGTACATCAGAAGGAACGGTACGCGGTCCGTTAACACATCTGGGTATGTGGTTCATGTACGAGTGTTTTGAAAACAACACTTGGATCAAATGTTGCAAAGGTGATCAACCACATGAGAAATTTGCAGTGGAAGACTGCTTCCTTGACGTCATGGAAGATGAATATATGGATCCCAAAACACTTCTCGTGCTCGGAATACCTGAACATCGCACGGCTAAACCTTACTGGACCAACAGTGAAGATATCAACACAGAGTGGAACTTAGTATATAGGGATTACCAACCTCCCGCGGAAACCGGAACCATACACGAGGCATATACTAGTATACCAAACATGCGAGGTGCTAGCAGGGTAAATGAAATTCGAAAAACTCGGAGAAGGAATCTAAATCGCCGTAATTTAAACCTTACCCGCTCGAGAAGTATTGCAAAGCAACAGAAAGCAAAGGCATCGAAACTTAAAGTTAAACCAAGAAGCCAACATAATGACTGTGTTTAGATGTACAAGTAAATAAATCAGGTTATCAATAAATTGATGAAAAAAATAATCTTAACATATGAGAAAGGAACAAGTTGGCATTTCTGTACAGTGTTGGCTCAGATTACCCCATCTGCTGAAATTTATCATAGTCTACACAAGTTGACAGACGCTTCATAAAAGCTTGTGAAGTTAGTCATGAATAGTAGGACAGTGTAGATACTGATCAGACACCGTTTAAAATAGCTAACTTGTATCTTTTCCCTTAGTTTAAACTTATTTATTTTTACATCGAATGCGAAACAAGCTTTAAGCTTATATTAATCACGCTCGATGTCTGCTTCCTGGATACTTAACCAGTATTCGTGCCGTTTGTGTGAAAAAATCCCAAAGGCAGAATCCGCTCATCTTTTCCCTTGGACGGGTTCAATTAGGAGTATAAGGGCTCTTTTTAGTTTTACTGTATCGCAATGACCTATATGAGGAGGAATAAATAGATCTTTGTATCGCAATATTTAACTTGTTATCAAATGAAACACTTTGTCATGAGTACTTAAAAGAATAAAGAATTGTTTCGTGACTAGACAGTGTGTGCACAGGTTCGTTTGATTATTCAGTGTTGGCAAGTTATAAAAGTAAGAGAAACGTGTTTAATAATGACAGCTCCGTTGTTTCTTAATCAATGTTGAATACCCTTATAGAACAAATCCGTTTTTCATTGATTTGCATACTCATGATGATCAACGCCGATACTTCAGATCCATATGACCGTGTTTAAGTATTTCAGTCTTTTCACACCAGCCTTGCGATCAGTTGCAGCAGTTACGTAGCTGCCGGACTGTAACGAATTGTACCAGAGGGAACATGCTGTAATTAGCTACCATTTGCTACCATAAAATTGCATTAAACGCAGAAAGGCTTTTCAAATTACAATGCATTTTATTTGACAGCACTCCATATTAAACACACCAACTGTAAGCATTCCCACTTTCACTTGGATCATGATTGAGAGAGATAAATTGATAAAACCAGCCACAATGGCTGATTGATTGATTGATTGATTGATTGATTGATTGATTGATTGATTGATTGATTGATTGGAGATTAACGACGTTTCAACGGTATTTCAGTTCACCTAGCGTGTGTGTCCTGACATTCTCGCACTTGTACTACGCACAACAGTCTTCCAAGTTAACTGGCTGACTTACCACAGAGACTATTTAGTTCATTGTTAGGAGACGAGGGACGCAAATCACGATGACATTTACCAACTATTGGAATGAATGAACTACCGAGTTCGATTTCACGGCCCCTAGATTGATAGCCATTGTCGTTACCGACTGAGCCATCGTAGCTTGACTTGTCACGGTAAAACTGGAAACAAGCATTATATCTTACAGATATTTTCTAAAATGCTGTGTTAACATGTTCCTTTCTTACTTGAGCAGACCTGTTTTTAAAGACCATCCATGGGCAGAGAACAATCAGGTGGCCTTTAACCCTTTCCCACAAACAATACATATGCAGCAGATGCTTTTGGGAATATCCAGGCAAAAACACGGAAAAGCTTTATAAATGTAGGTAATTACTAAAAAGAATTGAAGAAATTGCTCGTTTTCAAAAGTTGTCTGCTGCAGAGGCGTCAGAAAGCGTCTGTATTTGAGAAAGGGTTAATTACAGTGTCATTTGTGCAGAAAATGAGTAATTGGGAAATAAAAAGTTGGATACTATAAACAGGGTATTGCTAAACAAAGGTTGACTTTAGCACAGGTGTGACTGTATATGAGAATAATTTCAGGAATAGACTCACTTTCAAGTCAACTTTCTCAAGTTATGCCAGAGCTATATCCCCTTAATTAGGGAAATTTAGTTTGATATGATTTGTCTGATCTCTAACTGGAGCACTCCTAACCCAATCCAGTGGTTGTCAGTTAGAACCCTCGCACGGCCAACATTCTTTCCGACGTTTGACAAAGCTCACTGTGACAAGCGGAATTCGTCTTCCACCATTGGGCTAACAGTCTTTGTGGTAAAGCAGCCAGTTGCTTGGAAAGAATGTTGTGTGGAGAAGTCAGTACTGGTGTGAGAAAGCAAGGAAACACACTATAGAACATAATGCTACAATAAATGTATCAAAATGACACTGTAATTAACCCTTTCCCAAATACAGACGCTTTCTGACGCCTCTGCAGTCTGCATTTGGTGAGCTCGACATATAGCTGTCACAATGGCGGCTCGGTGAGGGTGTCCGTGCGTCAGTCCGACCCGCATCTTAACGATGCATAATAGGATTTATGATCCTTGAGAAATTTGTTAAGATAACAGATAATTACCTCGAACACCGATATAGTTATAACAATCAAAACAACAAATCTATAAATCAAATACTGTGTGTAATGGTTAATGTCTGCTATCGAAGAACACAATAAAACCGAATTCCTGGTGGCCGAATTAAATACATATTGAATATAAACAAAAGAAGTAACATAGACGGCATTCCATCGTACTATGAAAAGAAATTTCACGGAGAAGTCAGAGCAAATTGTCTGGAAAATGACATACAACAGCTCCTCCAAAGCTTCAAGAGTTTATCTAAAACCGCAAGAGAAGGTTTGCCTTGTGTGATTGTTTACTCTTACTTTATACCGTGTGCTAGCGTTTCTAACGTGAGGTATAGTTGTGCCGAAGAGCTTGCTACACATGCTAGACTTACAATAGTTTCAACATGTTGGTAGGGTACTCTGAAATCTTTAATTTTACCGATTCTGTTTTAGCCAAAGGTTATTTACATCAAAGGTGAATATTTGCCCCTGTTCAAATGGGGACAGACCAGCAGACATTTTTTGAACCACAAATGACCGTGATTCAAGACAGATTACATGATTGCATTTTAGGTGAACGTGGAGAATATTCGAAAATCGTACGAGATAAAATAAATTGCTTGGTCCTAAACTGTACGTCAGAAAGAAAGGAGCGCGGGCCATTAACACATCTTGGCATGTGGTTCATGCACGATTGTTTTGAAAACAAAATCACTTGGGTCAAATGTTGCAACGACGGTCAAGAACGTGAGCAATTTGAAGTTGTAAAGTGTTTATTAAACGTAATGAAAGATATATATAAGGATCCAAAAACACTACTCGTGCTCGGAATACCTGAGCATGACACGGCTAAACCGTACTGGACCCAAAGTGAAGAATGGAGCCTAGTATACAAGGAATATCAACCTCCCGCGAACATCAGAACCTTACATACCAGTACGCGAAACAGGCAAGGTACTAGCAGCCAAGCAATTAAGAACGAGATTGGGACAGCTCAGGTAGGAATGAAAATGACCTCGATAAACATTTTGCTCGCATGAGAAAACACAAACCACAGTAAAAAAAAAATGAAAATTTTACACGGTGATTGTGATCAGCTTTACAAGTTAATAACTCAGGCTATCCAAAAAAGGATGTAAGCAAATCATCTTAAATAAAGATGATTTTGTTCATCCCTAATTTAAATCTGAGCAGATGGACGGGCAATTATAACTTCCTATTATACTGGGGTAATAACAAAAACCAATATGTAAATGTACACTAATAAAAAGCATTTAGGTTAGTGGCGGGTGGGCAATTATCTTTCAAAGGTGACTTCTTGACCCGTCAAACACTTTTCAAACTGTGAAGATTAGCATTCTTCCTTTCCCTCAACAGTATTCGAATCAAATGATCGTAATCTAAAAACATGACAATTATTGATTGTATATCTAAACCAACCATAAGCCTTTGAAATGTATTATTCCAACTGTAAAGTTATAATTGATAGTATCTTTCTCTATGACACGGTAATTGCACTGTACATTTTGACATGTTGGTATTTTGAGTATACATGTAGATTGAAATGATTATATCAGCTTGACCACTAATAAATTGACGACTTCCTCTAATCTGTACTATATGAACCTGTGTAAATACATGTTCTTTAGCCAATAAGGCATGGAAGCCTCTGACTATGTTACTCTACTTAATAAAATGTTGAAAACTGTTTATGTGGGTTGCTTTGTTACACAACTAGATCTATAACAAATGAAGAGGTAACGAAAAACCTTTGAATGAATTAAACCAGCTAATGGTTTTCATACTTGAATATTTTAATAACTGAAAATCTTCAAATATGAACCTACACCGTACAGAAATGCCAACTTGTTCCATTTCACATGGACGGGCTCATATATGAGGCGTTGCGCGAGAAAACCAATAGTGTGGACTCTGCGTAAAGTATCGACCCGGATCCGCCTAGGCATGCCGCGCAGGCTAATCCGGGCAGACACTCCTGTGGATTTTCTGTTTTAGGAAACATTACTCTATACCTATGTCGTGGGTATTAAAAGGGGTGTAAATAATTGTGTTGTGGCTAGACTGCGTGTGCACGGGATCGTCTGTTTATTCAATGTTGACAAGTGTCTGACGTTATCATAGTAAAGAAAAACGCGATTAACAGTGGCAGCTCCGTTGTTTCCGCCGTGGTCGAGATGTTTAGAACTCTGCGTCTCGGGGTCGATCACCTGTCTCGGTAGTATTTCTTTGCCTGGTATATACACCCAGTGATCATGAATAGATGAACTGTCGCAGTGATAAAACTAAAATAATGTTGAAAACAGCATAAAAAAAACACACCAACAAATCCGTTGTTTTTCATTGATTATTTGCATACACATCATAATTAGTACGCTATCAACACCGAATCTTCAGATCCATATGAACGTTTTTGAAAAGTTCAGTCTTGTTATTCCAGCCGTGCAGTTTAGCAGTTATGTAGCTCACGGTCTGTAACGATTCGTACCAGTGGTGAAAAGCCTGTTATTGGCTCCCATCTGCTACCATAACATTTCATTAAACTTAGGCTATTTACCTGCCACTCTCTGACAATGCATTTTATTTGGCAGAACTCCATAGTATACAAACCAGCTGGAAGTATTCCCACTTTCACAGAGAACATGATTGAGAGAGATCAATTAAGGTCACAATACACCAAATAAATTCCTTCTTTGTTTACATGTAAATCAACCAGCTTCAACCCTCGTTTGTCACATTTTCTAAGCGTTTCCCATGTAGAACACCATATATCATTGAAAAGAGATACTTCTTACCTTTAAAATAATCCATAGAAAATGTGGGGTCATGTATTATGCAATAAAGAACTCGCTCTGTGAAGATGGGGACCGTCCTTTTTACCACAATCCAGCTAGGCTGAAAATGAGTTTACCCATACTCTACTTTCACACAAGGTCAACATACCTAAAATGATCAAATCAAACAGTTCCAGTTCATCCTCTACATATTTACAAAGAATTTACACCCATTGTCACATATCCAATGCAGTCTGGGCCAGATGTACAACCATTTCTAGGCAAACAAAGTTTTGTTTACGCACTACTTGGCTGTAGATCAAAGGGGCCCGCGGATGTATTTAGCGTAATTTGACCTTAATGAAACTGGCCACAATGGCTGATTGATTGGTAGATATATTGATTGGAGATTAACGCCGTTTCAACGATATGTCAGTGATATAATGGCGGCCAGTTCATATAACGTGTGTGTCCTTGCTTTTTACCCAGTTATCTGGCAATCTTACCACACATAACATTTAGTTCATTGTTGGAAGAAGAATGCCGCTAGTCACAATGACATTTACCAATTATTGGAAATGAATGAATGGCCGAGTTGGGTTCTATAGTAAAAACAATGGGAAACTAAAAGAACTATAAGAATTTTTTTTTTTTATTCAAACGTTGGAAACGAGCTGGGGTTCGAACTCAACCACTAGATTGACAACCTTCGTCGCTACAGATTGCGATTAGCAACTGCTTTCTACATGAACCCCTCCATGGAAACGGATCAGAATCTACATAAGTTAACACAATATATATGTCAACAGTGTAGATCTTGGTCAGACTGTGAGAATACACAGGCAGATGTCGATCTACAATGTTCACAAAGGTCAACTAGTATCTTTTTAGACAACTTTTTATAAAGAATCTCTTTTAGTAGGACTATCAGTGTAGAGATAGAACCCGTGCATTATAAGTAATGTTTACTTTTGCCAAGATGTTTTCAAAGATCCTAAGAAATCAATCTATACTTGTAATAAGCGAGACAACCGAATCTTCCTTATTTTTACAAAAAAAAAAAAAGACATAGTTATTTCCCTTATTTCGCAGACTTATTAATGTCCACTGATGTTAACAAAAATATTTTCAAAATAATAATTGGTATTGGAAAATATTTGATGGTAATAGTTCTTTTAATTGCAGTTAAAATATACTTAATATTGTTATTTTCACAAAAGAATTGTATTTTAAAGTCGTTCTTGGACATTAGACAAGTAAACCATTAACCTCCTAATTGTAAACACATGTAATCAACTTCCGGGAGCGAAAATGGCAGACGCTTTTGGTGATGAGCTTTTCAACGTTTTTACTGAAGACACAGATGGAAAACGAGCTGCCCCTTCCCTTGAAGATTTGAGAAATGAAGGAGAGATACAAAATGAACAAGATAATAACAGTTCAAAAAGGTATTGCAATATAATTTGAGATGGATGGTGATGGACCATTTTTATTCCCTTTCATTTTCAAATTCAAATCTTAGATTAATAAATTTCATATGTTAAAAGACAATGCTTAAGTCGTATGAAAGCCAGAACAAAATATTAAGCAGTTTCAGTCGCTACCCCCTCCCCATAAACGTGTATAAGTAAAAGACAAAGTGTTGATGAAATGTACTGTACTATGTAGCCAGTTATAAGTCTCAATATTTCGATGTTACAAAGTGCATTGTAACAATATCGAGAGGATGCGAACAGTCAAACATATAAAATCGCATTCAAAGGACAGAAACCTTGACTTGCCAGTTACGTGTATATTTAAGTTGCTTATATTTTTTTTTATATATTTACCAATAAGTGTTTAGGCTGGCAGCAAAAATCTTTGAGCCAATTTGCAAAACTTGAGACATCTGGGTCAATTCTAAACACTGAATAGTCTTACATAGAAAGACATCGCATATGCTTATTTTTCATTTGTTATGCAGGATCTAAATATATATTGTTTGTTTTTTCTAAAGTTAGCAAATTTTCAACCATGAATTAAGAGATATTTTTATGTAAACAAAATAAAGTTTACCGTACAAATAGGTCAGCAAATATGATATTTTTATTATTTTCTTTTCGTCATCAATCATTTTCTAGTAAGTTCTATATATATTGGAGTTTGGGTCTAATATTCACCAACTGAGATTTCTAAATTTCCGGAGCCCTGGCATGTGGTTATAACTTTATCTAATGAAGAACAGTATAATTATTGTCATACATAAATATGACATAAAAATGTTTCACTAATGTAGCCTAGATTATTAGTAGATAAATGACACAAAAGAAGTGCTACTACGGTACAGGAACTTGGATATTAAACATTGACTGTAAATGTCCGTGAATTTAAACATTGATTGTAAGTCTCCGTGAATAGAGGCTTGCTTGTACAGGCCTCTTTGAACTTTGAAAATTTGCTCAAATACAAATTTCTTTTAAATTGTGGAAAAGATCATATTATTATAAATTACTGAACAGTGTGCTGCTTGGTTGATTTGCTTTCTTAAAATGCACAGCCCAATTTACTTTTATGTAATCAAGTAATTTACATACACAAAAATGTCTACGCTCAGACATTAGAATGTACGTTAACAAAATAGTTTGAGTCGGAATTGCGAAGATCTCAGCAAAAATATCATTTGACACCTGCCATTTTGGATTCTGTGCATGTGGGAATTTTGAGAAATACCTTCAGAATAGATATAAGACATATCATTTAGTTCAATTCTGACCAATCATCGTCAATCATTGGGTATAAATCTATTTTAATAGAATGAGGCTGCATCAATCAAACTAGGACTGGTTTACGAATGCTTTGGGAAATAACTATAAGTTAAAAATGTTAATGCAAAAGGAGAAATTGTTCATGATGAGTAATTTCTCCTTTTGTCACAATGTTTTGAAAATGCACCTACTGCCTCTCTTTATGAGGGAAAGGATTAACTTAATCTTGACTTGCATATATGAGAGGCACTCCAGGTAAGCCAAGCCTAGTTCATTTCTTACAAATGTACAAAAGATCTGCCTGCATAATCCTGCTAGAGAATCAAATTGTTAACTATTGAATTTTTATGAAAGCCTTGTAACTAATTGGCAAATAAAGCTGATCAAGATTAGTTTAAACATGCACAAACGGATCTTGATCTACAATGTTTGCAATTGCCCTGACTACTCATACTGTTCTTTGTTCAAATTGCTTTCAGAACAGAAGATCTACTTCTAACTATTGGAGGGAAGAGATCAGCCCTTAATGATGAAGAGGTGGAACAGAACAAAAAACCTAAAACAGGGGAAGGAACAAGGTAATATTATAGACAGGTCAGGGGTTTAAATAAGGGGAATATAACATGTTCTTAACCCTTTCCCACATACGACTAACCTACAGACGTACAGTAGACGACTTTGAATATATTAAGTCAAAAAATAGAAAATCTCTATAATTGAATGGATAACCTATGACTGAAAGTGGAAAACATTGCAGCAAAAGAAGAAATTGCTTGTTTTGAACATTTTCTTCTTTTTGTCACTATGTTTTCAAAAAGCCGTCTGCTGCAGAGGCATCTGAAAGCGTCTATATGAGGGAAATAGTTAAATTCTCATATGACATCTGAGTCCTATGTAATTGGTTCTCAAATAAGTCATCTTGCCGAGTCAATTCTTATGAGTATCCACATTGGCATAATACAGTGTTTAATTAAGCCTTTCCCACATGTAGACGTATTTTTATACCTGCAGCTTATGACTTTTTAGCTCGACTTTTGAAAAAACGAGAGCTATTGTCAAGACCCTGGCGGCGGCGTGGTCGTTCGGTTAAGGTTTTTTGTTCAGCTCAGCTTTTTTTCTGTTTTCTATCAGTCGAGCGTCTGTGCCGTACGCGGTGCTCTTGTTTATAAATGAGTAATTACTCCTTTTGCCACAATATTTTTTTTCTCTGTTCAATGAATACACTTTCATTTATAGAGATTTACTAAATGTTAATGACTAAATGTTTTCAAAGTCATCTGCTTCAGATTTGTTGTATGTGGGCCATAATATGTAGTATAGGATTTTGTGTTACATCACATCATGTCTTCTTTTATAATATTAGACTCTTGTCAAATTTAATTATCTATGAATTTAGAACAATATCTTATTAAGTAGTTATATTTTAAATGACAAAATAATTCTAGCTTTAGATACATACTAATGTGAAAAATCTCTAAAAATAATTGTATTATTATTGAATCAAGTTGAAAATACTGTGGCAAAAGGAGAAACTGCTTGTTTTGAGCAATTTCTCCTTTTGTCACAGTGTTTTCAAAAGTCTGCGGAAACGTCAGAAAGCGTCTGTATTTGGGAAAGGGTTAATTAACTGGGACGCCATATTTTGTCAGTTTCCAAGATATTATTTAAAAACAAAACCGTTCTTGCGCTCCAGTATTATATGTAAAAATGAAATGTAGATTAATGTGTTGAGCTTTTATTTTACAAAAATAAGTTTGCAGGCATTATATTAAAAGTAACCACATTTTAATTAGGTTTTTAAACACCCAGCCATGAAAATGTCAGCAAGGACACCTGCAAAATGCACAAGAAATGTATAATTTAAGGGAATTAATAGTTCTTTTAAAGGTCAATAATACAGTTTGTTCTTTCTAATAGTTACTGACAATATTAAACACATACTTCTTCAAAAACAGGTAATTTAACCAACAAATCTGTGATGTACCACAACCTTCCAAGACATCATATTATGGCTTGTGTGGTAAGGGCTAAGTACTAAGAGAGTTAATGTGGGTTTACTGCTCCTTATCTACTTTGCTGCTAATTTACCAAATAATGAGATAAACACTTTTTGTTCTAATTGGTAGAAATATACATGATAACAAGCTTTGGTAATTACAAAATGTTGTGACAATGTCAGAAAATGTATCAACAGCCTAGGTACCAGTATAATTCAGTAAACTGGTTCCACAATGTGCCTCTCATTTCTTATTTGAGTCCAATAATGTTTGTACACACAAGTATTTAGTCAGTGGGACTAAACAAAAATGAGTACCCTGAAGAAAAGGGTATGGAGATTAATTGAGGATTTTAGAACATAAAGTCAGTGTTCTTTATATAGAGCTCCAGACTATAAAGATAATATTTGGCAACATTGGGCCACTGCTACTTTTACCAATCTGAACATATAGTTATTCTAATAATCTAGTATATAGTTAACCCTTTCCTACATACAAAAAAAACTGAGGCCTCTGCATTATATTTCTTTTGTCTCAATATTTTCAACTTAAGTAAATAAATGTTCTTTCATTTATAGAGAGTTTCCATGTTTAGGACTTACTCAAGTTACTGTTTTTAAAGGGGTCTGCTATTTGGGTTTTTGTTTGTGTGAAATCATGGTTAATATACTGTTTGACAAAAGTTAACGATTTTTATTTCAGTAGCATGGATGTTATGCAGAGAATACAAGTTCACACTGTGGATACGGTAGAAGCATGTTTACACGAGGTAATACATTTTTCCCCGTCTGAAACACTGGACACTTTAAACAATGTGGGAAAGTGGGATGTTCTCTACAGTTCATTTTAGTGTTTATAGTTGTACATAATAATCAGATCTTCCAATTTTCTGTCAAATTGAAAAAAAAAGGTGAACTCATGTTTTTGCAAGACTAAAGGAAATTACTCTTCCGAAGATAAACACGTTCTCTGATTCCTTTTATTGTTTCAAGACTTTTCAGCTGTAAATGAATATTGCTCCATTTTTAACAGTGAAAAGACGAAACAGGACTGACCCTCACTCTAATTTTGTCCTGATCTATACCTCTATGACAGTGAAAAAAGTTCCATCTTTGTGTAAATTTGGGTGATGTAATGATATGAAATGATCAAGTCAGCATAGATGAGACACTCACATTTGTAAACTTTCTTTTGCTAATAGTGATTCAGAATTCTAGGAAAGAGGTCCTGTAAAGTCAATCCTTTTCTGATCTCTAACCTTTATGTTGTGGATAATTTAAAGAATCGCGACAGTGAAACACTTCTTTTGAGTACCCACAACATAGGGTTTAATAAAATTAGAATGAGAGATATCCTAGAGGACAAACCACTTGACCTCTCCTTGACAAAGGCCGCTGTTATCACAGTTGTACATAAAGCAAATATATTTCAGGTTGCAATACCGCCAGGGGAAGAATTTGTACCTCTCAAACAGCCAACTACAGAACCAGCCAAAACATATCCCTTCATTCTAGATCCCTTTCAAAAAGAAGCTTTATTATGTCTGGAAAATAATCAGTCTGTTCTTGTCTCGGCCCATACTTCTGCTGGCAAAACAGTAGTAGCCAGGTATAGTTGGCATTTAAATTTTGATTCTTAACCCTTTCCCACATATGACAATTCTGCAGCTGACGACATTGAACATATTTTGTCAAAAATAGAAAATCTCTATAATTGAATGAATAACCTATGAATAAAAGTGGAAAATATTGTGGCAAAAGGAGAAATTGCTCATTTTGAGCAATTTCTTCTTTTGTCACTATGTTTTCAAAAAGCTTTCTGCTTTAGAGGCGTCAGAAAGCGTCTATATGAGGGGAAGGGTTAAGTCCTGTAAATACATGTAGCTGCATACAAAACTGGAAAAGAGGAATCTTACGTATACATGCAGAAAATATAATATGTTAACCCTTTTCCAATCTCAAAGCAATTTTGCAACTGAGGACTTTGAAAAAATAGCTAGGCAAAAGTTAGGAAGATCTCGATAACCCTTTCCCACATACGACAACTCTACAGCAGATGACTTTGAAAACATACCCAAAAAAAGATTGAATAGAGGTGAAAACAAAAGGAGAAGGCTCGTTTTGAGCAATTTCTTTGTTTGTCGCCATGTTTTCAAAAAGCTGTCTGCTGCAGAGGCATCAGAAAGCATCTTTATGAGGGAAAGGGATAAACAAACAATACTCAGTGAATAAAGTTTAAAACATTGGGACAATTTCTCATATTGCAACAATGTTTACAAAAGTTGTATGCTGAAGGTGCATCAAAATGCATCTGCGAGTTGGAAAGGGGGGTTAACTTTATAATACTATGCTATAATTTGTTTTTAGCTCCACTGGCTGAAAGCCAGTCGAGCTTATGTCATGGCGAATTGTCCGTTGTGCGTGCGTGCGTGCGTAAACCTTTTCCTTTAAATGACTTCTTCTCCCTAACCACTTGGCCAATTTGGTTGAAACTTCATGGGAAGCATCCTCTCAATGTCCTCTACTAAATTCCTTCAAATGTTTTTGATCCATTCGAAATTCTTGTTTCCATGGCAACCAAAAGAAAAAAATAGTGAGAACTTAAAAAATCTTCTTCTCCAAAAGTGTCAGGCCGATTTTCAAATAATTTTGTAGAAATGTTCCTTGGGTGACTCTTTATTAGATTCCTTCAAGAAATGTCGATTGGTTGAAAAACATGGCCGCCAGGGGGGCGGGGCTATTTTGCCTTATATTGCAATAGTGAAAACTTAAAAAATCTTCTTCTCCGAAAGTGTTCAGCTGATTTTCAAATAATTTTGTAGAAATGTTCCTTGGGTGACCCTTATCAGATTCCTTCAAGAAATGTTGATTCGGCGAAAAACATAGCCGCCAGGGGGGGCGGGGCTATTTTGCCTTATATAGCTATAGTGAAAACTTAAAAAATCTTCTTCTCCGAAAGTGTTGAGCCGATTTTCAAATAATTTTGTTGAAATGTTCATTGGGTGACCCTCTATCAGATTCCTTCAAGCCATGTTGATTGGTCGAAAAACATGGCAGCCAGAGGGCGGGGCTATTTTGCCTTATGGGAATTAAATATGACCATAGTGAAAACTTAAAAAATCTTCTCCTCCGAAAGTGTTTGGCTGATATTCAAATAATTTTGTAGAAATGTTCCTAGGCTTACCCTCTATCAGATTCCTTCAAGCCATGTTGATTGGTTGAAAAATATGGCTGCCAGGGGGTGGGGCTATTTTTCCTTATATGGCTATAGTGAAAACTTAAAATATCCTCTCCTCCGAAAGTGTCAGGCCGATTTTCAAATAATTTTGCAGAAACATTCCTTGCGTGACACTCTACAAGATTCCTTTAAGCCATGGTGGTTGCTTAAAAATAGCCACCAGGGGGCAGGGTTGTTTGGAGATTTTATTTTTGCCTTATGGCCGTGGAGCGATACTGGCCCTCTTGGGCCTCTTGTTACTTATTTGAATTGTATTTACGAGACTACAATAAAAGCCGTGACACAGGAATATAGGTCCATTTGCTTCTGGTGATGATGTAGATCAGTCTGTGCATACATACACTGACTAGACTGTAAGAATGTGTTAGTAACCCTTTCCCTCATACGACAATTCTGCAGCAGACGACTTTGAACATATTTTGTCAAAAAAACAGAAAATCTCTTTAATTGAACGGATAACCTATGACTAAAAGTGGAAAACATTGTGGCAAAAGGAGAAATTGCTCGTTTTGAGTTGTCTGCTGCAGAGTCGTCAGAAAAGTGTATATATGAGGGAAAGGGTTAATGTCTTATTGTCTTCAATCAAAATTCTTACCATACACTATTATTGACTGAGGAAAAGAGGATATGTGGGGAAAAGAAAATTTTACTTCTCTGTATCGGGGCCCTTACCCCTTTCCTAGTTACGAAAAATATGCAGCAGACAACTTTGAAAGTATGAAGGCAGCAATATTAAATATATGTATCTCAATATAAGAAAGTGTAGTTATTGAATAGAGTTGAAAACATTGTGACAAAAGGAGAAATTACTTATGATGAGCTAATTCTTCTTTTGCCACTATGTTTTTAAAAGTCATCTGCTACAGAAGCATCAGAAAGTGCTGTATGTGAAAAAAGAGTTTAATTTATAGCTATGAATATTTTCCAGTTATGCTATAGCAATGTCACTGAGAGAGAAACAGAGAGTTATCTACACCACACCTATTAAAGCACTTAGTAACCAGAAATATCGGGAAATGTTTGAAGAGTTTCAGGACGTAGGTTTAATGACGGGAGATGTTACTATCAATCCAACAGCAAGTTGTTTGATCATGACAACAGAGGTATATTTGTGTTTGTAAACAGAGATATTTGAACAAATATAATTGTATGAATTCTTGGGACTCAAAAGCTTAATGATTATATTTTCATTTTTACAGATTTCATATATTTGCCTAGATGTTTTCAAGGTCATCTGCTGCAGATCTTTTGTTTGTGGAAAATAATAAGAAAGATTGAATTTAAAGTAGAGTCATTCTGTTAAAGAAAATATAATACTTTAAAAAAAAATACATTTGAATTGAGAAGTAGAATTATTCCTGTAATAAAGGTTATTGACCCTGTACTGTGAAATCATCGTTGGACCGAGTTCTTTGGTTGACGTTGCCGAGCTTGCGAGGCTACGTTCGCCAAAGAACGAGGTCCAACGATGATTTCACAGTACAGGGTCAATAACCTTTTTATTGCATACTTTCATATTGTAAACTATTTGCTTTGCGTTGTGGAGGTGTTTTTTTTATTATCTAGAATTGATAAATCTGCTTCCGAATTAAAAACAAACTGTTTGTTTACATAAGTAGTAATTTTTGTGGAAATACCGTTTGAATTATAACGGTGATGTAATTTTTTTAAATGACGTCATGCATGTGCATAACCAACATTTTAGACGCGCGTTTTAGACTGTTTTCATGTCAAAAAACGTACTGTTACCAGACGGTAAGAAATTGTCCATGATCAATATATGAGAATTTAACATTACAAAGTCCCGTGAGGTTTAACAATGATATTTAGCTCAGCTATGTTTGTTTACGTAACAAAAGTAGTCCCTAGCATGTTAATTATGCAGAATTTTCACACGTCCTTATCTACGGTCATGATCACTCCTTGACAGCGTTCATGATCGAAAAATCATGACCACTTTCTTCAATGCAAAGTGAACGGGACAATATGAAAGTATGCAATAATGCACAATATATTCTTTATTAGGCGGAACAAAATATTTGTAGAAGAAAACATGCTTGGAACAGGAATATTTTTTTTACAGATTTTAAGAAGCATGTTGTACAGAGGTTCAGAAATCATGAGAGAAGTTGGATGGGTTATCTTTGATGAAATTCATTACATGAGAGATAAAGGTGAGAAATGAATATCCCCTGTAGTATTTTAAACTTAGATCATGCACAAGTTGGGTTTTTTTCTCACTGAATTGAACATAGAACATTTCAAATAGATCTGAAGCATTTTGCATTGTATTTAATAAGCTTAGTTCACATTTTTAAAGTAGAGCAGTGATAGATATCTTAATGAGAGGACTATAAATCAAGGGTTTTGAGTACAAATATAACCGAAATAGTGTTGAAACATCGTCAATTATTCACATTATGGAAGTCAAAAAGCTGGACTGAGAGAATGATCAGCATCAGCCTGGTATGAATGGATACTGGTTCACAATGAATATTTGTAAATATGTCTTAACCCTTTCCCTCATATAGACGCTTTCTGACGCCTCTGCAGCAGACGGCTTTTTGAAAACATAGTGACAAAAGAAGAAATTGCACAAAACGTGCAATTTCTCCTTTTGCCACAATGTTTTCCACTTTTTGTCATAGGTTATCCATTTAACTATGGAGATTTTCTATGTTTTGACAAAATACGTTTAAATTCGTCTGCTGCAGAATTGTCGTATGAGGGAAAGGGTTAACATTGAAGCCTAATAACTTAATTGTCCATTATTTCAGAGCGAGGTGTAGTTTGGGAGGAGACCATCATTTTATTACCACACAATGTACATTATGTTTTCTTGTCTGCCACAATACCCAATGCCCGACAGTTTGCTGAATGGATCTGTCATCTCCACCATCAGGTAAATCAACTGTTCAACCATACCAGGTGTATTTAACCCCCTTTTCCCTCATATAGACGCTTTCTGACGCCTCTGCAGCAGACGGCTTTTTGAAAACATAGTTGCAAAAGAAGAAATTGCTCAAAACGAGCAATTTCTCCTTTTGCCACAATGTTTTCCACTTTTAGTCATCCATTCAATTGTAAAGATTTTCTTTTTTTTTGACAAAATATGTTTAAAGTCGTCTGCTGCAGAATTGTCGTATGAGGGAAGGGTTACCCCCTTTCCTACATACATCAAATCTGCAGCAGAAGACATTGAAAACATCTCAGCATATATATGGATATCACTGTAAAGGAATCTATGATTAGGGATTAGAGTTTAAAACATTGAGGGAAAAGTTAAAATTTATCATTATGAGCAAAAATAATGAAGATCTATGGAATTGAAAAATGAAATTATTTGATAGTCTAACATCATGGGCAATTTTAAGCTCTTCTGTTTTTCTAAAAAAAAAAGTAGGGGTATTATGATACCCTTGGCGTTGTCACAATACTTTAACCTTACCTCATAACTAAAAAAAACCACTCAATATTTATAAATGAAACTTGGTACACATGTTCCTGGAACAATACACATAACTATGGCTTTAATAATTATTCAGTAATGCCCCTTTTTCATCTTACAAAAAAGCAGACAAGCGTCAGCTAATTGATTGCCCTGCTCTTGTTCCTCTTGCTACAATGTTATCAAATAGTCATCTCCTGCATATATCCATCAAAATCATTGTGGGAAAGAGTTAATTTTGAGTTGTGTATAACTCAATGTCAATCACTGTGCAGGGACATACACATCCTTCTTGACATTTACCTTTGAGTATAACCCTTTCCTACATACAACAAATCTGCAGCAGACAATTTAACCCTTTCCCACATGTTTTGAGCAATTTCTTCCATTGTCACTATGTTTTCAAAAAGCCGTCTGCTGCAGAGGCGTCAGAAAGCGTATATATGAGGGAAAGGGTTAAGATATATTTACATTTAGGCAAAAATATATAAAATTCCTATAAATTTATGAAAGAATAATTATTAAATAAAGTTGAAAACATTGTGACAAAAGGAGGAATTACTCATCATGAGCAATTTCTTCCGTTGCCACAGTGTTTTCAAAAGTATTTTGCTGCAGATGTGTCAAAATGTGTCTGCAGTAGGAAAAGGGTTAAAGCTAGATATGAAGTCATGAATTAATGCATGTAATTAGAGTTATAATATATTTTTTATACATGTACATCTTAGTTATCATCTGCGATTTCAGTAGTTTCATGATTATCCTTTCTGATATAAGCTTTCTGACAACCATGCAGCAGATGACTAGAATAATTTCTCCTTTTGCCTCAATGTTTCCATCTCTATTAAATAATTGTTCTGTCATTAAAGAGTTTCCGTATTTTAAATTAGATGGTTTCAAAGTTGACTGCTACAGAATTTTATTGTATATTGGAGAGGGTATACAGGTTATTATTGATGATGTTGTTTGATATGGATATGCAAATATTTGGTGCACTCACTATTTATCACCAATTAAGCTGGGTGTCCCGGGTTCGATCCCCAGTTGCGGCACGACGGTCAAGGCACATTTTCTAGCCTAGTACTGGTTTGTTTACCCAGGGATCGATCATGAATAAGTGAACTGTCGTTGTGATATAACTGAAATAATGTTGAAAGCGGCGTAAAACCCCATTAAACAAAACAAAAACATATATGATAAAAAACAAATTCCTAAACTACAAGTTTATGGAAAGAAAACAAATTCCTAAATTACAAGTATATGAAAATAATACTGACTCCTAAATCACAAGTATATGTAATGAAAACAAACTCTTAAATTCCAAGGATATGAAAAAAAAGCAAACTCTTAAATTAGAAGTATATGAAAAGAAAGCAAACTCCTTTTGACTTAAATTAATAGTATATCATATGAAAAGAAAGCAAGTTGCATGGTGTTACAATATGTTTTAAAGAGTAATAGACAATTAAGACAAACACTCCAGTGAGAATGGGCGTAAATCAAGTTCTTACAGAGGAGGAGGTGGGGCTCTTATGACAGCCAATTTAATTGAAGAAGACATGCTTGTGTGATATTGTCTGTGACCTTGAGGATTTTAAGAAGTGATGAATTTATTATAAATAATGTCGCCTGTCATGACAGGTTATTCACTTATTGACACATATGTAGCACACACATATTTTGCTGTGGACACTTTTGTTTAACCTTTTCTGATAATATTTTACAGCCATGCCATGTTGTTTACACAGAGTTCAGGCCTACACCTCTTCAACATTATATCTACCCTGCTGGAGGAGATGGAATACATCTGGTGGTTGATGAACATGTAAGTTCATTTCATAAAACCGTTTTTACATGCAGACACAATTTGACGCATATAAAGACTTTGTTGAAGAAAACCACAATTTACTCACAACATGCTATTTCTCATTTTCTCCACATTGTTTTCTCCTCTATGCAATAATAAGTCTTTTGAGAATTTTTGGTTGATGTTTTTATCAAAGTTGTTTGCTTCTTTTTTGCTGTCTGTCAGAAAGTGTTTATTTCTCTCTTAGCATTTTATATTGATTGTGATTGCCAATTTGGTGACTGCTGACATGATATTATTATGTCTCCCTCTGTATACAGGGGAGATATATTGTTTTTGTCCTTGGGGTCTGTCTGTCTGTCCGAAATTGTTCCCGCTCCATATCTCCAAGACGGCTTGAAGGATTTTCATGAAACTTGGGTCACATGTTCACCTCATCAAGGCGATGTGCAGAACCCATGTCTCGACACTCTGTCTGTCTGTCTGTCTGTCCGTCTGTCTGTCCCAAATTGTGTCCGCTCCATATCTCCAAGACGGATTGAAGGATTTTCATGAAACTTGGGTCAAATGTTCACCTCATCAAGGCGATGTGCAGAACCCATGTCTCAACCATACCGGTTCACGGTCAAGGTCACACTTGAAGGTCAAAGGTTTGAGGCTTTATTTCGTGTCCGCTCCATATCTCCAAGACGGCTTGATTTTCATGAAACTTAGGTCACATGTTCACCTCATCAAGGCGATGTGCAGAACCCATGTCTCGCCGATACCGGTTCAAGGTCAAGGTCATGCTTGAAGGTCAAAGGTTTTTATTTGCCATTGCTTATGTTTAGCAACAGTTGTTAACTGTTTTGAGGAATACTTCAGCTGCAGTAAAAAGATGTGTTATTGTAAAACATTTTCTATCATGTCCACTTTGTACAAGGTCAAGATAAAATTAGTAATTAAAAGTTGAATACTGTCCGACTTGGCCAAATTTTTGTCTGCTTTATAGGTTGGAATGTTTTGAGGGATTTTGACAGATATTTGAGGGGGAGACATCTGTTTTGTAAAAACAATTCTAGTTTTTATTACTATGGCATATTGAATGCTCTTGGAGTTCTTAACATTGAAATTAATCAAGTGATTTAACACTTGAATAGCATTTAATAGCATTAAAAATAGATATAGTTTTGAGCAAAAACAATGATGTTCTGTTTCCAGGGAGTTTTTAGGGATGATAATTTCAATGCTGCTATGGCATTGTTACAAGATGCCGGAGATGCAGGAAAAGGCGACCAAAGAGGCAGGAAAGGAGGGCCAAAACGTAAGACTTGTTTTCTTATTTGTTTTAACAAAGTAGTATAAAAGCTTTTTGGGTTGACATTTATTAGATACATGTCCTAACCATATGGGTCGATACTTTACGCAGAGTCCACACAGTTGGTTTTCTCGCGTATGGCTCATGTATGGTCAACCCTTTTCTTTCTAACATGCACATATTTAATGACACATCTGCATTTCTCTTTATATGTATGCTGAAGATTCTGAGTGTTGCCTTCTTTTTGGGGTAAAAAACATGTTTTTGGGTGGTTAAAGTTTAAGGGCAAGTTGGATTTTTTTTCTCAACAAGTACTTATGCTAGGGCTTTCATATTTGGAATATAATTACATCTAATACATTTCTTCATATTGTATGCTGAAGATGCTGAGTGTGACCTTCTTTTTGCGGCAAAAGACATGATTTTGGGTGGTTAAAGTTTTAGGGCAAGTTGGCATTTTCATTTAATTTTTTAATTTTTCTCAATAAGTACTTGTGTTAGGGCTTTCATATTTGGAATATAATTACATATAATACCTTTCTTCACATTGTATGTTGAAGATGCTGAGTGTGACTTTTTGCGAATAAAAAACATGATTTTTGTTTGATTTTGAGAATTTTAGATAAATTCATAATTTTAGGTTACATTCCTTTCTAATTGTGATCATTCATTTATCAAATATAATTCTTCAACATATCTAACGGGTTTTGCATGATGTCAAACATTTGGTAAACCTTTTTTTAAGGTTTTGCTATTTTTGGACTCGGTCAGTTTTAACATTTGCGTTTAGCTCAACGTTAAAGTTTCATAATTCAAATCACTTCATACTTCACACATTTGTTAAGGACCATCGTACAATTAGGTTAGATAACTCCATTGCATCCTAAATATGGAGTAATGGCCCTTGAATTTTGCCACAATGTTTTCCACTTTTTGTCATAGGTTATCCATTCAATTATGGAGATTTTCTATGTTTTGACAAAATAAGTTCAAAGTCGTCTGCTGCAGAATTGCCGTATGAGGGAAAGGGTTAATAGTACTTAAGTGCAATATAATGAAATAGTGCTTTATGTGAATAAGCGGCATATAGTCGAAATAGTGCTTTATGTGAATAAGCGGCATATAGTCGAGCGCGCTGTCCTCCGACAGCTCTTGTTTATGCCCCGATCACCGATTCGGTGGGCATCTAGTTTTTGGCCTGTCTGTCTGTCTGACTTTAACCTTGACCCCTACTTTTGAACCATAACAGGTACGGCTACCATATTTCACATGTGTATTCCTTGTGACATGACCTTTCTGTCAGTACCAACATTTTTGACCTTGCGACCTTGACCTTTGACCTAGATGTAGTTTTTGGCCTGTCTGCACGAAAAAAACTTTAACCTTGGCCATTACTTTTGAACCATAACAGGTACGGCTACCATATTTCACATGTGTATTCCTTGTGACATGACCTTTCTGTCAGTACCAACATTTTTGACCTAGATGTTGCCATTCTCGAAAAAAAACTTTAACCTTGGTTATTACTTTTGAACCATAACAGATACGGCTACCATATTTCACATGTGTATTCCTTGTGACATGACCTTTCTGTCAGTACCAACATTTTTGACATTGTGACCTTGACCTTTGACCTAGATGTTGCCATTCTCAATTTTTTTTTTAACCTTCCCCACTACTTTTGAACCATAACAGGTAAAGCTACCATATTTCACATGTGTATACCTTGTGACATGACCTTTCTGTCAGTACCAAAATTTTTCACCTTGACCTTTGACCTAGATGTTGCCATTCTCGATAAAAACTTTAACCTTGACGACTTCTTTTGAACCATAACAGGTACGGCTACCGTATTTCACATGTGTATATTTTGTGACATGACCTTTCTGTCAGTACCAACATTTTTCACCTTGCGACCTTGACCTTTGACCTAGATGTTGCCATTCTCGAAAAAAACTTTAACCTTGACCACTACTTTTGAACCATAACAGGTACGGCTACCATATTTCACATGTGTATTCCTTGTGACATGACCTTTCTGTCAGTACCAACATTTTTGACCTGGCGACCTTGACCTTTGACCTAGATGTTGCCATTGGGGGGCATCAGTGTTTCACAAACACATCTTGTTTTTTTCAGAAAATGAAAGCAGTTGTTTCAAAATAGTGAAGATGATTCTTGAGAGAAAGTTTGCCCCTGTTATTGTGTTCAGTTTTAGTAAAAAGGATTGTGAAGCATATGCCATGCAAATGACCAAGTTAGACTTCAACACAGGTGAGTTAGTGCCTTGTAGACAAGGAGTGTATTTTATGGTTTTAAATCCTTAATAATTTTATGTTGTGGGTACTCTTTAAAATTGTGTTAGTGAGACGATTCTTGGGAGACCCAAAGAATAGGGTTTAATCAAGTAAGATTGGTAGATATTGCGGGACATTGTTAACTTCAATAGCTGCGATAGCTCTGTCTGTAACAATGAGAACTATCAATCCAGGGGTCATGTGTTAAAAAAGTTGACTGGCAAAATCATTCATCTTCCACCAATGGTCTAAATGGGTATGAATAGGTAGCCAGTGGTAGCCAGTTTTCTGGCAAGACTATTAGGTGGAATAACTGGACAAAAATGTCTGGAAACACATGTTAGGTGAACTGGCAGTTGTGATATGAATGAAGTTATATATGAAAAGGTGTTTTACTCCAATCAATCAATCAATCAATTATCTCCGCTTCAGTGAATAGTATAAGTGTACCTCAAATCTGAGTAAAGCTATTTTAGCTTGTTTGTTTTTAGCTCCACTGGCTGAAAGCCAGTCGAGCTTATGTCATGGCTTATTGTCGTGCGTGCGTGCGTGCATTAACTTTTTCCTTTAAACGACTTCTTCTCCCTAACCACTTGGCCAATTTGGTTGAAACTTCATAGGAAGCATCCTCTCAATGTCCTCTCTTAAATTCCTTCAAATTTGTTTGATCCATCCATAATTCTGGTTTCCATGGCAACAAAATGAAAAAAATAGTGAAAACTTAAAAAATCTTCTCCGAAAGTGTCAGGCCGATTTTCAAATAATTTTGTAGAAATGTTCCTTGGGTGACCCTTTATTAGATTCCTTCAAAAAATGTTGATTGGTTGAAAAACGTGGCCACCAGGGGGCGGGGCTATTTTGCATTATATAGCTATAGTGAAAACTTAAAAAATCTTCTTCTCCGAAAGTGTTCAGCTGATTTTCAAATAATTTTGTAGAAATGTTCATTTGGTGACCCTCTATCAGATTCCTTCAAGCCATGTTGATTGGTCGAAAAACATGGCCACCAGAGGGCGGGGCTATTTTACCTTATATGACAATAGTAAAAACTTAAAAAATCTTCTTCTCCAAAAGTGTTCAGCAGATTTTCAAATAATTTTGTAGAAATGTTCCTTTGGTGACCCTCTATCAGATTCCTTCAGGCCATGTTGATTGGTAAAAAAACATGGCTGCCAGAGGGCGGGGCTATTTTGCTTTATATGGCTAAAGAGAAAACTTAAAAATGTTCCATGGGTGACCCTCTATCAGATTCCTTCAAGCCATGCTGATTGGTAAATGAATATGGCCGCTGGAGGGCGGGGCTATTTTGCAGTATATGGCTAAAGAGAAAACTTAAAAAATCTTCTCCTCCATAAGTGTCAGGCCGATTTTCAAATAATTTTTCAGAAACATTCCTTGGGTGACACTCTACAAGATTCCTTTAAGCCATGGTGGTTGGTAAAAAATTTGGCAACCAGGGGGCAGGGCTGTTTGGAGATTTGATTTTCGCCTTATGGCTGTGGAGCGATACTGGCCTCTTGGGCCTCTTGGGCCTCTTGTTTGAAGAAAAATAGTCGAGTTATTGTGATACCCTTGGCATTGTCTGCTTTGTCCCAAAACTTTAACCTAACCTCATAACACACAAATCTGCATATTGAATAAAACTTGGTACACATCTTCCTACAGACAGTATGCATTTATATACCAAATTACATAACTCTGGCTTAAATAGTTATTCAGTTATGCCCCTTTTTGGACTTAAAAATTCATGCAAAAACTTCAACATTGCACATAACTTAAAAAACGTTCAATATTTTCAAATGAAACTTGGTACACATGGATTTACCAATTTACATATTTCTAGCATTAGTATTTAATCAGTAATGCCCCTTATTCGACATAGAAAAAACAGATGAGCCTTTGCGTTTACTCTGCGGCGCTCTTGTTACAGATTTTGTTAATAAGACTTTTCATCTTTCACTAATTTCTTGAAATGTTATGCAATGCAAATACTTGAGAAAGCTTTTATGTAAGCATAGTGGTATTGCTTAAATTCATAAAAAATGATCATAAGTTTTTTGTTAGAAATAAAAATTAATATGATATCATTTCAGATGAAGAAAAGGAGTTAGTACAAGAAGTGTTTAATAATGCTATAGATGCTCTGTCAGATGAAGATAAAACATTACCACAGGTATGTCATTACATTTTCTCTCGAGACTCATCTTGTAAAATCCATATTTGACCTCCAAACTCATTCTTCTGGGTACTTAAACCCTTTCCCACACAGAGTTGTCAAAATGTTTTGTTGTAACATATCAAATGAGAAAATTAACTGATCAGACTTGGGGTCAGGTCCAGGGCAAATCCCTGATAGGGGGCCCAGGGGAGCAAAAAGTGATTCTATCAGATAAATTTGATTGGCAATCGGTTAATTTTGAAAACCCTGCCACGTATAACAAATCAGCAGCGGACAACTTTGACCAATGGTGACTACGTTGGTCAACTCCCCTTATATATCACTATTGTATTTATAGTAATTAATCAAAACATGAATAATGATGCAAGCTACTTTTTTAGTTTGAAAATCGGTTTGGTTCACAAGAAGGTTGCCTATATACCCTTTTGCTTACTACACCATGTCCAAAGGGTGCCACCATTATTTGTGTATGCCTGAATCTATAATGTAATGGTAGGGGCAAGTAGCTCCAGACTGCCATTATTTGTGTATGCCTGAATCTATAATGTAATGGTAGGGCCAAGTAGCTCCAGACTGCCATTATTTGTGTATGCCTGAATCTATAATGTAATGGTAGGGGCAAGTAGCTCCAGACTGCCATTATTTGTGTATGCCTGAATCTATAATGTAATGGTAGGGGCAAGTAGCTCCAGACTGCCATTATTTGTGTATGCCTGAATCTATAATGAAATGGTAGGGGTAAGTAGCTCCAGACTGCCATTATTTGTGTATGCCTGAATCTATAATGAAATGGTAGGGGCAAGTAGCTCCAGACTGCAATTAATAATTTAATTGTGTATGCCTGAATCTATAATGTAATGGTAGGGTTAAGTAGCTCCAGACTGCCATTATTTGTGTATGCCTGAATCTATAATGAAATGGTAGAGGCAAGTAGCTCCAGTCTGCCATTATTTGTGTATGCCTGAATCTATAATGAAATGGTAGGGGCAAGTAGCTCCAGACTGCCATTATTTGTGTATGCCTGAATATATAATGTAATGGTAGGGGCAAGTAGCTCCAGACTGCCATTATTTGTGCATGCCTGAATCTATAATGTAATGGTAGCTCCAGACTGCCATTATTTGTGTGCCTGAATCTATAATGTAATGGTAGGGGTAAGTAGCTCCAGACTGCCATTATTTGTGTGCCTGAATCTATAATGTAATGGTAGGGGTAAGTAGCTCCAGACTGCCATTATTTGTGTATGCCTGAATCTATAATGTTGTGGTAGGGGTAAGTAGCTCCAGACTGCCATTATTTGTGTATGCCTGAATTTATAACGTAATGGTAGGGGCAAGTAGCTCCAGACTGCCATTATTTATGTATGCCTGAATCTATAATGTAATGGTAGGGGCAAGTAGCTCCAGGCTGCCATTATTTGTGTATGCCTGAATCTATAATGTAATGGTAGTGGCAAGTAGCTCCAGACTGCCATTATTTGTGCATGCCTGAATCTATAATGTAATGGTAGAGGCAAGTAGCTCCAGACTGCCATTATTTGTGCATTCCTGAATCTATAATGTAATGATAGGGACAAGTAGCTCCAGACTGCCATTATTTGTGTATGCCTGACACTATAATGTAATGGTATGGGCAAATAGCTCCAAACTACTATTATGTCAAATCCAGATACTTTTGAGCTAGAAAGTAAATTTTAACTATTTGTATGCTTGTTATGATATATTTCAGGTAGAACATGTGTTACCTCTTTTGAAGAAAGGAATAGGTATTCATCATGGTGGACTACTTCCATTGTTGAAGGAAACAATTGAAATTCTCTTCTCTGAAGGTCTTATAAAGGTACATATGTTTTTTTTGTTGGAACACACAGCATTGTATGGCCAGATAAATATCCTCAATTTTGGTATAGAAATTAAATATTATTTTACAAGAGTAAAAAAAAAAGATTAAAACCGAAGTCTTGTGTTTCTGTTTTACCTGTACTATTTTAAGCCATTTTCTAATATTAAAGATGAGTGTCCGAATCATTGAAAACCTTTTTTGTTTGAAAATTTGTGGCCTATTGACAATCCCGGCAGATAGAATCGTTTTTAGCTCCACTGGCTGAAAGCCAGTCGAGCTTATGTCATGGCGAATTGTCCATTGTGCGTGCGTTAACTTCTTCCTTTAAACGACTTCTTCTCCTTAACCACTTGGCCAATTTGGTTGAAACTTCATGGGAAATTCTGGTTTCCATGGCAACTGAAAGAAAAAAATAGTGAGAACTTAAAAAATCTTCTTCTCCAAAAGTGTCAGGCTGATTTTCAAATAATTTTGTAGAAATGTTCCTTGGGTGACTCATTATTAGATTCCTTCAAGAAATGTTGATTGGTTGAAAAACATGGCCGCCAGGGGGGCGGGGCTATTTTGCCTTATATTGCAATAGTGCAAACTTAAAAAATCTTCTTCTCCAAAAGTGTTCAACAGATTTTAAAATAATTTTGTAGAAATGTTCCATGGGTGACCCTCTATCAGATTCCTTCAAGCCATATTGATTGTTTGAAAAACATGGCCGCCAGAGGGCGGGGCCATTTTGCCTTATATGACCATAGTGAAAACTTAAAAAATCTTCTCCTCCGAAAGTGTTTGACTGATATTTAAATAATTTTGTAGAAATGTTCCTAGGCTTATTACCCTCTATCAGATTCCTTCAAGCCATGTTGATTGGTTGAAAAATATGGCTGCCAGGGGGTGGGGCTATTTTGCCTTATATGGCTATAGTGAAAACTTAAAATATCCTCTCCTCCGAAAGTGTCAGGCCGATTTTCAAATAATTTTGCAGAAACATTCCTTGGGTGACACTCTACAAGATTCCTTTTAGCCATGGTGGTTGGTAAAAAACATAGCCACCAGGGGGTAGGGCTGTTTGGAGATTTTATTTTTGCCTTATGGCAGTGGAGCGATACTGGCCCTCTTGGGCCTCTTGTTCAGAATGTTTCATAATAATTATGCTATATAGTTCTGTTGTACTGTTTTTTCAGGCCTTGTTTGCCACAGAAACATTTGCCATGGGACTTAACATGCCTGCAAGAACTGTGCTGTTTACAAGTGCCAGGAAATTTGATGGTCAAGATTTTAGATGGGTAAGTATATTAGATTTATGTTTTCTATTTCAATGGGAGTTAAATTCTTCCAATATATTTACAACTTTGTTAAATGGGTAAGAAAAAGAAGGAGCATATAGTAAAAAAAAAATTATGATATTTCTTTGCTTGTGTTTTTATACTCGCCTAACAATTCCATTTTGATTTATAACCTATTAAATTCTTGTTTGAGCTTTTTCTATGACCAATAATACTGGCTATTCAAAGAAACTTTGTAGGAAGCATCAGTGCACTGATTAAACATATGACAATGTGGCCCTTTGATATTTTCCAACCCATAAGGGGATCTACTATCAGTTAAATGAATTACTGGTTTACATGTTTAAAGGTATACAACAATTTCACAGGTAACATCAGGGGAATATATACAGATGAGTGGCAGAGCTGGTAGACGTGGTCTAGATGACAGGGGTATTGTCATTCTCATGGTTGATGAAAAGATGCCACCAGCAACTGGAAAATCTTTGCTCAAAGTCAGTTTGTATTTCCTGAATGCTCTTTTTTTTTCCAGAATACTTAAATTTTAAGTAATTTTAGAAATGGTAAAATAAAAAGATTTAAAAAAAAAAGAGTATAATTTTTACAAAGAAATAGATATTTATGCTTCAAGAAAGATAAGCAAAGAATCGTTGATTTGTACATGCACTTATTTAAGATACAAAAGTCTCTTTTTCTGCAAAACTTTGTCATCCATGTGTGACCTCTTTAACATATGCATCATGACTCCCAAAAATCAACTTTACATCCTAGAATAAGTGAATGATAATACAATATCAGATCCATTACAGTATTGGGTCTGATATATGGGCAAAAACAATCTCTAAGGGCATCATGAAAAAAAATCAAAATTCTGTTGAAACGAAATATATCCTGTTTGTATTAATTAACTGTTCTAAATATTATTGTACTTCTTATTTGAGCCTTTTCTCATAGACAACAAATCTGCAGCAGACAAATTCGAGAAGAACTATGCAAAACTACGGAAAATCTGTACAAAATGAAGTAGTATTATTAAATAGGTTTTAAAACGTTGTGATAAAACAAATAGTCCATCAATGTTTTCAAAGGTTGTCTCTGCAGCTGTCGACTTTTGAAAACATTGTGACAAAAGGAGAAATCAATGTTTTTTCTCAGATATTTTCACAGTGTTTTGCTGTAGGTTTGTTGTATATGGGAAAAGAATTTTTAGATGATTCAGAGCTCTAGATAAGATGCATTTTTCATGTTCCAAAATCCTTATTTGGCATTCAAATCCTATGTTGTGGGTACTCACTGAGACGATTCTTTTGATTACCCACAACATACGATTTTGTTGAGTAATAAGAGAAATATTGTGGTGGGGGGGGAAGAGACCTGTTCACACTCCCTCTTATCTAGTCCTCTGATGATTAATGTATTCAGGGTGATCCAGATCCACTAAACAGTGCTTTCCATCTGACTTACAACATGGTGTTGAACTTGTTACGGGTAGAAGAGATTAACCCAGAGTTTATGTTGGAAAGATCTTTCTACCAGTTCCAAAACTACGCAGCGATACCCGAACTCTGTGAGAGTAAGTTGATGTTACATTATCTGTTTTTCTTCTCTGTGATCAATATATAAGCCGTTCCACGAGAAAACCAACATTGCGGGCTCTGCGTAAAGTATCGACCCGGATTAGCCTAAGCAAGGTGGATTTTCTGTTTATGGAATCATTACTCTATAACTCTATCCCCCTGAGTCGGAATGTATTGGCTCGGATTAGCCTGCGCGGACTGCACAGCTGGTCTGGGTTGATTCATTTCGCAGAGTCTATAAAAAAAATCCCATATATATAAATTGAAATAGGATACTGTATACAAGACTGTACATGGGTTTAATATGTAAATGTAAGAGCAGAGATATTGGTGGACAAAAACAGATTTACTTCAGGGTTTTTAGAGCCTAAGCTGTTTACGACATCTTGACACATTTTTTATGCGTCTGTAGCAGATGACTTTTGAAAACATTGTTCAATAGTTAAACTTGTAGACATTTTCTATAATTTTGCCTTGATGTTTTTAAAGTTTTCTGCTACAGATTTATTGCATGTAGGAAAAGGTTAAATAAAACACCAAATTGAGGATAAAAGACCTACAGTGTCACATTTTCTATGGAATAAGAAGCAAAAATAAAGTTACGTGTACCTGCAATATTCTATATGCATAACATTATTTTATAATTTATGTTAAGTATAGAAATGAGAATTGTCTCGTTGTTGTTTTATAGACCTGTAATCATCGTAATTTATACTTATCCCTAAAATTGACAATCTTATTGCATTATCTGTCAATGCATGAGTGTCTGCCTCTGCGTGTGGGAGTTCACAGATTCAATCCCCTGACAGGTCATGCAACAGATTTAAGAATGGTTGTAATGGCTTTCCCTCCTTGGCGCCCAGGAGTGTGGGGTTAGCATTACGACTAATGGTATCCGCTGTGGTCAAGTGGTTAGCGTCGGGGATTGAAACCGGGTTCGATCCCCAGTTGTTGCACTACGGTCATGGTGGAGTGCCCTTGGGAAAGGCACATATTCTAGCCAAGTACTGGTTTTTTTTCCCAGGGATCATGAATAAGTGGACTGTTGCTGTGATATAACTGAAATAATGTTGAAAGCGGCGTAAAATCCAAATAAACCAAAACAAACAAACGATTGATAAACAGACTAGTAGTGCATAACTTATCGAGTAAATGAATTTTTATAAATGAAAAACTGTGAAAAATGACTAAATTGCCATACAAAATCATTTGCATACATTTGTGAACAGCAAAATTAAATTGATTAAAATTATTTCCTTACAGAACTGAAGAAAGTAGAAGACAAATATAACGACATAGTTGTCCCAAACGAAGAACAAGTTGGAGCATACTACAAGATTCGTCAGCAATTAGACCATTTGAGTAAAGAACTATCGTCTTTCATACAAAAACCACAGTATATTCTGCCATTCTTACAGCCAGGGAGGCTTATTAGCGTGAAAAATGGTGATGATGATTTTGGCTGGGGTATGGTCGTAAACTTCCAGAAAAAGTCTAATCAAAGTAAAGTAAGTGTGTTTTAGAAATATTTCACAAGCAATTATATATTTTTTTCTGTATTTATACTGGGCAAATGAATATTGATTAACCCTATCCCACATGCAGGTGCAGTGAATTCTATTAAATTATTTTAGTATTAATCTCTAGATTGTCCATATTTTGCCCCAATGTGTTTTCAAATTTGACAGTTGCAGATTATTCTATGAAGGAATTGGTTAAATAAAACTTATTAAAAATGAATAAAGGGAGGCAAAAGGGTTTTATTAAAAATAATTATTATGTCAAATTACATTTATTTATAATTAAGCAAATAGTATATTAAATCATAACATGATAAATATTAGAAATATAGAAAATGATTTTTCCATTTTAGGCATTAGATGCATCACCAATATATGTTGTAGAAGTTCTTGTAAATCTAACAAAAGAATCTGCTAAAACCGTAAACACAGCTTGTGTAAAACCTTGTCCTGGTGGCGTACTTGGTGAAATGCAGGTAAAAAATGCTTTTTTAGTTCATGCAGTGCAGGATGAGCAATTGTGATAACTCGCGTTTGTCGTCGTTCATCCGTTCACATTTTCCTACACCACTGGACCAATTTTCAAAAAAATTCACAGGTGTATTCCTTAGGTCGCCTCTTTCAGAGAATTTAATTCCATGCAGAACTTTGGTTGCCCTGGCATCAGAAAAGAGGGAAAATGCCAAAACATCTTCTTGTCCAAAACTACAAGCTTGATTTGAAAATTATTTTGCACAAATGTTCCTTGGTTGACCTGACCTGACTGACCCTCTACGAAGAATGTTCAAATTATTCTGATCTCTTGAAAAATATGGCGGCTAGAGCGGCTGAACTTGTTTTCCTTATATGTTTATAGTGATAACTTCTGGACCTATTAGAAAATAATGTTGCACAAAATTTCCTTTGACCCTCTACCAAGATTATTAAAATTATTTAGATCCATTGAAAAACATGGCTGCCAGAGGGTGGGCTTGCTTTTCTTATATGTATATATAGTGAAAACTGAAAAAATCTTCTCGTACAAAAGGGCTTGCTTGATTAGAAAATAATTTGGCACAAATAATCCATGGGTGACACTCTACCATTGTTGAAATTATTCCGATTCATTTTAAAACATGGCCACATGCGGGCTAGTTTTCTTTATGTTTATATAGTGAAACCTTTAAAGATCAACTTGTCCAAACACATAGGCCTAGTTTTCAAATAATATGGCACAAATGCTCCTTGGGGGACCCTCTACCAAGATTGTTAATATTATTTGGATCTGTTGATAATCATGACTGCCAGGGAGCATTGTTTGTTTTCCATGTGTGCACATTAAATACTATATGATTTCTATTAAATCAGTAGATTAATTAAGGAACGTCATGGTCCTCTGGTAAAAATAATTTTCATGTTAGATTTATTATCCCCCGCCTATGAAATAGGGAGGGGGATATTGAAATGGCGTTGTCCTTCCGTCCGTCCGTCCATCACCTGCATTTTCTCAGTAACTAGCTGGTAGAATTTCATGAAACTTAAAATAAATATGAACCACTATACTGGGATGATGCCCTTCCAATTTTTTTTTGATTAGTCAATTTTCCTTGGAGTTATTGCCCTTGATTTTTTTTTGAAAAATCTACGTTTTCAGCCATTTCTCAGTAACTAGCTGGTAGAATTTCATGAAACTTAAAATAAATATGAACCACTATACTGGGATGATGCCTGTTCATTTTTCATTTGGATTAGTCAATTTTAGAGTTATTTCCCTTGATTTATTAAAAAATAATCGTTCGCAGCCGTTTCTCAGTAACTAGCGGCTAGAATTTGATGAAACTTGAATGTAATATTAACCAACTTCCTGCCATTATTCCCCTCCAACTCTTTTTTGGATTCCTTAATTTTTTTTAGAGTTACTGCCCCTGATTTATTAAAAAATCCACGCCTACAGTTATTTCTCAGTAACTAGCTGCTAGAATTTGATGAAACTTGAATGTGATATAAACCAACATCCTGCAATGAATTTCTGAATAAATATGGTATCAAATCATTTACATTTATTATAACACTGTCTGATACATAATTATCCATGCATTTTAGCTCCACTTTAAGAAGAGTAAAGATATCTATTGTATTTGTGTCACTGTTGGTTTAAGAAGCAAAACCTAGTATTCACATTTTTCCTGTGTTATTTAAGAAATAACAAATGACACCCCTTTAGTTTTGTAATATTGATTATTAACCCTTTCACCGCATAAATACTCTGTTGAAAATAGTGCAGTTCCAGATAAGACGCCGCTTTTAAAGGTGGCGTCTTATCTTGGACTGCACTATTTTGCAATAATTGATGTTCCCGAGTAAGCTGTTTCGGAAAATACAGTTTTATTCAATCGTCCCTCTGATTTATTTCGTTAAAATATTTTATCATAAAGTAATCCCAGTCGATATTTTATAATTTGGCGCGGAACGGGATAAACCAGTGTCATAACTTTATTCTTTCCCCTTGATCTTGTGCGAAGAAGTTGAAATTTAAAGGTCAATTGCACATTAAACATAAAGACCTTCATGCACAAACAAGCCATCAATTACAAACAAGCCATCGTTGGCGAGGGATATCTTTTCACTGAAAATGCTTGTTTATTTATATATGCCCTGAAGCTGCTAAAAGTTTGTGGAGTTTGTGATTTGCCATTGTTAATGCATATTTTTGTTACCTCTGCCTTTGCAAGGAGACACATGTGGTTTACTAGTCCTGTACAGTTTCAGTGAATGACATTTTCACAGGTGACACATGTGTTCCTGTAACCCTTTCGCTCATATAGACGCTTTCTGATGCCTCTGCAGCAGATGGCTTTTTAAAAAAAAAAAATGACAAATGAAGAAATTGCACAAAACGTGCAATTTCTCCTTTTGCCACAATGATTTCCACTTTTAGTCATAGGTTATCCATTCAATTATGGAGATTTTCTATATTTTGACAAAATACGTTCAAAGTCGTCTGCTGCAGAATTGTCGTATGAGGGAAAGGGTTAAAATCTTGCAGGATTCCTGCAAAAACTTGATTGCACCATGAAAAGACAAGTTGGACACATCCATCGACGGCTGTGCATAATTTTCAAATAAATGTTATTTAAGAAATTGTACAGATTCCACATTAAAAAACTTCATTTCATTTAAAAGACGAATGATAGAGACCCTGTTGATAAAATAACACACGAAAGACAGCAAAAGTGTGTAAGTTTGTCCAATTTGAAGAAGCAATGGATCTCCCCAAGTTCTAATCGAGAGCCCAGATGTTTCTTTGCAGGTCTCTACAGCTAAATCTCAACCTGTCTACACTTACACTTGTGTATGTCACATCATAACTTGACTATTACACATTCCCACATGCAGATATAGATTGATATGATTGCAGCAAAATATTTTTTAAAAACATGGTTGGAATAGTAGACATAGATCTCTGAAAGTGCTTGTCTGTTTCCAACATACAAGTTCACAGACATATCACATGTTCCTAAGATGACTCTTTACAAAACAAGCTATTTTTTTCATGAAAAACGGCAATGGTGGCATCAAAAAAGAAGTAAACTGACAAAACTTAAATGTGTTTTTCTAATATCAAATTAATTTGGCAGAAATATTTCTCTCTATATACCCTCTACAAAGTGTGTTAAAATATGCAAATTATTATTGTTCTTCAGGTTATTCCAGTGATGTTACATTTAATAACATCTATAAGTGCTGTAAGACTATATTTACCTAAAGATCTGAGGTCACGGGATAACAGACAGAGTGTTGGGAAATCTATACAGGTAGGGTCCTTACGTCATGATCCAGAGCTTATTGCACACCCATATGACGGTCAAATGTCTGCAAAATTATAACAGGTTTAGATAGCTTACATACTTAAAAGCTATGGATGTTCCATGCTCGGGATGAGCTATTGTGTTAAGATTCTTCCCTCAAACTACAGTCAAAATTGTCTTATGGAGAGAGTCAAAATTTGGCTGCTGAACACAGATGGCTGCTTAATACATTCAAGTAAAGAAGAAAATGTTGTTTTGGTTAATATTCAAGTGGCTGCTTAATACAAGTTGGATGCGTAACAAAGATGACCACTAACACAAGTTTGACTTGTTTTTGAAATGTTTCTTCCTAAAATACTGGTTAAACTCTATTACATAATTATACCCCCAGATAGTATATGGGGGCTATATAGGAGTCACGCTTGTCTGTCCGTCTGTTGATCTGTGGACTTTTCTTGTGAACACTATTTCTCAGCAACCCTTAGTCAGAATTCAATATAACTTCACAAGAATGATTGATACCAAGCCTAGTTGTGCATATTGTCGGCGTGTTGCACTGGAATTACTTTTAAATGAGTTATGGCCCCTTGAATTTCTCGTACATATGTATATTGTCAGGCACCAGCTGGCGGTATTCATCACCTTCAGTGATATTTCTAGTTTTATTTTCATGTACAGAGGTTTTCCATATCTTGTTAAGTAGATGTCTTCAAAGTCGTCTGCTGCAGTATTGTATAAGGAGGGTAAAGGTAAAAGACAAACTTCATGTTTGAATTTCAGGAAGTGCAGAAGAGATTTCCAGATGGCTTGCCTCTGCTAGATCCTGTGGAAGACATGGGTATTAAAGAGAAAGGCATGAAAGATGTTGTAAAGGTATGGCTAGTGGCTACAGTATTATTATGTGTGATCTTGTTGTTATTGAACTACAGAACTGACTAGATGGTGTAGTGGTAGAGCATCTACCTCAGTGCGGGGGTTGCAGGTTTCGATCCCAGGTGGGGTCATACCAAATGCTTATAAAATGATAGTACTGACTTTCCTTCCTTGGTGATAAGGACGGTGGAATTAGCATTACGACTGACTTGCTGGTGTCAGGATAAATTGACAAGAAGTACTGGTAAGTTAACCAGGAACTCAGTGATTTAACTGAACATTTTTTGAAAGCGGCATAAAACACCTAAGCAAACAAATTGACTGTATAGAGGCCTATGTAAGGGGAAGCTATCTTATTCTTTCCCTATTGTCTGCCTTGTTATAGAACCAAAACCTATGTTGTGGGTACTCAAAAGAATCATGTCAGTGCATTGATTCTCTTGTGAAGCACAATATAGGGGGGGTACAAGGATTAGTTACCTGAGGGTTTTAACTCAATGAAATACACAGGTAATCTAGACCTCAACTGTTTTAACCCTTTCCAATTTACAGCATCCTCAGTACCCAGGCTTTTCATAAAATATATGATACCCTGGGCAAATTGGCTAGCATAACTTCGTAAAGCATGCATCACGATTTCCTCCGTAACTACACTGTAATTTTCGTATCGCATGAGGTGTGTCATGCAGCCAATCGAGCGGCTGCATTTCACCTCATACATTATTCATGAGTACGAGATTTGTACAGCCAACTTGCCCAGGGTATCATATATGTTTTGAATAGCCTGGGTACCGAGGATGATATACAGATACATTTTGAAAATATTGTGGCAAATGAAGAAATAGCTCATTATAAGCAATTTTTCTTTTTGTCATAATGTTTCCAATTCTTTTGGATAACTATACTTCCATTGATAGATATTTTCCATATTTTTGCCTAAATGTTTTCAAAGCCGTCTGCTGCAGATTTGTTGTATGTGGATCAGGGTTAAGAAAAAATAAAATACATGATATCATACTGTATCTCATAGCACTTTCCCTCATATAGATGCTTTCTGATGCCTCTGTAGCAGACAGCTTTTTGAAAACATAGTGACAAAAGAAGAAATTGCTCAAAACGAGCAATTTCTCCTTTTGCCACAATGTTTTACAATTTTAGTCATAGGTTATCCATTCACTTAAAAGAGATTTTGTATTTTTTGACAAAATATGTTCAAAGTCGTCTGCTGCAGTATTGCCGTATGAGGGAAAGTGTTGGACAGATAAAAAGAAAATCCACACTCTATGAGCACTATTAAAATTCTCTAAGAAACAGATAAAAAGAAACTTGTTTTACAATGGACATGCAATTAATATGCAGCAGATGAAATTGAAAACATCTTGGCAATGCGTTGGAATTCTCTAAAAATGAAAGAACCTCTCTTGAAAAAGATTGAAAACATTGTGGCAAAATGAAAAACTGCTTATCATGATCAATGCCTCCTTTTCCCACAATGTTTTATCAGAAAGCATCTCTATGTGGGAAAAGGTGTAACACAATGAGGGTAGAGGTATAGAGGTATACACGTGAGATATTAGATCCATTGAAGGTATAACTATATACGGGATATCACATGTATACGGCGCCAGCCCTGTAGTTTATAAATGTATGTTTTTGAGAGAGGGAGAGACATTGCATAGATAGTGAGACATGCAGAGATAGGGAGGAGAGGCATGGGCTCTAGGGAGAGTCAGAGAATGATAGTTAGGCCTAAGAGAGAGAGAGAGAGTCATGAGACTCTAGTATACCTATTTAAATAAATAAATGTATCACTATACGGTCTCGTTTATTTACCTGTGTTTTCCTCATGGATAATTTGATGTAGCTGACCGTAGTGCTACAAAGGTTAAAAGAAATAAAGATGACTCATACATTTGGATGTAAAGAAGAGCTGAAAAATACTTTATGCTGGAATATAAATATTATTTTTAACTCAACAGAATGCAGAAAAGGGACTGTATTTACGATATATTTTGAGAAGTTACATTTTGTTAAGTTTTTTTATTGTCACATGCCTCTATTTATTTATCATTGTAGAAAATAGAAGCATTTGAACACAGATTGCACTCACATCCTCTGACAAAGGAATCCAAATTAGAAGAATGGTACAGTCTCTATGAGGACAAGACAAAGGTAAGGGCATTGTTACCTTTGACCCCTTGACTACTTACATATTCAAGCTTTGACTGTAAAAGACTTTCCAAAAAATGTCACCAGGGTATATCCAAATCAGCAGACTCTGGTCAGTGTCAGTACTGTTCGCATCCAGTTCATTAACCCCTTCCCACATACAAGAAATCTGCAGCAGACGACTTTGAACATATTTTGTCAAAAAATGAAAAATCTCTATAATTGAATGGATAACCTGTGACTAAAAGTGGAAAATTGAATGGATGACCTATGACTTAAAGTGGAAAACATTGTGGCAAAAGGAGAAATTGCTCGTTCTGAACAATCTCTTCTTTTGTCCTATGTTTTCAAAAAGCCGTCTGATGCAGAGGCGTCAGAAAGTGTCTATATGTGGGAAAGGATTAATCATTTAACCCTTTCTCATATACAAAAGTTTTCTAACGACGTTTGAAATCATTGTGGTACAAGAAGAAATTGATCATAATGAGCAATTCCTCCATTTGACACAAAGAGTTCAACTTGATTCAATAATTATAATTTCAGTTATACAGATTTTGTATGCTTTTGTCTTTTGTCTGCAGATATGTTGTATGTGGGAAAAGGTTATTAATGTTTTAAACATGACTTTTAGGATTTTTTTTTATCAAGCCAGTTGAACTACATGTACTGTGTAATAATAACTGTATCATTCGTAAAATAGTGTTTAGAAAAAACTCACAAGCTAGGTTTTTTGGTAAACATATTTTCTTACTTTTAATACATGAAACAGTATGACCACTTTTTAGCCAAATTAATTTTTTAGCAAACCATTTGAACTAGCTATTTGACCTTATTCAAGAAAGTATATTTTACATCTGAGCAGTAGACAACTATCAAAACAAAGAGTTATTTCTCCATATTCCAAAATTAGTTTTAGTTGATATTTATCCATTTTTTCCTTTTATGTATTGCCTACCTTGGCATGCTGACTCGTAAGGATCACTTCTCTGCCGTCTGTATGTCTGTCATACTTGGACTTAACTGTCAGGAGACACAAGTGTGCCTTCAAATTCTCGACAAATGAAAGTATAATTATTGAATAGAGTTAAAAACCTTGTTGCAAATCGAGAAATTGCTCATAATGAGCGGTTTCTAATTTTGCCACATAGTTTTCAAAAGTCATCTGCTGCAAAAGTGTCAGAAAGGGTCTGTATGTGGAAAAGTGTTAGATACCATTATATCAAGAAAAGAGTTTTTGTTACAGGTTGGAAATGAAATAAAGCTTCTCAAGGTAGAACTAAAAAAGAAGAAGTCATTACTCCAGATGGATGAGTTAAAGTGTAGGAAGAGAGTGTTACGGCGTCTTGGTTACTGTACAGCCTCAGATGTTATAGAAATGAAAGGCAGAGTGGCCTGTGAAATTAGCAGGTATTTGTTTACAGAGAACTAGATAACCCTTTCCCACATACAACAAAGGCTTTGAAAACATTCCCGAAAAAAATGGAAAGTCCCTTTAACCCTTTCCCTCATACGACAATTCTGCAGCAGACGACTTTGAACGTATTTTGTCAAAACATAGAAAATCTCCATAATTGAATGGATAACCTATGACAAAAAGTGGAAAACATTTTGGCAAAAGGAGAAATTGCACGTTTTGTGGATACTCAAAATTATTAATTTTCTTTTTAGTTCCAACAATATAGGGTTTGAGTTTCAAATATGGGTTTTAAAACAGGAAAAATGCACCTTATTCAGAGCTCATTTATAGATGTCAATGTCTCTTTAATAACCCACATACAACAAATCTGCAGAAGACGACTCTAAAAACATTTAGGAAAAATTATGGAATAATATCTATTATTGAATGTATAATTTTAAAATGACTAGTTTTAAAAACATTGTATTAAAAGGAGAAATTGCTCATCATGAGCAATTTCGTCTTTTGCAACAATATTTTCCAGAGTCTTCTGCTGCATAGGTGTCAGAAAGAGTCTGTATGTTAAAAAGGATTATGAATGTATGAAAAGAGCCTTGACACAGGAAAAAGAGCCTTCAAACATTTGCCACCTGTGTAGTTCAGATCAGCCTGTGCCAGTCTAAGCGAAAGTCGTCAGTCCTCCAGTCCTGACTGACAAAAATTCTTTCGGACTGACACGTTTTCATGCAATAATTGGTTGGGCAAAGAAGGAAACAAATGAAAAATGAGCTTTCGGACTGACAGGTTTCTAAAGATTTCGTGAAGTCTGCTGTGCATATGCAATGTCTGATGAGAATCTGCACTGTTTGCATTCGAGTCAATGACCCATGATGACAAATCATATGTATTGAAGTAGAAACATTGATCAAACTGTAAGGATATTTGAGCATATCTTAATCTAGCCGGGTCACAATCATTTAACCCTTTCCTACAAACAACAGATCTGCAGCAGGCAACTTTGAACGCATATAGGCAAAAATGTGGAAATTTTCTCTAAATGACCTACCTTATAGTTATAATACCCCCCTTCGAAGAAGAGGGGGTATATAGGAGTCACTGTGTTGGTTTGTCTGTCTGTTGGTCGGAAGCCATATTTTGTCTGGCCTATTTCTTACAAACCACTGGGTGGAATTCAATAAAATTACATGAAGCTTCTATACCAAGAGGAGATGTGCATATCCTAAAGGGGTTACAATTGCATGTTATTTTACAGAGTTATGGCTCTTTTACTTATTAAGTAAGCCATATTTTGTCTGGCCCATTTCTTACAAACCACTGGGTGGAATTCAATAAAATTTTACATGAAGCTTCTATACCAAGAGGAGATGTGCATATCCTAAAGGGGTTACAATTGCATGTTATTTAAAAGAGTTTTGGCCCTTTTTTCTTATTAAGTTATGGTGTAGGTCAAGGTGCTGTTTAGGGGGTATTTATCATCTTCAGTGATAGTTCTAGTTTGTGAATAGAGTTGAACAAATTGTGATGTATGGAGATATTGATCATGAGCAATTTCTCCTTTTGCCACAATGTTTTCAAAAGGAGTCTGCTGCAGAGGCGTCAGAAAATGTTTGTATGTGGGAAAGGGTTTAAGGCCCATTTCAAACTAAACCGAAATGAGCCTGGAAGATGTGTTGAATGAATAAAAGATGTTGACCTAATTGTTTTACAGTGGAGATGAGTTGATGACCACCGAGCTACTCTTTAACGGTGTTTTCAATGATCTTACACCAGAACAAGCTGCTGCCTTACTTAGTTGTTTTGTATTTGAAGAAAAGAGTGGGGACAATCCTCAACTGGTTGAAAAACTCGCAGGACCATTAAGGATGCTTCAGGTTTGTTAATTCTGTATCTTGTGTAGCTACTTTTATGGCATTGAATTCTCAATGTTCGCGTAGAATATCAAGAACCCCTTCAACTGTTTAGTTTACGTATAAAATGTTTGATCATGTTTTTTCTGTAAGAAAACCTTGGTTTTTAGTTTTGGGTTATGTCCGCAGATGGACAGGCGTCACCAATCTGTATGCAGGCTTCTTTTTTTATCTTATCAAACTCAATTCTCATCGTCAAAAAGAATGCAGACCAATTTTGATACCCCTGTAAGAGACGATTTATGAATACACTGTGTACCTTGTTTCAAAAGGAGAAAATGCTTATAGGGATAAATTTTTGCTTTACTAATGTTTTCAACTCTATTCTAGCAATAAATTAAGCAGGTTTGCCATATTTCTACCTCAATATTTCCAAAGTTGTTGACTGTATATTTATTGTGTGAGGGAATTAGTGAAGTAGAAGTAATGGATATCTTGCGAAAGAGCTATTTAACCCTTCTCCACTTGTAGACACATTCTGACGCATCTGCAGCAGACGACTTTTGAAAACATTGTGACAAAAGGAGAAATTGCTCAAAATCAGCAATTTCTCCATAAGCCACAATGTTTTAAAATATATTTAAAATATACCGACAAAATCGTGAAAAATCTCTATAAATGAGAGTTTAATTATTAAAAAGAGTTGAAAACATTGTGACAAAAGGAGAAATTGCTCAAAACCAGCAATTTCTCCATAAGCCACAATGTTTTAAACTCTTTTTAGCTCGCCTATTCGAAGAAATAGGGGAGCTTATGTTATCACCCTGGCGTCCGCGTTGGCGTTGGCGTCCGCGTTGCCAGCTTGGTCAAACCTTTGCGTGCAAGGCTTTTTCTCAGACACTGTGTATGCTGTTGCTTTGAAACTTCACCCACTTATTCAGGGTCATTAGGGGACCTTGTATGTCAAGTCCCATAACTCTGGAATGAATTTTGACTGAATTGTGCCCCTTTTTGGACTTAGAATTCTGGTCAAACCTTTGCGTGCAAGGCTTTTTCTCAGACACTGTGTATGCTGTTGCTTTGAAACTTCACCCACTTATTCAGGGTCATTAGGGGACCTTGTATGTCAAGTCCCATAACTCTGGAATGGATTTTGACTGAATTGTGCCTCTTTTTGGACTTAGAATTTTGGTCAAACCTTTGGGTGCAAGGCCTTTTCTCAGACACTGTGTATGCTGTTGCTTTGAAACTTCACCCACTTATTCAGGGTCATTAGGGGACCTTGTATGTCAAGTCCCATAACTCTGGACTGAATTTTGACTGAATTGTGCCCCTTTTTGGACTTAGAATTCTGGTCAAACCTTTGCGTGCAAGGCTTTTTCTCAGACACTGTGTATGCTGTTGCTTTGAAACTTCACCCACTTATTCAGGGTCATTAGGGGACCTTGTATGTCAAGTCCCATAACTCTGGAATGAATTTTGACTGAATTGTGCCCCTTTTTGGACTTAGAATTCTGGTCAAACCTTTGCGTGCAAGGCTTTTTCTCAGACACTGTGTATGCTGTTGCTTTGAAACTTCACCCACTTATTCAGGGTCATTAGGGGACCTTGTATGTCAAGTCCCATAACTCTGGAATGGATTTTGACTGAATTGTGCCCCTTTTTGGACTTAAAGTTTTGGTCAAACCTTTGCATGCAAAGTATTTTCTCAGACACTGTGTAAGCTGTTGGTTTGAAACTTCCCACACTTATTCAGGGTCATAATATGACCCTGTATGTCAAGTCTCATAATTCTGGAGTGATTTTGATGGAATTGTGCCCCTTTTTGGACTTAGAATTTTTGTCAAACCTTTGCGTGCAAGGCCTCTCTTCAGACAGTGTATGCTGTTGGTTTGAAACTTCACACACTTATTCAAGGTCTTTAGATGACCTTTATGTCAAGTCCCATAACTCTGAAATGAATTTTGACTGAATTGTGCCCCTTTTTGGACTTAGAATTTTGGTCAAACCTTTGGTGCAAGGCCTTTTCTCAGACACTGTGTTAGCTGTTGCTTTGAAACTTCACACACTTATTCGGGGTCATTATACCTAATGCTATAACTGTTCTGAAGTAGGCCCTGATAGGCGAGCTATATTGTCCTCCGACAACTCTTGTTAATATTTAAACTCTCATTTATAGAGATTTTTCACGATTTTGTCGGTATATTTTGTTTCATCTGCTGCAGAACTGTTGTATGTGGGAAAGGGTTAAATACCCATGTGAAGAGCTCTCAACATGTTGTTTCAGGATACAGCTAGACGGATAGCCCGTGTGAGTAAAGAAGCCAAGTTAGAGATTGATGAAGAGAATTATGTGGACAAATTCAAACCGCAGATGATGGATGTGGTACACTCGTGGTGTAAAGGCTCGTCTTTCTTGGAAATCTGTAAAATGACAGATATTTTTGAAGGTATAACTCACCTACATTGACCTGATCCAGGCCTATAAGCAAGGATAGATAATTATTATTATGAATATGATGTTCATGTAATTTCATCAAATTTGTACTGCATCTTTTAATTTAGCATGTGCATTCATAGCTTGACTGGCTGTAAGCCAGTTGAACTTATGTCATCTCAAATTGTCCATTCTGTGCTTTTGTTATGGGGGGTTTTATGCTGTTTTCAACATTATTTCAGTTATATCAGAGCAAAAGTTCTGTTATTAATGATCCCTGGCTAAACAAACCAGTAAAAGGCTAGGAAATGTACTAGGCTTCTCAATGTCCTCCTTAATTCCTCCAATTATTTTTTGGATCATTCCTCAGTTCTGGTTTCCATGGCAACTGAAATAAATAAATTCTTCTCCTTTGAAAGTACAAATAATTTTCCTATAAACCTTCAAAAAATCACAAATTCAATGAAAGTATATGTGTACAAATTGCCCCTAAAAGAGGGTTTTTAAAATAGGTGTTTAGTTACAACAATTTCATGCCAAGCCCTTGTTGTGAGACTGTGCATGTCATTCTGGATTAGTTTCAACAGCTCCGTACACACTGGTTACGGGCCCTTATATTCTTAACCCTTTCCCACATACAACAATTCTGCAGCAGACGATTTTGAACATATTTTGTCAAAACATAGAAAATCTCTATAATTGAATGGATAACCTATGCCAAAAAGTGGAAAACATTGTGGCAAAAGGAGAAATTGCACGTTTTCTTCTTTTGTCACTATTTTTCAAAAAGCTGTGCTGCAGAGGCGTCAGAAAGCATCTATATGAGGGAAAGGGCTCCAAATTCAACAGTGTTTTCTAAAGTCATCTCATTCAGAATCAGTGAGGTGTCAATATCAAAATACGTTTTCACTGTATCAGATACATGCATTCTTACTAAAGAAATTTGATTGAAAATTTTTCATTTTGCTCTTAGAAAACAGGTATTGAATCCTTTAACCCTTTCCCTCATACGACAATTCTGCAGCAGCCGACTTTGAACATATTTCGTTAAACAATAGAAAATCTCTATAATTGAATGGATAACCTATGACTAAAAATTGGTAAACATTGTGGCAAAAGGAGAAATTGCTCGTTTTGAAAAGTTGTCTGCTGCAGAGGTGTCAGAAAGTGTCTATATGAGGAAAGGGGTAAAACACATGTATGTTTCCATCACATAAACAGGTAGTATAATTCGATGCATGAGGAGATTGGAAGAGACTCTTCGACAAATGGTACAGGCTGCCAAAGCAATAGGAAATACAGAACTGGAAAATAAGTTTAATGAAGGTAACACCCTCGATGCTTCTTTGTTTACACTTATCGGAAACCTTTCCAGCCTTCTCTTGAATTCATTTTAACACTCTTCCTCATACCGGTACTAGAAACCTATGGCAAAAGACTTTAAAAACATCTAGGCAAAAATTATATATGATATATCACTATAAAATAAATTTAATTATTTAATGGAACTTGAAACATTGCAGCAAAAGGAGAAATTGATCATATGAAGCAATTTTTCCATTTTCCTCAATGTTTTTAACATTATTTAATCAACATTATTCAATGATTGTTCTTTCATTTATAGTTTTGATAATTATAACTTAGTATTTCAAAGTCATCTGAGACCAACTATGCACTGGTTGCTAATTAATCACAGAAGGTCTCGGGGGAAACGTTTGACAATCATTGTCTGTTTGGGTCTCACTGCATAATGATCAGGCAGATCTAGTTCTACACTAGTGTTAATTGAGGTTAGTTTTGCTGCCCTGGAGTGGAGTACTGCTAGAATATTGTCGATATCTGTTCATTTGCAATGTCTTATACTGTATATATAAACCTTTGAAACCATCAAACAATTTGGATGCAACCTTTACTCATGAATAATGTTCTTTTGATATATTTTTTCAGCTATTCGACAAATGAAAAGAGACATCGTGTTTGCTGCAAGTTTATATTTGTAGGATTCATCTCTGCTCGGCCCTGTATATCCAATTGAAATACCATCCTTTGATGTTGTTTAAGACTTTGAATGTAGGCAATAAACATCTATATATATGCATATGGAGCTTAAAAGAAGGAACCCTTAGCTTCATAGAACTTTGTTGATGATTTAAAGATGTGTTAACTCGAAAAACTATTAGAGATAGGTTCACAACTTGATGCGTTCCTAGATTTATTTTGTCTGTTTGAATGAAGGCCAAAGTCAATGTGAAACTGTCTTTGAATTTGCGGGTCTTACTTAACCCTTTCCCACATTAAACAAATCTGCAGCAGACGACTTTGAAAACATCCCAACAATAATATGGAAAATCACCCTTAATGAAGACATACTTATTGAATAGATTTGAAAACATTCTGTCAAAAGAAGAAATTGTTCGTTTTGAGCAATTTCTTCATTTGTCACAATGTTTTCAATAGTCATCAGCTGCAGAGGCGTCAGAACATGTCTACAAGACGGAAAGGGCTATAGGGGTCTTCTGAATAGTTTGCAATACTCCAGTACTTGTGAATTTGTATGAACAGTTTGTGAACAATAAAGATCTAGATTAGACTGCCTATGCCAAAGTTGATTTTTTTATTGCAATATTTGATTTTTCTCTAAAGCAGAGCTCAAATATTTTTTGTAAATAAAAATCCAAGAACCCTTTGCTATTGGAACTCATTTTAACCATCTGATGTGTGAATGTAACAAATGGTTTGAAGGAAGTTTTGAAATGGATAAGCTTCAATCTTAACCCTACAACAGGAAACTTTGAATATGTATTGGCAACAATACAGAAAGTATAGTTATTGAATAAAGTTGATAACATTTTGGCAAAAGAAGAATGATGTTCAAATTCTCCCTTTGCCAGAATGATTTAAAAATTTGCCTTCTGCAGCTGCTTATTAATGCCTCATTAACAGTATCTGGTAGCACTGACTGAATTCTATGTGTAGTTATATAAATATCAGTTAGGTATTTCGTTAACCTTATTGTATCCAACTATGTGAGTACGGAGAAGAATCTATGGAAGACACTACTGGAAAATCAATCTTCCTACATTTACACAAAACTGAAGAATCAGATCAGCTTACACATCTATACAGGCACATCTTTATACTAGGTTTTAGTTTGAAAGTTCTTCATAATGTACTGGGACTATCTCATTTCACATCTGTACAGAATCATCTTTTCATCATCCTAAATGCTGAACTATTTTAACTGCATGTTAACAAAGGTATTGTTACAATTTTCTGTTTATGAAGCTTTTGTCCTATGTACAATGTACACTTTAATTTTAACTACGTTTAACTGCCTTTTTTTGCCTGGTTGATGTGCAGGGCAGCATAAATAAGATGTAAAATATATGTAGATACAATTCACATGATTTTGTTATCCGTTGAACTCATCTAACAAATTGACAACTTTTTGTTTTCATGTTGTTGTCACCAGCATCAACCTGTATCGGACCTGAACATTATGAATTATCAACATATATACAACATATATTCAAAGTGTTTATAATAAGCAATTTCTCCTTTTGCCATAAAGTTTAAAATTCCATTTAATGATTAAACTTTCATTTACAGAGATTTTCATATTTTTACCTTGATGTTTTCAGAATAGTCTGCTTCAAATTCGTTATTGTTGGATTGTGTTTTAACCCTTTCCCATATAAAACATATCTGCGGCAGTTGACTTTGAAAACATGTAGGCAAAAATATGGTAAATCTCTATAAATGAAAGTTTAATTATTTAAAAGAGTTGAAAACGTTGTGACAAAAGGAGAAATTGCCCTTTTTGAGCAATTTTATCCTTTTGGCACAATGTTTTCAAAAGTTGTCGGCTGAAGCGGCGTCAGAAAGCGTCTATATGAGGGAAAGAGTTAAACGATAGTCCATATGAAGAAAAAACCTGCATGCAATTTAGGGATAAATATTAGTTGGGATTTGGCCATACGTAATTTAATCGGGTACACCTGTTAATATTTGCAAATATGATCTGGCAAAACCTTGTAATTTACATAAATCCTTATTATGCAGTATGTAACTGAACATCATTTATGAGTGTAATAGTTATTCCTGTCCCACATATAAATGCTTCCTGACGGCTCTGCAGCAGAAGACTTTTGAAAACATTGTGACAAAAGTAGACATTGCTCAAAACAATAATTTCTCCACAATGTTTTCAACTTTTGTCAGTAAGTAAACCTTCATATTTAGAGATTTTTCGAGTTTTTGAAAAAATGTGTTCAAAGTCGTCTGCTGCAGATTTGTTGTATGTGGGAAATGGTTAACAACAAACTGAAAACAGTATACGTAAAGATCCATCTACATTGTTTGTTATTCATGTATCCATATGTAACAAAAGATATATTGTAGAGTTTATTTAACCCTTTCCCTCATACGGCAATTCTGCAGCAGACGACTATGAACCTATTTTGTCAAAACATATAAAATCTCCATAATTGAATGGATAATCTATGACAAAAAGTGGAAAACATTGTGGCAAAAGGAGAAATTGCACATTTTGTGCAATTTCTTCTTTTGTCACTATTTTTTCAAAGAGCCGTCTGCTGCAGAGGCGTCAGAAAGCGTCTATATGAGGGAAAGGGTTAACTATTTCCTACATACAGACGCATGTTCATGCATCTATGTTCATGCATCTGTAGCAAGCGACTTTGGTAACATTGTTGGCAAAGGAGGAATTGCTCATAGTGAGAAACTTCTCTGTCCAATAATTCTAACTCGTCTTGTAATTTTAAAAATCCTTATAAAATAATGTTTTCGATATTTAGGTCTAGATGTAAGTGGTCTGCTACAGGTTTTTAGCTCTACTGGCCAAAGGCCAGAAGGGCTTATGTCGTGGTGATTTGTCCGTCGTCCGTGAGTGCGTCCGTCCGTAAACAATTTCTTGTTAACACGATACAGTCTTCACTTTTGATTGTATCTCAACCAAACTTATACAGTAGTTAGATATTCATGAGAGCTCGGTTCCTTTAGAAAACCAGCCAGATCCGCCCATGCCTGACTGGATTATGGCCCTTGAAATGGTCAAAATTGCTATAAAAGAGCTTGTTAACACGATACAGTCTTCACTTTTGATTGTATCTCAAACAAACTTATACAGTAGTTAGATATCCATGAGAGCTCGGTTCCTTTTGAAAACCAGCCAGATCTGCCCATGCATGACTGGATTATGGCCCTTGAAATGGTCAAAATTGCTATAATAGAGCTGGTTAACACGATACAGAAAGTAGAAGGCCCATGCCTTTGATATTTGGTATGTACCATCCTCTAGTGGACCTCTACCAAGATTGTTCAAATTAGCGGTAACAACGAAGGCTACTAGTATCAATGCAGGGTTTGTGGGTTCGAACCATGGCTCAGCCAACTATACATTTGGATGATTGATAACATCCATTGTGACTTGTCATTTATCTTCAGACAAATTTTGCTAAAATTAGTGTATATTTTGAAGGTAGCCAGTTGCCTGGGAAGAATTATTTTAGATTACTAGTGCGAAAAAAACTCGTTAGGTGAATTTGCGGCATGATTTAACTAACACACCGTGTGTGATATGAATGGCTTTCGAACGTGATCTATTTAAAAGTAAAAACTGTCTGAAATGACATTATTTTTACATCTGCAGCTGGCGACTCTGAAAACATCTAGGCAAAAATGTGAACAATCTTTATAAATTGAAAATAGTTAATAACGTTCTGACAAAACTTATTAAGCTATCACTCTTTTTGTCACAATGTTTTCACAAGTCGTATGCCACAGAGGCGTCAGAAAGCGTCTGTATATATGTGAACGAGTTAAAATTCAACGGTTAGCAACGGAAAACTGCTTTCCCTCGTATAGACGCTTTCTGACGCCTCTGCAGCAGACGGCTTTTTGAAAACATAGTGACAAAAGAAGAAATTGCACGAAAGGGGCAATTTCTCCTTTTGCCACAATGTTTTCCTCTTTTAGTCATAGGTTATCCATCTAATTATAGAGATTTTCTATATTGACAAAATATGTTCAAAGTCGTCTGCTGCCGAATTGTTGTATGTGGGAAAGGTTTAAGAATATAAGGGCCCGTAACCAGTGTGTACGGAGCTGCAATTTTGACCCGTTTGTAAACAATGCAAATTTAGGTGCCATTGCTCAGAACGAGCAATGTCACCTAAATTGCCATCGTTTACCATGACAAATAATTTAACGCTTATAAAGACTTCATGGCGAGGTGATTATTTATTTATTTATTTATTTATTGGGGATTTACGCCGCTTTCAACAATATTTCAGTTATATCACGGCGACAGTTCAATTATTCATGATCCCTGGGTAAACAAACCAGTACTAGGCTAGAAAATGTGCCTTGCCCAAGGGCACTCCACCATGACCGTAGTGCCGCGACTAGGGATCGAACGCGGGACACCCGGTTTCGAAATCCCCGACGCTAACCACTCGACCACAGCGGATTCCAGGCGAGGTGATTAACCTTGGTAAACAAATACCATTTTTAGTTACAACCGTTTCACGCCAAGCCCTCGACAAGCTCTTCTTTACCACACAACTCTCTTGGCTAACAGTCTATGTGGAAAGACTGCGTTGACGAGTATGGCTATGAGAAGGCAGGAAACACCAGATAGACAGGTGATTTGGCCGTCGTGATACGACTCGAAAATTGTTGAAAACGGCGTTAAACACAAATCAATCTATCACTTTAAACTCTATCCATGAATAATAATAATAGCTTAACCCTTTTCCACATACAACAAGTCTGCAGCAGACGACTTCGAAAACAGTGACAAAAATCGTCTGCAGGTAGGAAAGGGTTAATCAATGACTCGATACGGACGTTATTTGACGCTTTTGAACTAGCGAATTCTCCAATGGTACACATTTTATCTGAGATATCTGCAAAGCAAAAACTACTGACAGGAAAAGACATACGTCTTTGTTCTTAACTAGGCCATTTAACAGCCAATACTAAACTGATGTTATATTGAACCCTTTCTCTTGTGCAGACACGTTTGCAGCAGATGACTTTTGAAAACAATGTTGCAGAAGAAGAAATTACTAATAACGAGCTTGTATTCCATTTCCCACAATGCTTTTAATTCTATTTGATAGTTTTATTTCCTTACATGGACATTTTCCAAATTTTTCCAAGATGTTCTGTACAGTTTTGTGGTATGTTAGAAATGGTTAAACGAACAGAAACAATTCAAAAGTATTTGATTACAATTCTTTATTAACTACGTCTTTCTTCTGTTATAAATTGCTGACGTTGTTCAAAGAAACGTAGCTTTGCCTTAACCCAATCCCTAATGACACACAACTTGACATATCTACAGCAGACTACTTTTGAACACAATTACACTAAACTTATGCAATTCCCCCGTTGTTTGTGTAAAGTTTACAAATCCGTAAACAATTAAACTCGTGTCAGATTTACGATTATGAACAACATGTAAATGTTAAAAGCGAAATAATTTGAGTTGCATTGCTTAATCTGAACTTTGGCTATTGCTACGCTGAACTCACTTCAAATATGCCGTAGAAAAAATAGGCATACTAATTAATGCTTCTTAGTGTCCGCAGCAGACGATCCAAAAACATTGTAGCAAAAGGAAAAAATGCTCACTATGGACGATTTCTCCTTAATTTTACACGAAGCTTTTCCCTATTTGATAGATATACTTTCATGAATAGAGAAGTTCCATATTCTGGCCTATATGTGTACGAACTCTTTGTAGAGGGTTACATACTGCAAACTAAGACTAAATAGTAATGCCTTGTGGGTAAAGTGTAAGCTTGTAAGGATATAACCCGTTCAATGGGCAATGTCAGTTAACTTTAATAAGTCTTTGAAAGTAAAATAAATTCAAACGTATTGGTTTAACCCTTTCCCTCATACGACAATTCTGCATCAGACGACTTTGAACATACAATGTATTTTGTAAAAAAGTAGAAAATCTCTATAAATGAATGGATAACCTATAACAAAAAGTGGAAAAGATTGTGGCAAAAGGAGAAATTGCACGTTTTGTGCAATTTCTTCTTTTGCCACTATCTTTTCTAAAAGCCGTCTGCTGCAGAGGCGTCAGAAAGCGTCTATATGAGGGAAAGGGTTAAAGTTTTATTTGATCTTGTGCATAGATCAAATTTCATGCTCATGGGATATAGATCCATATTAATCTTTAAATGGGTGCTATGACATGGTTCAAAGGGTAAATCATTATTTAACCCTTTATTTGCCAAAAAGAATCCGCCTGTGGTCGAGTGGTTCGGGTTCGATCCCTGGTAGCGGCGATCATGATGAAGTGCCCTTGGATAATGGACATTTCCTAGCCTACAGGGGCCGGTTGTTCAAAACTCGGATAACTTGAACCCCCCTGGATATTTGTTTATCCATAAGATTAAAATCATCACTCAAACTGTACATAGTTAGTTCAATCCATTTTGATTGGTTGAAAAAGATGGCTGCCAGGCGGCATCAGAAAAGTGGTAAAATGAACTTAAGCTTCAAACGACATTTCCTCCTAAACCAGTGGACCGAAATCAAAATAAACTCGCAGGAATGTTCTTGTTGTGGTCCTCTTTCAAATTGCTCTCGATCAAATGTTTATCATTTTACGCTATCTTTGCACTCTTGTTCAATAACCGGCAGTGCTTAAAGGGAACTACGCCCCTGTTCGTAATTCATTGGTATGTCTTATTGGTATACTTAGATGTTTATTATTGAAAGCAAGTTAATGATATCATTATATCAAGACAACGGCGCAGAACTGCAGCTGCTGTTTTCCAAAATTATATATATCTATATATCCGTTCAAGAAATGGTTCGAGTTAAACTGTTTTTGTTCTCGAAATATCACTTATTCGAGTCCACTGTACTGTTGAAATACATCCAATATTTGGAATGGTTTTACTTTACTAATCCTTTCTCACATGCAGACGTCTTTTAGTGCATCTGCAACAGTCGACTTTTGAAAGCATTGACTTTAAATGATTAAATTGTTCATAATCGGCAAGTTCCATCCAATTTTTTCAAAATAATTTTCAGTTCCTTTAAAAAATCATGCTATATCTTTAAACGTTAATCTTCTGTATATGTATTGTATGTTAGAAATGGTAAATCAATCTGCTAACGGAGCCAGTGCTTTAGAGGATAAATGCTCTCCTGGAGACAGTGATAACCCTTGGTCATTCAGAATTTCGAAGATAGCATAAACTGACCGGTTATTAGTACTGTTGATTTACTTACGCATGCAATGCCGTGATATAACTAAACAACATTAAAAGGGGAACTACAACAATAATTTAGATACAAAACAAATAAAGGACTATTATACATAAACAGCGTCTAGCGATTTTGAGTCTTACTTAGTACACCAGCGTCCAGTGAATACTCCATTGAACCTGTATATCCGCACAGTCTCACCGGAGCCTTCACTGTCCGTCTACGTGTAAGTTAGAGCTAACATGTTGCCTCGTTAGTTGTGTGCCAATTTACCTTTATGTGATCCCGCTATATAGATTTAAAAAGACCTTACATCTAAATGAGGCTCAAGTAATGACGAATCTAGAATAGTTGAGACATAGCTGCGGTTATTTTTTACTCGACTTCCATACATATGTAAAGTATTGTGTATTTGTATTGTATTGTACTATGGCAAGCATACAACCTATACCGACTCGGACAGATGCGAGGCAGCGGGCGGCAATAGGGCATCTGTTTCTACAGCCGTGTCACGGGCACTCAGTTTGTAATTCTCTATATCTACAATGCAAGTATCCCCCGAGTTATTCACAAATTCACTAACTGAATCTATGCCTTCACCAACTGAATTAACACTTTTAACAACAGATTCTATGCTTTCGCGTACAGAAAATTTGCCTGATTTACCCGATATGTCACTTTGGGAACCTTTAGATTTGTTCTCGTCTATTTCCTCCTCTTGTACCATTAGACCGAGTTGACTCTTTGACATATGCAACAGAGAAAATCCAGCTTTTCCTAAAGCCTGGTCCATGCTTGGACGTTTCTTACCTCCGAACTTATCTTTAATTCCCTGGTGTATGTTAAACAAGCTCAGTCTCCGCGTGTGTCTGGCTCGTTTGAACTGCGGGGAGCCAGAGTCCATCGATTCCAGCTCCTTTCGAATCTCTAACAGCTTCATCTTCTCCTCGTACTGTTTCACCATCACTGTGTATTTATCGCGTAGCGATTTCAGCTGCATGTGGAATCCCTGAAGTTTCAACGATTTCTCCTGCTTCAGATATTTGAGCACAGCCTCGTCTTGCATTGCCATTTTCTGCCTGTTGGGTTTCTTGCGGATGTTGTTGATCAATATACAGAATACCCCCATTGCAGCATACACTGTGACTGTGGCGACTGTGAACTGCATCGCCCCATAGGAGTCGTATGTATCTTCCTCTATATCTGTAGAGTTCGCAGTGTTGTTTAATCCAGTTACATGTATATCATATCCAGGCGTTAAGCTGACATTCCCGATCGTTGCGTTATTGCACATTGCCATTTTGAATGAGTTTTAATAACACATGTCAATTTACACTTATATAAACATTTCCTTTATAATATTACATTTTGCGGTTTAAATTGACAATAATAAGTGCACATTTATTGAGATCCCGAAATTTGAATATTCCGCGTTAAAACATGCATATTTCGTATTTCTATGTAAACATTTACGAGCGAAGTTTTTGCAATTCTTTTTATATCTCTGAAAAGCGTTTACATAAACCTTACCCAGGTATATACTGGAATAGGTCACAAGTCACCACCCCACATTAAACACTTTTCAACCGTTTTACGTATCGCATATATGATATAGTCATAAGTCTCAGCTTTGAACAAAAGGATATTGTATTAATAACTGAAACATTTGTTTAATTTTGACGCAGAGTTACAAAAAGAATAGTAAAAGGAGAAATTGCTCATGTTGAACAACGTCTCCGTTTGCGAAACTGATTTCGAAAGCCGTTTGTGGTAGAGACGTGCATAGTCGTATGAATTAGGAAAAGGGTTAATGTTAGTAATACACTTTCTTAACCCTTTCCCTCGTACGACAATTCTGCAGCAGACGACTTTGAACATACTTTGTCAATAAATAGAAAATCTCTATAATTGAATGGATAACCTATGACTAAAAGTGGAAAACATTGTGACGAAAGGAGAAATTGCTCGTTTTGAGCAATTTCTTCTTTTGTCACTATGTTTTCAAAAAGCCGTCTGCTGCAGAGGCGTCAGAAAGCGTCTATATGGGGGGAAAGGATTAATTCTCCCGTCATTTTAGGCCCAATACATCAGAACTGCAATATGTTAATCATCATGCTATTTTGTTTAATACGTTGTGTAAATGTTAAAAATACACACACATTTAAGTGGAAAAAATGCAAATGCTGGTCACTTTCATGTTTCCTACAGCCTTATGATTGTATTTTATCGAATCGAGAAAAGACGGGTTCGAAGCGATAAGGGTAGACTAAGACACCGTACTCTATCCCTTTATTCTATTGAACCCTTTGCCATATACAAACATATGCTGTATAGACGACCGAAAACAACCAGACAAAGACTATAGAACAATCTCTATCAACAAAAGTGGATACAGTTCAAAACATTGGGGCAAAAGGGGAACTTGCTCATTATGTTTTCGTAGGTCGTGTCATGCAGATGCGCAAAAATGCATTTGTATGTAAGAGAGCGTCTATACATTATTTTTAAATTCGGATGATACACATATATAATATGTATATACAAGAAAGGATTTTATATGGACAATGCATTTATCTCCCTTCTTAACAGTCTTTGAAATTTATCTATGTTAAATATGCGTCGAACTCTTTCCCACATACAACCCCGTATTCCTTACGACTACTTTCAAAACGTTAAGCAAAATAGTAAAAGGCAACTTTCAGACAATAAGAGGATATTGAAGATTGAAGATATTGTGGCAACGGTCAGTATATTACATTTGCAACACAATGCGTCTACACGTGAGAAAGCGGGGGTAGGGTGGCTTGACACGGATAGGATTGTCTAACTCTTTACCAGTAAAAACTGGATTTAGACAAAATAACTACACTCTAAAGAAAGAGACCACTTACACTAACGAAAATATAATGTTATATATGTTTAAATCAGTATCATTTTAACTATCAAATAACAGGTAAATCCATTTCCCCATTAATATATCTTATTTACGTTCGTAAATAATACAAGATTATATCGTGAACGGATAAAGGTAAGTCGCCTGAAAAAGTCAAATTGATAAGCTAATTCTGCCAGAATAAACTTTACCTATATCAGGTTCACTGTCCGAGGATGGGTATTTATTTTAACAAACCTCCCAAGTTGAATTTATGAGTAATAAATTAATAATACTTAAATCCTTATTTCGTACATTTCTCTGTCTAAATAAACATGCAATGCTATTTTCGCTTTTGACATATCTATTTCTGCCAACTGTTTGTTTGTTTGTCTGTTGGAATGGTGGTTTAACGCCGTTTTCAACAGTATATCCATTATAATAGCGGTTTTCGTTGGTTAATTACCAGTACTATCGGTAATATTTATCCTGAAACCTATGAATCCCGCACGTCGAGGATGTAAACTAGCATCTTTTAACCCCATTTCCCACATACATCAATTCTGCAGCAGACGACTTTTGAAATATTATTGACAAACACATGAACGATCTCAACAAAATAGTTTTACTATGGAATAGAGTTGAAAACATTGTGACAAAAGGAGAAATTGCTCGTTTTGAGCAATTTATTTTTTTGTCTCAATGTTTTCAAAAAGCCGTCTGCTGCAGAGGCGTCTTTATGAGGAAAAGGGTTAAATTCGACTGGAAGCATGGAAGGTGAAAGAGGCGGTCCGCTTTTGCGGATTAAAAGTCTCCAGGGTAGGGTCGAGGGTTTCTCAGTGTTTAACACAAGTGCTGAGGTTTACTGAAGAAGTTTATTATACTCAATCAGTAGAATAATAAACTACACTGTGGAAATAACAAAAATAACAAAAAGAGGAACGAACCCCGCGTGGCCGAGTGGTTGGGCTTTTTTTTTTTTACTTACGCCGTGATATACATGCAATTAAAATGTTGAAAGTGGTGAAATACACCATGAAAACAAACACACAAAATGTTGGTCGATATTCGTATGACGTGGCTATGAAAATTAAGTCTTAGACATATAGCAACTTGAGTAAGACGTTTCAACGCTAAGCTTTAACCCTTTCTGACGCCTCTAAATCAGACGGCTTTTTGAAAACAAAGTGACAAAAGAAGAAATTGCTCAAAACGAGCAATTTCTCCTTTTGTCACAATGTTTTCCACTTTTAGTCATCGGTTATCCATTCAATTAAAAATATTTTTTACTTTTTGACGAAATATGTTTATAGTCGTCTGCTGCAGAATTGTCGTATGGGGGAAAGGGTTAATAATCGTATTTAAAAGGAGTGTGAGTCGCGTCTAGCAACTTGGGGTCTTATTTACTCTCCGATTTGACGTCATTTATAGATTTATTGACATTCAACTGGTGGAGCTACACGTCTCTTTTGTCAGAAGATGCATTTTGGGTATTTTGGGTACATACACCATCTATGCGGACGGATACAAAGTCTCGTCTGAGTCTTCACTATACACAGATGCATTACGACCCCGACTCGCTTGTGTGTATTCAATGGTCTACATTTTAAACCGACATCTGTGTCTCAAATTTATTAATATTGTTGTTCCTATTCGTTAATCTTAAGTAAAAACCGTTTCGGATCACTCCCTTTGAATACAAATGAACGGAAAAACATGCTTTTACAAAATATACTATTATTTCGGGAGCGGGGGCGCATGGGGTTGTTCTTATCACTTTAAAAGGATAATGGATGACGCCAAAGCACCATCAAAAAATAATATAACTATTTATTTTGTGATTTTTCATGGAATTGGGGGTTAAAAAAAAGACTTGCGAGTAAAGGATATACTCTTTCTCCTCATAAGTACACATTTTCCTTCTTATTCGAGTTGAAATAATTCCATTTTCCGTAGAACACCGAGGAGTACTGGTTTCCACTTTTAGAAAGATGACGTATGCACAAATTAGTTCTTTATTGCCTCCATTTTGGAGATATCGTATACTAAATATTACATTACAATTTCAATATAAGAACAAGAACAAATATAACAAGCCGGTAGGTGACGTCGGATTCGCCTCTGCATATTTTGCAGACTTCCGGCTATAGCTCGGAAACTCGAGGTCGGAGGTCAATCACTTAAAGAAACTGTTTGTAGCTCTTGAATAGCTCTATGAGATGGTGCAATAAAATCGCTATCGAATACTACCACTGCAGCGCTAGGGGCGATTGAAGTCAAACACGACTGTGAAAAGACCCTATCTTTCAAAGGCTACCATTTGGAGACAAAGGCCTATATATAACATCGTAATGGATATTTCTTTTCTAAATATCTCGAAGTATCTATAACCTAAGTTTCAGCTCTTCACATTAAAAACTGTAGGAGAAGATAGAAACATGGTTTGGGTTCTTAAAACGAGGTTCTTTGCTAGCTGCATAGCATCGGCTATATTTGAAAGGCTACCATTTGGAAACAAAGGCCTAAATCAAAAATCGTTGCGGATACGTTTTTTCTTAATATCTCGAAGTATCTTTAACCGCAGTTTCAGCTCTCCACATTCAAAACTATAGGAGAAGATAGGAAATGGTTTTTGTTCCTTAAACGTAGTTTTTTGCTTGCATAGCAACGGCTTGGTCCTTAGCAACGAAACTCACCCTGAGCTCCTATGGCATCTGTTCACCAAGTTTCATCGGAATTGACCCGTCGGTTTGGGCTATGGAGCGTCGCTTTACAAACATTTGGACAGACACACAGACAGACAGACAGACAGACAGACGGAAAAGCCTGACAATAAGGGATACCTAGCGAATACCAATAACACACAAACAAGACACAGACAATTAAGTGACTAATAGGACAATCATGGTATGAGCAGGTCTATATATGAAAGTTCAATAATCATTAACATTAATGTTTAACAATCAGTGCATAACATCAACCTCGATGTTAACCTTTTCTCACATATAGACGCTTTTTAACAGGTCTGCAGCAGACGACTTTTGAAATCATTATGGTAAAAGGAAAAAAATGCTCATGATGAGCAATTTCTCCATTTGCCACAATAATTTCAAATCCATTCAATAATCATACTATCATTTATAGAGATTTTCTATATTTGGACTTGATAATTTCAAAGTCGATTGCTGCAGAATTGTTGTATGACGGAAAGGGTTAAACTATACTGCTCGTCGTTTAGAACTCTGACACAGTTATATTGGCGATTATAACTGGACACAGCGATTTACAAAAGTGTACGTGACCTGTAATACGTTTCTGTTGATACCCGAAGAAAAATTTCATACTTGTGCCAAGATGTTTTTCAAAGTCGTCTACTTGTTGTATATGCGAAAAGGTTTCAAAAAAGAAAAAGAATAAAAGGAACATAATACAATAGAAAATGTGTAAATGTATTTTTGGGTTCCGTCACAGTATACAAACACATGTTATAACATATTTAAACATGTACATTAACCTTCATCCAGCAGGATGTATGCTATCAGCATATCAATTAATGCTTTTTTAACCCTTTCCCACATACACTAAATCAGCAGCAGACGACTTTAAAAAACACAGTGACAAAAACCGGAAAATCTCCAAGAAATACAGCTTTATTATTAAATAAAGTTGAAAATATTGTGGCCAAAGGAGAAATTTCTCATGATGAGCAATTGCACCTTTGGCCATAATGTTTTCAAAAATTCGTCTGCAGGTGGGAAAGGGTTAACCATTTATCACTGCAGGTGCACTAGGAAAGCATCTGCACTTTAAAAACTTGTGACAGAAAGATAATTTGATCTCAATGAATATTTTCTCCTTTTACCAACTTAGTTTCAACTCCATTCAATATCCTGTTTATGCCAATATGTTTTCAAAGTCGCCCGCTGCATAGTGTTTGTATGCGGAAACGGGTAATCTAGTTGTTCGGAGCTGTTATTGGAGTATCTATTGCTAAAGATTAATTAAATAGCGAACAGTTTGGACCAAGATAAGACTAGCTGATCCGGGTCGATACTTTACGCAGAGTCCACACTCTTGGTTTTCTCGCGGAACGGCTCAGTTATGGAGAATGGAGAAGCTGATCTTATTCTACATTGGTCAACACAGACTACTCTTACTCTTGTACAGTATGCCAGGGACACTACATTGTAATATAGTGTCCCTGAGTATGATAAACAAATGTTATATAATAATCGTGCATAGCAGGTTAAGGGTTAAATATTGTCCCGTTGAACCCTTTCCCTCATATAGACGCTTTCTGACGCCTCTGCAGCAGACAGCTTTTTGAAAACATAGTGACAAAAGAAGAAATTGCTCAAAACGAGCAATTTCTCCTTTTGACACAATGTTTTCCACTTTTAGTCAGGTTATCGATTCAATTATAGAGATTTTCTTTTTTTTTTACAAAATATGTTCAAAGTCGGCTGCTGCATAATTGTCGAATGAGGGAAAGGGTTAACAGTACTCTACATAACATAAGCGGCCATTTTACCCAAGATCGGGCGAGACTGATGCAGTCCGATCACGATTAAAATTCTTTGCCAAATTTAGATAAATTCTTGGCAAAACCTGCAACATTATATAGGCAATAACATGTTAAAAATAAATTAAAGGTGATGATAAAACCTAAGCGTTTCCATCATGTAGACGCATTCTGGCGCATCTGTAGCCAACGAATTTGTTAACACTGTGGCAAAAGGAAAAGTCGTTTATCATGAGCAACTTCTCTTTTTTTTCACAATGCTTTCAACTTCATTTGATTCTTGTAATCAGACTTTTATTTATTTAGTCTTTCCATACGGTTGCCGACGTGGTCTTCTGTAGCGTGTTGCTGAAAAGGTTTAACAAATCAGCAAGAAAAGCGTTAATCATACGAGCTAAATTCAATAGCAATATGTATGTAAGTTGTGAATATACTTAATTATAGGTTGTCAAATTGACATTAAAAAGACGTTTAACCCTTTCCCTCATATAGACGCTTTCTGACGCCTCTGCAGCAGACGGCTTTTTGAAAACATAGTGACAAAAGAAGAAATTGCACAAAACGTGCAATTTCTCCTTTTGCCACAATGTTTTCCACTTTTAGTCATAGGTTATCCATTCAACTATGGAGATTTTCTATGTTTTGACAAAATAAGTTCAAAGTCGTCTGCTGCAGAATTGTCGTATGAGGGAAAGGGTTAAACGTCAATTGATACGCGTAACACGAATAAGACATTCAGAAAAATTGAATGTCATCTGTTTCGACATGAAATAAATCTGTAGCAGACGACTTTGGGGAAAAAACCCGATCAATCTTAAACATGTTAGCTAAGTCAGTTAATTTAGTAAATTGAACTAAGTTGTAAACGTTATGGTAAAAGGAGAAAGTACTTCAGATGAACAATTTCTCTCTTTGCAACTGTTTGTTTTAACCCTTTCCCTCATAGGTTTTCTGACGCCTGTGCAGCAGACGGCTTTTTATAGATATTTTCTATTTTTTGACAACATACATTCAAAGTCATTTGCTGCAGAATTGTCGTATGAGGCAAAGGGTTAAAAGACGTTTACTGTCGATGCGTCAAAACGCACCTGTGTGTGGGAAAGGAATACTTCTGATTAAGATCATTATTAATTCTTTCACATAGCGTTTCTTCCAAAATATTTAGAATGATTTAATAAGTGAGCGATGAGGCAGATCCGTCAATTTACCATTCGAAAGTTTCCGAAATTATATTATCGAATGACCTGTTCAATTTTAATTGCAATCCTTACAGTTTAGCACTTAAGATCATGTCCTCATTTTCAAATTCCAATACAGTTCGTTTTGAGAGCTTCTCATAGTAGGGATATTAAAACACATAATTTAGAATATAGGTATGTTTTCCTTTGATCGCAAACACATTTATGACCTGGAAATTAATTATTAAAAAGATAAAAACGAACTTACTCTCATGTTTGATACCATTAGGAATGCACGTTGCTAATCTACACGCCTTTTGTATCAATGTACCTAGGTCATGGTCTTGTGTGTGAAGTTAGCGCGTAGATCGTACATCATAGCTCAACCAAACAATGTAGTTGGCTGACCTGGGTCGTAGATCGTAGCTCAGCCATTAAAAAACCCATTGCGATTTGGTTGATCTGGGTCGTAGATTGTAGCTCAACCACTAAAAAACCATTGCGAATTGGCTGATCTGGGTCGTAGATCGTAGCTCAACCACTGAAAAAACATTACGAATTGGCTGATCTAGGTCGTAGATCGTAGCTCCACCACTAAAAAAACGTTGCGAATTGGCTGGTCTAGGTCGTAGATCGTAGCTCAACCATTGAAAAAACGTTGCGAATCGGCTGGTCTAGGTCGTAGATCGTAGCTCAACCATTGAAAAAACATTGCGAATTGGCTGATCTGTTTCGTAGATCGTAGCTCAACTCCTAAAAAAAATATTGCGAATTAGCTGATATTGGTCGTCGATCGTAGCTCAACCACTTAAAAAACATTGCGAATTGGCTGATCTGGATCGTAGATCGTAGCTCAACCACTGAACAAAAAATGCAAATTGGCTGACCTGGGTCGTAGATCGTAACTCAGCCATTAAAAAACCCATTGCGAATTGGTTTACCTGGGTCGTAGATCATAGCTCAGCCATTGAAAAAACATTTTGAATTGGTTTATCTGGATCGTAGATCGTAGCTCAACCACTGAAAAAACATTGCAAATTGGTTGATCTGGGTCGTAGATCGTAGCTCAACCACTTAAAAAAAACCTTGCGAATTGGCTGATCTACGTCGTAGATCGTAGCTCAACCACCTAAAAAACGTTGTGAATTGGCTGATCTAGGTCGTAGATCGTAGCTCAACCATTGAAAATATATTGCGAATTGGCTGATCTGGTTCGTAGATCGTAGCTCAACCACTGAAAAAAACATTGCAAAATGGCTGACCTGTGTCGTAGATCGTAGCTCAGCCATTGAAAACACATTGCGAATTGGATGACCTGGGTTGTAGATCGTAGCTCAGCCTTTGAAAAAACCTTGCGAATTGGTAGATCTGGGTCGTAGATTGAAGCTCAACCACTGAAAAAACATTGCGAATTGGTTGATCTGGGTTGTACATCGTAGCTCAAACACTGGAAAAACATTGCGAATTGGTTGATCTGGGTCGTAGATCGTAAATCAACAACTTAAAAAACATTGCGAATTGGCTGATCTGGATCGTAGATCGTAGCTCAACCACTGAACAAAAAATGCAAATTGGCTGACCTGGGTCGTAGATCGTAGCTCAGCCATTGAAAACACATTGCAAATTGGCTGACCTGGGTCGTAGATCATAGCTCAGCCATTGAAAAAACATTGCGAATTGGTTGATCTGGGTCGTAGATCGCAGCTCAACCACTAAAAAAACATAGAAAAGTGGCTGACCTGGGTCGTAGATCATAGCTCAACCACTGAAAAAACATTACGAATTGGTTGATCTGGGTCGTAGATCGTAGCTCAACCACTGAAACAACATTGCGAATTTGCTGATCTGGGTCGTAGATCGTAGCTCAAACATTGAAAAAACATTGCGAATGAGCTGATCTGGCGTAGATCGTAGCTCAATGACTTAAACAACATTGCGAATTTGTTGATCTGGGTCGTAGATCGTAGCTCAAACATTGAAAAAATATTGCGAATGAGCTGATATGGGTTGTACATCGTTGCTTAGCCATTGAAAAAAACATTGCGAATTGGCTGATCTGGTTCGTAGATCGTAGCTCAACCACTAAAAAACATTGCCAAATGGCTGACCTGTGTCGTAGATCGGAGCTCAGCCATTGACAAATCATTGCGAATTGGCTGACCTCGATCGTAGATCGAAGCTCAGCCATTGAAAAAAACATTGCGAATTGGCTGATCTGGTTCGTAGATCGTAGCTCAAAAACATTGCCAATTGGCTGACTTGTGTCGTAGATCGTAGCTCAGCCATTGAAAAATCATTGCGAATTGGCTGACCTGGGTCGTAGATCGTAGCTCAGCCATTGAAAACACATTGCGAATTGGCTGATCTAGGTCATAGATCGAAGCTTAACTACTAAAAAAAAAACATTGCGAATTGGCTGATCTGGGTCGTAGATCGTAGCTCAACAACTAAAAAAACATTGCGAATCGACTGATCTGGGTCGTAGATCGTAGCACTGAATAATTACCAATTCGCAACGTTTTTTTTCAATTGCTTATAGAGTCTCATTGTTAATATGATTTAAAATTTCAAGCATCCTTTATGATCACTTTATCATACAGATCTATGGTACTTAGGTACTATTTGCGTCAATTTTCACAAGGTTAAAAACGGAATGTATTATTTAACTCTTTTAATCTTTGAACAAATCTGAAGGATACGACTTTGGAAATATCTCTCATTTTTTGACAATGTTTATCTAGGCAATCAGACGTGTCTCCATATTGGAAAGGGTTAGATCAATCAACATAAATTACAATAAATAAAGATGGCAACGCGAAAAAAGTTGAGACAGGAGTATAATATATTAGCCGTTCCTCGAGAAAACCAACATTGTTGACTCTGCGTAATATATCGAACCAGATCATCCTGCGCAGTCCGCACAGGCTAATCCGGGCCGACACATTCCTTCACAGGGGAATAGAGGTATGGAGTAATGGTTCCTGAAACAGAAAATCCACAGGAACAGTGTCGGTCCTGGTTGGCTTGCGCGGCATGCTTAGGCTGATCCGGTTCGATATTTTACGCAGAGTCAACATTGTTAGTTTTCTCTTGGAACGGCTCATATATATATATATACAAGAGAAAGTTGATGCAATGCATCAATGTCGCCGGATATCCATAGTGCAATTATGCATAACACTAACATTATAGTAGTTGAATAAACAGTTATCAAATGTATCATAACTTGCATTGTTTTGTCAACGAAGTGAATGATAATTGAAGCCTTTCATTGTTTATGATCAATCTCCATTCCAAAGTAGGTTGACTAGACACACAACCAACTAATTATTGATCATAAACAGTAATGGAAATGAGAAATCTTGCCAATCATTAGTCTTAGTATGTATACAGTGCTTTCATTAAGGAATAATTATAAGATTTGTGAATTCCACATACACTTTTCAAGATGTTTGTCAGAATATTTGAATTTTATTATTTTTCAATAAAACCACAAAACAGACAATTTAGGATTTGCATGCAATAGCACATCATTTTACCTTTCCTCTATTAAAGTCAACAGTGGACACCTTTGCAACAATATACTTTTAAAACAATGAGTTAAGGGTTAAATCGCTGAGTTTTCTCTTTTTCTCAAAATGATATTAGCTTGGCATCCTAATTATATCATACTTTAACAAATGTTGAAATGTAGTCCAATATTTATAAATTAGACCACATTCGAAATATAATATCAACTAAACAGTTAAATCTCATTGAAATTGTTGTATAATTTAAACTTAATTTCGAACATAAACTGAGCCCTACAACATGTTAATTTATTTTAATTCTTTCCTTCCTTTTTTATAATGAAAATAACAAAACTACTCATGTTTTAAAATTATATGATGATGAGCGCCCTTGTGTCAATGATCCATAACAATATGCAGATCGGAAGCAATATGCCTTTAGGGAATTAAATGACACATTTAAAATTGTCAAGGACGAAATAATTCTGTACGAAAGACCCGATTCTTTCTTATTCGCAGAGTTGTCGTTCTTGAAACTCTCTTTATAGGCAGAGAGTGTTCGTTCAAAGTAATTTTTCTATTAAAACTAGTTTTTATCTCGGTTTGTTCTTTTCTTCATTTGTTTCGAACCAAATAAACATTTTAAATCACCTACGATTTACTATTTGTAAGTGAGTGTAAAGAGACGGCTCTCTGCAAAGGAGATTGATCTACGCAGTTGGTATTCGCGAGTCACGCTTCAAGCAGGTGCGCGTATGTAAACAAATTAGACTGCGACGTAAAGGTTTGTAGTTATCGCCTTTTGAGTACATGTAGTATATAGTGTAAAAATAAAGTATACCAGTCTAGCTAATAGGGACTGTTTTATCTTCGTAAATAAAACAACAAAACATAAATGCGAGTCAAAATAAAGAAACTGAAAATACCTAAAACATCGGAATATTTATTTCATTTTAGATGTGTCATTACTTAGTGTTTTTAAACAAACACAATTGTAATATGTTCAAGACATCTAAATGTGTTTCTTTCTAATAATAATCCCTCCTCCCATGTGATTTCCGAAAACCTATTAAAAATAGAAGTCGCCGGGCAGAAAATAGAAGTCGCGGGCTTCTGCCCGGCGACTAATAAAAGCTAAACACAAATATTAAGTACGTTTTCCTTTTATCACTGCCCCTGCATCGGGTATTTTATGGCAACTGTAAGCGTATGTTAGTTCGATATACAGCTGCGTCTTTACCCTTTACCCTGTTGCACATACAACACATCTGCGACAAAGGACTACGAAATATAAAAGGCCAAAACTATAGAAACTGTTAAGAAATGAATTAATGTTGGAAACATAGTGACAAAAGAAGACATTGGTCCTTCTACATACTTCATAGTTGTGTAATAGTCACTCTTCTCTGTTTTGGTTCATTGGTCATGTTAACGGTAACATTATCTTTTTTTTACAGAGAGCGAATTTCGATCATATTTACACGTTCCTGAATTATAATTATATTCATAAACTATTTTTGGTATCAAGATCTAGTCGGAGATAGGCACCGTCCTCATTCATCTCAATATGTGGGCAATTCGTCAACATTTCTATTATGAAAGCGATACGTAAACCCATTACTTCACATGACTTTTCAAAGGTCGTCGACCTTACAATCATCAGACGAACAATTTTAACAAATCTAGAAAACGGAAAGATTTAAATTGATAAAGAGTTGAAAATATATGCAATTCAAGGTGAAATTGCTGTTGAGCAATTTCACCTTTTATTGCAATGTTTTCAAATGTCATGTTCAATGACTTATGTTAAATGTCGTCTGTGTGAAGTAATGGGTTAAGGCTTATACGTATCTATAACCGATACAGTATGAGCCCATTGAAGTGTGGATCACATTTCCAGAGTTTTTAAGTTGAGTCACTCATTGCCTGATTTTCCCTATTTTTTAAAAAGTCTCGTATCTTACATAACTGACGGAGAATATGTACACATTAAATAACTGCTTGAAGATAAATCTTCTTATCATTTTCCTGCAGACAACAAATCTGCAGCAGACAATTGTGAAAACATTTAGTTATGGAACCTCTCTATAAATAAAAGAACTGTTATTGAATCAAGTTGAAAACAATGTTACACAATGAACAAACGCCCGTCGGGGAGGCATAACTCAGGAACGACTAAAGAGTTTCACACCGATATCTGATGAAGATATTCTCAAGTAAATGTGCAGACAAACGTTGTGAATGCCGCAGGTGTTCCCATTATGCCCACAAACATGTTCAACAAGTTTCATGAAGGTCGGAACAAAAAGCTAATTTTGGCAATTTTGGATAATTCAAGGGTCATTACTCAAAAGTCTCTGATACGATTTGGCTTCTTATCGAATTTGGTCGAAACAATATGCCCACAAACATATTCAACAAATTTCGTGAAAATCAGATGAAAATTATTTGACTTAGAGGGCGGACAAGGCTTATTTCTGCAATTTTGTATAATTCAAGCGCCAAAAACAAAAAGTGCCTCGCACGACTTGGCAGGTTATGGAATTTGGCAAACACATTATAAACACAAACTTGTTTAGCAAGTTTCGTATAAATCGGATGAAAATTGTTTGACTTAGAGAGCGGACAAGTCTTATTTCGGCAATTTTGGATAATTCAAAGGCCATAACCCAAAAATACCTACCTTGATTTGGCTGGTTATCAAATATGGCCGAGACCTCATGCCCACACACATGATGGACAAGTTCCGTGAAGATCAGATGAAAACAACTGACTAAGGGAGCGGACTAGCCTAATTTCGGCAATTTTGGATAATTCAAGGGACATAACCCAAAAATGTCTCACACGATTTGGCTGGTTATTTGACTTGGCCGAGACATTTTGCCCAAACACATGTTCAACAAGTTTCGTGAAGGTCAGTTGAAAACCGTTTGACCTGAAAAGCGGACAAGTCTAATTTCGGCAATTTTGGATAATTTCAAGGGCCACAACCCAAAAGTGCCTCACATGATTTGGCTGGTCATCAAAATGGTCTAGATATTATGCCCACACACATGTTCAACAAATTGTGTGAACATCGAATGAAAACTAAGACTTTGAGAGCAGACAAGCTTAATGTTGGCAATTTTGGATAATTCAATGGCCATAACCCAAAAATGCCTGACACGATTTGGATGGTAATCGACCTTGGCCGAGATATTATGCCCACACAGGTGTTCAATAAGTTCCGTGAATACCGGATAAAAACTCTTTGACTTAGATAGCGGACAATGTTTGGACGCCGCCCGCCGCCCGTCGCAGCTAATCCCATAATACGTCACTACGAGCGTATAATCAAAGTACAAAGTACTGAAGGTAGAATTGCGATCGTTTAAGAAGAGATACAGAAGTGCATATATGAATATTTATTTTACCGGTTACCTTCAGGCAAAGTTTCAAGTGTGTAACCCTTTCCAGTGCTGAGATTTTGCCTCAACCTGAAACTTTAACCAAAATGTTGACGAACAGACAGACGGAGAGACATCGCCAATCTATAGACCGGAATTGCTAGAGCAATCCGGCCAAAAAAATCAAAAAAAAAATCATCAATTTTAGCAGTAAAATCCTGCCAAGAAGTAATGAATTGAGAAAAAAATGTGCTGAGAGGTCCATAATTTCAAACTTGCTAAGATTTGGTCTGTGCAATGAATGTACAAATTGAAAAATGTATTGTTGACATGTATTTTCTACACCATCATTGTTATGTTGTTTATCATAAATAAAATTATTCCTTTTTTTAAATAAACTTTTAATCAAAATGTGTGACTCAGTGTTGTCTTCTTCAGCAGTTTGACAGAAACAAAGCCTAAATCTGAAATTGTGTCAATGTGTTATTTGTCAACTCTGTCCCATAAGTTTTGCTTGTGATTTGAACTCTCATAAAAAAAGCACGGAAAGGGACAACTTTCCCAACTTTGATTAAATATGTTTTCAATTAAATTGTAAAAAATCTTTTTCTTGTTTTTTGAAAGTTTTGTCATTATTATTTAAGACCGATATTATATACTAGAATAGCCAACTGACTATCATTTGAAAAAGTGTTTCTTATTTAAACCTTTCCCACTTGCATACGTAATTGCAGCCGACGACTTTTGAAAACATTGATGCAGAAGAAGAAATTGCTCATAACAAGCTTTCTCCTTTTGCAACAATGTTTTCAACTATATTCAATGATTACACTTCCAATAAATGTGATTTTCTGTATCTTTGCTCAGATTTTTTTTAATTCGTCTGCTGCAGAGTTTTTATATTGTGGGGTGGGTTGTGATTTGTTAAAGGGCAAGCAGGATTGGGAATTGAGTGTTGCACTTATCCTAATGAAACATTCGCCTGCCTGTGCATGTTTTAGCTTAACTTAACTTGTTAATGTTTTTTCCATCATCATCTTAGTCATCTGTTAGTAATCAACTCTATGAACGAAATAATCGCGTCAAAATCTTGAATCGCGTCAAAATCATAACGAACAAACTGTCAAAATCTAATTTTGAACTGTGTAATACAAATTTAGAATAAAAGGATGAATCAGTTATGTTGTAACAACCAATATCCGCGGGTCATTTACCTGATTTTGGCCGAAAGAAATGATCGATTTCTTGCAAGATTTATTCGTTATTCGTTCTGCCTATTATAATCAAAGTATTCTAAACGCTTTATAAACAAGTGATTTAAAGCGCTCAAATCATTTGATGAAATTTGTTTCTTTAGACGCGGACCTTGTCGAAAGCACCTATCCAAAATGCAAGTCATCGTTAATCGTTGTCGAAGGAATAGATGGACTGAGAGAAAGAGAAAGAAAAGGCTTAGCAATGCATACTATCTTTATGAATAAGGGCATGAACGAATATGTATGGACTAGCGCCTAGAATTTCGTACTAGCCGATCCTTCATTCCACTCGCTTATGCTAGCGGGCGAGTGGATGTTTACATCTCTGCCGAGAGTAAAAAAAGGGTTACAATTTACAAAGGGTAATTGCGCGGTGCAGTGCTATATTGGCGTAGTGATATCTAAATAATTGTGTACACTTTAAATATGATATTTACACTTACAAGACTTGTTATTTTCTATTATAAGCTTGAATAATCGGATTTTTTTTCGTTACTCTATGTTTGCTTTTGTGAGCATTCGTAAATTAGTCAAACCAAAAATTGCACTTAATTGTTGGTGGTGAAGGGCATATACATCACGTGACTTCAAACTCACTATGACTATGGCAGCCTCTGCGCATGCGCAAGTCTACCAAAAATTGCTCATTATGAGCCATTTCTCCTTTTGCCAAAACGTTTTTTTAAAAAATAAACTACTGCACAAAGCGTCTGTATGTGGGAAAGGGATAACGAATGAGAGGGATGGAGGAAACGTCGGATCTCATCACGAGCTATTTCTCCTATTCTCACAATATTTTCAAAAGTAGTTCTTCTGCTGCAGACTCAACGTTAAAAACACGACACCAAAAAGATAATACGATTTGTTGAATTAGTGAAGAATAACTTCGTGGTACGTATATACGAGCGAGCGAAGTTTATGTCTGGCTTTAAATATGTCTCGGTCTCGTTATATCTTCATAAAAAGGTCACATACAAGGGCGATGACCAGGAACCAGTTGGGGCTACGACTCTAGATTTTCGTCAAAGGTAGCAGCTCACTGTCAATTCGTGTCCACCCAGCACGTGGGTGGTCACGTCATGCTCTGGTAAGATTTCCATCTATATTCACTTTACCGCATTATGCCATACGATATGTTCATCATCCTAAGATGTTTTTTCATGGATAGTTAACGTTATATATACAGCTTTTTGGTGGTGAAATCGTAGATCGTTCGCCTTGATGCGGGAGATCGCAAGTTCGATTCTCGGCAGATTAAAACCAAACACTTTTAAAAACGATAGTATCGCCTGTTAACGACCTATTGAAATTCCTTCATGTTTTTTTTAAATTTTTTTGATCATGTTGTACAATAATTAAGCATAATTAAAATAAACACACAAACAACAGCCAATTAAAAGAAAACATCATGAAAAAGTTTCCCCCAAAACAATCGATCTTTGGAAACGGGAGTTCCCGTGGTTGATTATGACTGATGAAGTAGGTATGTGAAGTTGGCACGAAGTTCGATATTCGGTAATCGATATTCAGTACCGATATAAATTTCGAGCTGAAACGAATACAGAGCCAGCACCATATTTGTGAACTCAGTTCCGCATTGAAATATACGTTACCTTCATTGTTTAGCATTGATTGATTGATTGGGGTTTAACGCCGCTTTTAACAATTTCTCAGTTATATCACGGCGGCCAGTTCACCTACTCATGCATTTCCTGGTTTTCTCGCACCAGTACTCCACACAACAATCTTCCCAAGCAACTGGCTGCTTTTCCACATAGACTAAGCCCATTGGTGGAAGACGAATGACGCATGTCGCATTGACTTTTGTCAATCATCGGAAAGAAAGTTGGCCGAGCCGGGATTCGAACTCACAACCCCTGGATTGACAGCCCGCGTCGCTACCGACTGAGCTACCGGGGCTCGGCTCATTGTTTAGCAGGACGAATATCGATATGAATATAGATCTGAATGTCGAGCCAGGTCGATATTCGGGAACATGCTGATTGCGTCTTTCTGATCAAAAAGAAGCGCGAATACCGATTTGAATATAGATCTGAATATCGAGACAGGTCGATATTCTAGAAAAAAGTGATTTCGTCTTTCCGATCATGTATACGAGCGAATGCCGATTTGTAAATTTATCTGAATATCGAGACAGGTCGATATTCGGGAAAAGGATGACTTTATCTTTCTAAATCATGTAGAAGGCCGAATACCGATTTTAGTATCGATCTGAATATCGAGCCAGCTCGATATTCGGGCAAATGGTGATTTCGTCTTTCTGATAATGTATAATTGCGAATACCGATTTGAATATCGATCTGTATATCGAGCCAGGTCGATTTGTAAATTTATCTGAATATCGAGACAGGTCGATATTCGGGAAAAGGATGACTTTATCTTTCTAAATCATGTAGAAGGCCGAATACCGATTTTAGTATCGATCTGAATATCGAGCCAGCTCGATATTCGGGCAAATGGTGATTTCGTCTTTCTGATAATGTATAATTGCGAATACCGATTTGAATATCGATCTGTATATCGAGCCAGGTCGATATTCGGGAAAATGCTGATTTCGTCTCTCTGATCATGTATAAGAGCGAATACCGATTTGAATATAGATATGAATATGGAAACAGGTCGATATTCGGGAAAATGGTGATTTTGTCTTTCTGATCATGTAGAAGGCCGAATATCGATTTCAATATCAATCTAAACAGCTCTGTATTCGGGAAAATTGTGATTTCGTCTTTCTGATCATGTAGAAGAGGGGAATACCGATTTGAATATCGATCTGAATATCAAGCCAGGTGATATTCGGGAAAATGGTGATTTTGTCGTTTTGATCATATAGAAGTGCGAATACCGATTTGAATATCGATCTGATTATCGAGCAATGTCGATATTCGAGAAAACGGTGATTTTGTCTTTCTGATCATGTATAAAAGCGAATACTGATTTGAATAAAGGGCTGACTATCGAGCCAGGTCGAATTTCGGGAAAATTGTGGTTTTGTCATTTTGATCATGCATAAGAGCGAATACCGATTTGAATATAGGGTTGAATATCGAGCCAGGTCGATATCCGGGAAAATGCTGATTTCGTCTTTCTGATCATGTAGACGTGCAAATACCGATTTGAATGTCGATCTGAATATCGATGTGAATATCGAGCCAGGTCGATGTATGGGAAAATGGGGATTGCGTCTTTCTTATCATGTAGATGTGCGAATACCGATTTGAATATCGATTTGAATATCGATCTGAATATCGATCTGAATATCGAGCCACGTCGATATTCAGGAAAATGCTCATTTCGTCTTTCTGCTCATGTAGAAGTGCGAATACATATTTGAATGTCGATCTGATTATCGATCTGAATTTCCAGCTAGGTAGATATTCGGGAAGTGCTGATTTCGTCTTTCTGATCATGTAGAAGTGCCAATTCCCATTTTAATATCGATCTTAATATCGAGCCAGGTCGATATTCGGGAAAATGTTGCCTTCGTCTTTCTGAACCTGTAGAAGCACGAATACCGTTTTGAATTTAAATCAATTTAAAGCAAGGTCGATATTCGGGGAAATGGACCCATCGTCTTAAAGATGGCTCACCTTAAATCTTCCCGAAATCCCTAGCCCGTTGACGGTTGTCCGCCTTTCAAAACTAGCGTGAAATTGCGAGGTACCAGTTACTGCGCATGTCTTTTTATTTTTTTTATCTGCTGTTAAATTTTAAGAAATATTTCCGTTTTATGCTTTTATAAATGACAATTTTATGCGAGAAAGTGGTGCAGAGGTCGTCGGCCTCTCGTATAAAAGGTCCCGGGTTCGAATCCCGTGACACTTCTACATGATCAGAATGACGACTGAACCATTTTCCCGAATATGGACCTGGTCACTACAAAACAGTTAAGACATATCTTGTGATCACATCAGAGGCAAATATTTCATACAAGTTTATCAAAAATCATCAGAACCTTCATCTGTATCAAATACAGGTCAGGATCGAAACTGGGTCAATAGGTCTAATTTTGGGAAAATCTTGTGAATACAATAGTTTAGTTAACTGGTATTACAAAAAAAAAAAAAAAATGTTCTTTTGCAATTTCATTTTGGCTGGGATTTCAAATTCAGGAATCGACTTTCTTTTTTATTCAGTTTATTGGATAAATTGTCTGCTGCAGAGGCTTCAGAAAGCGTATATTTGTGGGAAAGGGTTATGTTTGCTTGTCATTATCTATTTTTGTTACCATCTAAAACATGTTTGTCATGATGCATTTAATTTATCAGGGATCAGTAAATCATATATTCATACCATTACAGTATTAGGACACTTATAACATATTTAAGTATTTATACTTTTCACATTTTTAACATAAAATTGTTTGCAGAAGATATTCGCACATTTCAGATATTTAACCCGTTACTATGTAGAGTCTTTCTGATGACATTGCTGCAGACATCTATTGAAAACATTTTGACTGAGGTAGAACTTGCTCAAGACAAGTAATTTCTACTTTTGCCACAATATTTTCTTCCCCTTTTCCAGGTATTATACCTTCATTTATAGAGATTTTTATACATATTTTGCAAAGATGTGTTCAAAGTCGTCTGCTGCAGATGTATTGTATGTGGGAAAGGGTTAATTAACAAACCATGAAACAAGCTAAAAGAAAGATGAAGCAAAATTAGATTATCTCAATTTTTACTATATTGCTTCTAAATCTTGATGTTGCGATTTTAAGTTTTAACTGAAAGGGTTAAGTAAGAATTGTAATGATAAAAACATAGTATGCAACAGTGCGGCTGGCATATTTTACCTGTTATGTTACTACATATGCATGTTTATGTTTTAAAATAAATCCTGTTTTAACCATACATGTTTCACAATTATCCTTATACACCCAGTATATTACAGTATAGATTGAACATTTCCAGGTCCCACCCCTTTCTCCATTTGCCACAATATATTGATCAACATACAAATTCCTCAGTAATTAACATTTTAAGAAATTTTGACTATTAACATGTAAATATTAGCAAATAGTCACAAATTAAGAAAGTCTGCCCCAAAAACCTGTCAATTGATAAAGATGTCTCTTTAAGATATATATGGACAAAGATTATTTATAATCGTAAAATAGACTGTCTAAAAACTCCAAAGTTTTAAAACAAACAAAAAACAGGATCAAATGCAATTATTAATTACATTTTCCAATACATGTTCAAAATAATTCGTTATCAGTACTTTCAGTACTTTGATTTTTTAATGTATTCGAATAGTCTTTTTTGTTGCTGAGCATAATTTATTGCAATAAAATACAATACCATTGTACACTACTTAAAAAAAAAACCACCAGTATTGTTCTGATTTACGTCCTACCCATATCTGGTGAAATAGGATTTTCACATCTCATGCTTGCATTCACGATTTAGGGTTACAGTTCTAAATGTGTGTTTAAGGCCAATGAATCACTACAGTCGCCCCGTGATACCTTACAAAACACGAATAATTCGATTATATGGTTTAACTAGAACCTTACCTGGAACGGATCTGCCTTTTGAAAGCTGCTGCACCATTTTCTCGATATGATTTTTATTACTGGCTCGCTATCCCAAATAAATTAGCAATCGCATTCCCTCCTTGGTACACGGGGTTATGGGGTAAGCATTATGACTGACTAGCTGATGTAACAATACAGGAAACGTCGTATACTTACACAAACAATTTGAATGCAGCGTATGACACCATACCATCAAACAAACTATTTCAGCTGATGCGGCTAACCAGAGGACTAGATAAGAGGGAGTGAACAGGTATTTCCCCCGCAATACTTCTCGTATTACTCAACCAAATCCTTTTTTGGAGGTATTCAAAAGAATCGTCTCACTGAGACGATTCATTTGAGTACCCACAACATAGGGTTTGACGGTCAAATAAGGAATTTAGAACATGAAAACATGAAAATATGCCCCTTATCTAGAGCTGCGGCTAACCACGCTTTACATAAATCAGTGGCGTCACGTACCGTAATAAAGAATATTGAATTTCGTTTGCACTCACTACATAACATCGTTTGGATGAATCAACAATGAAACTTGCTACTGTATACTCATTAACCACATACCGAATGAAGTCAGCATATTTCTCGATGTTCAAACAAGGAACTATGCCACCAATGGGTCGAGTAAGGTTCACAGCGGTCTTGTTGTAATTCCGTAGCGGCATTATTTAACCCTTTCCCACATACAAAATCTGCAGCAGACGACTTTTAAAACATACCCGAACAAATAACTGGAAACTACCTTTAACTGAAAGTATAATAATTATATAGAGTTCAAAATCATGGTGACAAAAAGAGAAATTACTCGTTTTGAGCAATTTCTCCTTTTGTCGACATATTTTCCAAAAGCCGTCTGCTGCAGAGGCACCAGAAAGCGTCTATATGCAGTCGCAACTTGACAAGTTTAAAAACATTGTGGAAAAAGAGAAAAACAGCTATATGTTTTCTATATTTTGACAAGATGTTTTAAAAGCCGTCTGCAGTAGATTTGTTGTCAAACATATACAACGTTAGCAATTTCGCCGCTGCCACACTATTTCCATCTCCATCCAATAGTTCTACTTTCATTTACATATTAAAGATACTTTAGATAGGAACATAGGATTGACAGGATGTTTTAAAAGCCGTCTGCTGCAGATTTGTTTTTACATGTATGCTATAAATGTTAAATGTCTTATGTCGCCAGCCTTGGCAGGAAGTTGCAGACTTCGTGAATCAATTCTCTGTTCGTCTTTCCGCCCGTTTGTATGTCTGTCCCACGCTTTCAATTGCTGAAAAACTGCAGACAACACATGAGTTTCGTCGATCCGAACACTCGTATTGGGTTATACAGTGAAGATTCTGATGATACTAAGCACAGGTAAATGGGCTCCTGAGAGTCTTCACTGTGCGCAGACACGTACTTTTAACACTCGTCTCATTTACATTTGAGCCGTGTCATGCATTTTGAGGGTATTATTCCATCGGCGTACATTGCATGCAGTATGGATCCATATGACCCGTTCCACGAAAAAACAACAACATTACGGACTCTGCGTAAAGTATCGATCCGGATCAGCCTAAGCATGCCGCGCAGGCTAATCCGGGCAGACACTTTTCGCCTCCTGTGGATTTTCTGTTTCAGAAATCACTACTCTATACATCTATACCCCTGAGACGGAATGTGTCGGCCGGATCAGTCTGCGCGGACTGATCTGGTCGATACATTACGCAGATGTCTAAAATAATGTTGAAAGCGGCGTAAACCCCCCCAATAAATAAATAAATAAATCTATCCCCCTGAGATGGAATGCGTCGTCCCGGATTAGCCTGCGTGGACTGCGCATGCTGATCTGGGTCGACATATTACGCAAAGTCCATAATGTTGGTTTTCTCGAGGAACGGCTGATATATAATCATTATAACAATACTAGAATTGTAGGTCCACGAACGTAACAACCTTTATGTGATCCCGCTACGGAGAAGCAATAAGACCAGTGACCCTCAGTTCCCACATACAACAAATCTTAAACTAATTTTGATAACTGTATATCAAGGAAGTCTTTGCTTTTGTTTTACAATTTTCCCTTTAGCTAATAATCTTAATTCAAAGTATTTTAACTCCATTCAATAATTATACTTACGTTTATAGAAATGTTCCAAATTCTTGCTAGATGTGTTCAGAGTCGTCTGTTGTAAAGTGTTTGTATTTTGGAAAGGTTACACGTCGTTTGTAACAGTTAACCTGTTCCATAATTATCAGTAATACATGTATTGCCTATTACAATTTTAGACAAGTCATTTGCAATGCGAACAATATGGGTAGCCAAACATGGATTTGATCAGGCGATTTCTGGATTGAACATCGTAATTGAGAGTCTCGCACCCCTCTAAGCTAACCGACATCGACTCCGACAAAAAACAATTAAAAACAAAAAGGTTAAATGTTTTTAATCTAGACAGAAAGTGTTTGATTCCTTAAATGTCATTGTGTGTACTTGTTTCCATAGTTTATAATGTGCCTATATTGGCTGCACGCAGATACCGCCAACTTTAAATACCACAATTATAGATATCCTTATAAATCACACAATATATGAGCCGTTCCGTGAGAAAACCAACATTATGGACTCTACGTAATGTATCGACCCAGATGAGCCTGCGCAGTCCGCGCAGGCTAATCCGGGCCGACACATTCCGTCTCAGGGAGATAGAGGTATAGACTAATGATTCCTGAAACAGAAAATCCACAGGAGGCGAAAAGTGTCTGTCGTGGGAAGGCTCATATAGTATTCTTTGTTGTTATTATTATGATTTCCCCCAATTTAAGACGTCACCAATAAAACACTTCGAAAAATGCAAACATGTGATACCGCCCATTTAAATATCCATATAGTATTATTTTACAAGCAGCATCCCTTTCCGTAATTAAGTGGTTAGAGTCGGGAGATCAGGGTTCGATCCCCAATCTGATCATGTCGAAGACATTAAAAACTGTAGTTTGCTTTCCCCTTTGGCGCTCATGGTTGTGGGAATAGCATAGCGGCTGATGGATCGGTGTCAGGATAAATGATACCGGTAGTACTGGTAAATTACCAAGTAAACGCCATTGTATGGCTGACTACTGTTGAAAGCGGCGGTGAACACCATACAAAAACACAAACATCTTCAACAAGCAGAAGCCGACAGGGACTTAGCTCCCTTTAGGCACTGTAGGCACGTGCCTACACATATTTTCTCAAAATGCCCCAAAATGCAGCTGCGGCGATAGACATCTGCGTAATGTATCGACCAGATCAGCCTGCGCTGTCCGCACAGACTGATCCGGCCGACACATTCCGTCTTAGGGGTATAGCTGTATAGAGTAGTGATTCCTGAAACAGAAAATCGACAGGAGGCGGAAAGTGTCTATCCGGGTTGTCATGTGTGGCATGCCTAGGCTGATCCGGGTCGATACTTTACGCATAGTCCACACTTTTAATTTTCTCACGAGACGGCCTACACATTGATTATTACAAAGCTACGCCCCTGGCCGAGTATGAGACTAATTACTTTACTTTATTTCATTACTTTATTTCCAAAAGGCTTTAAACACTTTAGCCAAATCATATAGACAGCCAGACATACATATAAAACAACTTTATCAAAGATCAATTAGCAAAACCGACGAAACATTCAACAGCTATTTTCTATAACTATTAAAGAAATGTAAACAAATAAGCATAATCAATGATCCTTTCTCATTTTGTTTGCAAAATATATATAGTAGGACCCTTAATGCACCAATCAAGTTCAATGGCATTGTAAATACAATAATAAGTTCACAAAGTAACACAGCATCTAGTAGGCTGAACCATTCTGGTTATGCAAATCCAAATTTAGAATTATTATTGAATAAGAGCTTTTGAAAAGGACACAGGTCTGTTTCATAAAGACATTCCCATAAACACCTTAAAGCCAGGTTGTTTGGTGTTTGCATACACTTCCAATTTCGAAGTTCAAATGCACTACCATTCATGCGCTGATCCTTCCTCCTTAAGTTACAAGGTCTGATTAACTCATATACCTACGCAGGGACGTTGGTTGCACTAAGTGAGTGTAATATGATCCACGCCTTTGACAATAACACGCATACCCAATGTGGATAAAGGCGTGATACTGTACATACCTCTGGCAGACGTTCAAACGACAGCGTGATATTCGGAACCAAGTAGTTTAAGTGTCAAAAGGAAGCAATTGTTGAATAAATCTGTCATAGAAAACAAGACTAACCTATTGGTAAGTAATAGTTTTCTTGATGTTTTAATTGGACCAATTTTCGGATTTAATAATTTTATTTTAATATCCTTCAAACCTCTTGATCCACACATCTGGGTACCGTTACCAACATACAATTCAGCTGGAGCACCTACGCCTTTGAAAACAGCTATGCCAAAATGTGAAAAGTTTCTGAAAAATGAAACGTTTGTTGTTGATTTTTCTCCAATATAATTGAAAGCATCATGGCTCATTATGAACGATTACTCCTTTCGCAACATTATTTTAAAAATGCATCATACGTCTGCATGTGGAAAGTGTTTACTTTCAGAGAAAGTTGTAACACGTTTCTGCAGCTAATATAACTAAACTACAACAAACGTGATAATTTATTTCAGAATATAACTTATTTCTAGATTTTGAAAGAAAGAAAAGAAGCTATTTTAATGAAATCCTGCCTAGATATCCAGTATTTTCAAGTCTTACTATATGTATTGAGAACTGTGTATTGATAACACCCCACTGAAAGCCCTATTAGTTTTGCCATCAATATACGCCGTACTTCTTCCAAGTTAACTAAGTATTTCTATCACTGTTTTCAATATACATCATGTGGCGTAATGGTAGAGCTTCGGCTTCGGACGCCGAACGTCGCGGGGTCGATCTACTGTCGGGCCATACCAAATATTTGTGTATAGTTGTAGTAATGGCTTTACATCCTTGGCGCTCATGATTTCGGGCTGGCTTGTGTTAGGATAAATGGACAAGTAGAACTGGTTATCTTCCAAGGAAACACCGTGATATAACAGGAAAGTTGTTGAAAGCGGCGTATAGAACATAAAAAACAAAATATTCAATATGCAATGGATGATTAAGGTTCGTGCATGTCCAACATCACTGCTTCACATTCTCATGTATTGCAATAGCAAAAGCATTGGGGTTTTAACGGGATAAGGTGACATTCCGAATAGTTTGGTACCCGTTGTACTATAGTAAATTAGAATTTATGGCATGAACCAGCAATGGCGACTGGATTGGTCACCTCGCCTTTTATATCGCTATCGCAGATAAAGTTTTAATAAATTAAAAATTGATTTTTGTTAACTCGTGCTTGGAAACAATATATGAGCCGTCCCGCAAGAAAACCAACATTGTGGACTCTATCAACCCGGATCAGCCTAAGCATGCCGCGCCAGCTTACCCGGATAGACACGTTTGGCCTCCTGTGGATTTTTTGTTTCAGGAATCATTATCCTATACTCTATCCACCGGATCAGTCTGCGAGGACTGCTCAGGCTGATCTGGGTCGATACATTACGCAGAGGCCATACTGTTGGTTTTCTCGCGGGACGGCTCAAATGAATAATGACGCAAACGACTTCGGTCTTTGAACGGTTAAACCGGTTTGGTCCACACAAAGATTGTCTCTATAGCTATTGGCTTGCAACATCATGTCGACAGACGCCGCCATTAAAGGTGTATGCCTGACCATATCCGATGGTAGGGGCAGGTATCTCCAGATGAAATCCCACCCGTTGCACTCACCGTTTCCAACCCGTATGAAGCCTTTCTATTGCATTGAGCGAAATTGTGTTTGTTTGGTGTTAAACGCCGTTTTCAACATTATTTCAGTGATATTTAGGTGATTCATATGTAGAATATCAGTAATGTGTAATGTGTTATCCTTACACATATGCATCACGTGTAAACCTATAACCACAACTCTGAGGAGGGAAGATCCAACTTTTTAAAGTCTTTGATATGACCAGACCGGGGATCGAACCTTGGTCGCCCGCTTTCAAGGATAACGCGAAAAAGTACGACGAAGATTGGTAGTTGTTTCAATCTTAGTATCATTATAATTGTTATTTATGTATTAAAGTTTACACTTAGAACATTCTAAACTTTAAATGGTTATACAAAAGCAAGCTACAAACGTGGAAATTCTGACCCCGCTTTCAAAGCGACACATTACTGTTATCGGTCATGTTGGAAACATCCATGTGGTTCTTCATGCACCTGCATCGCATCGTTGGTGTAGAGGTAGAGTGTCCGTCAAGAATAGGGGAGGTCGCAGTTTCGATCACCGGTCGGGCAATACCAACGGCTTTCCCTACTTGGCGCTCAGGATTGTGGGCTTAGCATTACGTCGACTCGGTGGTGTCAGGAAAAATGGACATTTAGAAGTACAATTATCTTACCCATGATATTAGCCGTCCTGAGAGAAAACCAACATTATGACCTCTGCGTAATGTATCGACCCAGATCAGCCTGCGTAGTCCGCGCAGCCTTATCCGGTCCGACACATTCCGTCTCTTGGAGATAAAGGTATTGAGTAATGACTCCTGAAACAGAAAATCCACAGAAGGCGAACAGTGTCTGTCCGGGTTAGCCTGCACGGCATGATTAGGCTAATCCGGGTCAATACTTTACGCAGAGTCCACACTGTTGGTCGCTAAAGAATCGCTAAAACCGATCCAGATTCGTTCTATTTAGATATCAAGGGCACTCTCGATGTATGTGCCATGGAGACATACCAAGTACTTGCGTATGGAATATATTGGAACGTGCAAAGCACGCGAAGTTAAAATATCATCTGTGTGAATATCAAACTTCTGACTGTTAATCTTACGCAACGTTTTTTTTGTAATGGATGTTCCGAAATTCATCTACCAATAGGACAGAGTCAGTCCTTGATCATTTAGTTTTAGAAGTGAAAGCTTAATAATCAAGGATCGACTCTTTCCTATTTGTCGGTGATTTCGCCTTTTGCCATGTTACCTTGAAACAGGATTATACGAACTCAAAATGATATCAAATAAAGGAAATACAGATATGTGAAGAAATATTACACTGACACATGGCGAGGGTGACAACGCAAATCTTAACTTTTTGCAACATATCTGTACATATCACTTTGCACGAATCTCAAAGTCCAAGATTTGTGTGCTTTGACCAACTTTTTGTCCGATGATTGACACAAGTCACGGCGTCCATCATCATTCGTCGTCCTTCAATGGACTAAAGGTGTCTTTGCGTTGTGAGGGTAGTCACCTACTTAAACATCGTGTGTGGGGGGACGTACAGGCAACACATGAATACGGTAACATTATGCCGTGATATAACTGAAATACTGGTCAAAGTGGTATAATTAACTATTTCTCCTTTACCAACAATGTTTACAACTATATTCAATATTCATAAAGATTATTTCCGTATGTATGCCTAGATGCTTTCCAAGTCGTTTGGTGCAGATTAGTTATATGTGGGAAAGTGTCATCGTCCTCTGTGTCTTTAGGAGCATATTCTAGAACGTAAAGGACGCACGTGGTAAGCAGGTGTTGTGATACCTTACACTGACACGTCTCAAAGGTGACTATAAACATATGAGTCGAATTACCAGAACACCAACATTATGGACTCTGCGTAAAGTATCGATCCTGATCAGCCTAAGCATGCCGCACAGGCTAACCCGGACAGACACTTTTTCGCCTCCTGTGGATTTTCTGTTTCAGGAATCATTACTAAGCCGGAATGTGTCGGCTGGATCAGTCTGCGCGGACAGCACAGCTGATATGGGTCGATACATTACGCAGAGTCCATACTGTTGGTTTTCTCACGGAACGGCTCATATATATATGCTACTTATTTTGAAACGAAAGACAACAAAAAAGTCACATTAAAGTATCGCATTCGTAACCAATCGTTTCTTGCTATGTTGTGCGTGGGAAAGGGTTAAATTACACAAAAACCTACAAAAAAAGTTTGCCAGTGTCGACCAAGACTGGTCCGCATGTTCCGAAAGGAAGAGCAATGTCTATAGCGAACTCTCAGAATATCTTAGTATCAGAATTGCGAACAGAGACAAAACGGACATATCTGGGTTTTAAGATATATTTGAAAGAGGCTGTCTACCGATTTCGGGTAAAAGATAATACTATGCTAAAATATACATGTACTTTGGCAAGTCGATACCTTTCGCTAAATATGAAGTTGCAAGATAGAAATAAATTCTCAATTTGAGAAATTTAAACCAGTACACGAGAAAAGGTAAAGGTTGGCATTTCTGAACAATGTAGGATCAGATCATTTAGTCAACCGGTTTAGTCTTATCAGAATCTACACAAGTAGTCGGAATCTTAAAACAAGCGTGTGTAATTAATATGTGTATATCTTGATCAGACAGTGCAGATGCACAGGCTTGAACAGGATCTATCCGTTTAACAAACTTGTATCTTTTCTCATGCACTGACTCACATTATGTCGTTATGCGTTACCAGGTAGAGTAATTATAAAGCATGAACTTTCCATACAATGTCTTTTTCTTAGATTTCAAGAAATGTTTAGAGTAATTTTCGTTGTTTGAAAACTCTGGGCCCAAAATCGCTAGAAAGTCCACTGAAAATATATCTGAAGACTCTGATGACTTTGGTTCTTCACTGTTCGTAAATCGGTCACTAAAGACGGTCTGAGAGTTAATCGTCCTTTCAGAATATGCAAACCGACAAGGGAAAACCAATATCTGCAAATGAGAGTATACGAGTACATGTAATTATAACATTGTGGCAAAAGAAAAAATAGCTCATTATGATCAATGTATTTGTCCACAACGTTTTAAAAAAGTTTTCTATTGCAAGTGCGTCAAGAGTACGTCTTTAAGTGGGAAAACGGGGGTAAAATCAGGGGCGTAGCTTTGCAATAATCAATGAATAGGCCGTCTCGTGAGAAAATCAACATTGTGGACTCTGCGTAAAGTATCGACCCGGATCAGCCTAAGCATGCCACACAGGCCTACCCGGATAGACACTTTTCGCCTCCTGTGGATTTTCTGTTTCATGAATGACTACTCTATACATCTATCCCCCTAAGATGGAATGTGTCGGCCGGATCAGTCTGCGCAGACAGCGCAGGCTGATCTGGTCGATACATTACGCAGCTGTCTATCGCCGCAGCTTTACTTTGGGGGAATTTTGAGAAAAAACGTGTAGGCACGTGCCTATAGTACCTAAAGGGAGCTAAGCCCCTGAAAATGATTCATTTAAACTTTTTTCAGGTATATCGTTTTAATGCATAAAAATCAAAGGACATACACGAAGATGGACCTGCAATTGTGGATAGTGGCCCTTCTCTTCTTACAGTACACAGGTAACCCAACTCCTCGTTTTGCAAAGAGTAATCGTTAACCCTTTCCCACTTTCTAAAACATCTGCATAACACTACTTTAACCCTTTCCCTCATACGTCAAAAGATAAAAAATCTCTATAATTGAATGGATAACCTATGACTAAAAGTGGAAAACATTGTGTCAAAAGGAGAAATTGCTCGTTTTGAGCAATTTCTTCTTTTGTCACTATGTTTTCAAAAAGCCGTCTGCTGCAGAGGTGTCAGAAAGCGTCTATATGAGGGAAAGGGTTAACAACATCTTGAGTCATGGTAAATCTCTGCAAATGAAATAGTAATTATTGCACATTGTGGTAAAAATAAAAATTACTCTGCTGCAGAGGCGTAACAAGCCTCTCTATGAGGGAAAGGCTTAACACGCTATATGTAACTTTAAACAGCAATGGCTAATCATGCTCTCCACCACTTTAAACATTATTTGTGACCAATGCACACAATGATTAGACTGCATATTCGTGCGGTCTAATATTGGCCTACATTAGTTGCTACCCATTTATCTTTTTTTCAAAAATAAAGTCTACTCAATACAAAATTCAGTAGTAAATGGGTTTAATAGTATTTACATATTAATTCCAGATAATGAAAAAGATTAGACAGCAGGATTTATTTGGTTTATTTATTTGTTTGTATGGTGTTTAACGGCGCTTCCAACAGTATTTCAGTCATAGCGCGGCGAATTCTGGGTAAATTTACAGTTCTGCTGGTGAGCTTATCGTCTTAGTCGTATTAAAAAACAACCGCAAGCCTGAGCATCTAAGAGAGAAGCAATTGCTAGAATTTGTAAATTCATTAATTTGACTCGACATGGAATGGAACCCCGGTCTCCCGCTGTATCACCTAGTCCGTATTTGTCCCTGTATAATTTGAGCCGTCCCATGAGAAAACTGGCAGTGTGGACTCTGAGTAAAGTATCGACCCGGATCAGTCTAAGCATGCCGCGCAGTCTAGCCCGGACGGACACTTTTCGCCTCCTCCGGAATTTCTGATTCGGGAATCATTACTCTATACCTCTATCCCCATGAGACGGACTGTTATCCTCTTGATTCAATCAGACCAAATAAAAAGGTCGCCTCGGATTGACCCTATTCATTTAAACATTCTATACAATCTTAGCAATCACCCGTTCTCCATGTCGATTATGTATATGAGTTTTCTCCCTTATTGATACCTAGCAACATCATAGGCGACAGGAGCAGAGTCAGAAGATTATGTTATCAATATATAGATGGGGGTTTTGGTTCGGACTGGAATATGTTTTTTTTTGTCATTTTGCAAAGATAATCATAAAAAAAAAAAAAAAATCGAAATGAACGTGTAATTTGACACCGCAAAAACTGAGTACAATGAAACGCTATCTCTCAATGTCCTATCTTGTCACCCGTCAATGTGAAATGGAATATTTGAGAAAATGCGTCGATATTTTAACTCTTTCAGCGCCGAATTGTTTAAAGTAGACTCTTCCATGTTCAAAATCGGGCGTCTCCATTTCTCATGGAATTAAAGTTTGGACTATTTTGATAACTAAAAGGCAAACAATGCTGATTTCAGGTGAGACAGCTCGTTACGAGCTGACTCACCTGAATCAGTATTGTTTGCAAAAACCTCAATATTGCCTTTGGCGCTGAAAGAGTTAAACAAAATGTTTTATTGCAACGTCAAACATCAATCAATTTACTGTAGGTATCTTTATTAAAGCATCGACTTAGCATGGCACTCAGCCATTAATAGAAATGTCGACCTTGAAAGCATCACAATGAGCAATGGTTTTATTTTCGCACAATGTTTCCAAAAGTCGTCTACTAGGGATTAACCACAAATACTCTGTATATGGTAACGGTGTTTGTTTTACCCTTTCCAGCGACCTTTTCATCGCATCTACAAAAGACGAACATGAAAACAGTGTTGCAAAAGGAGACATTGTTTATGATGCGTAATTTCTCATTTTGCAATGGATATGTCGTTTGAAAAAAGCGTAGCAGCAGTTCTGATTACTGATCAGAGCACTCACAACTTATGTCGTGCTATTTATTTTCTTGATATAAATTCAACACTGGCATGCTATTCATAATACACACGTAATCCCAAATAAATTGCGAAGCTGTTGTTGTTGTTCTCTGGGGTTGTTTATCCCCGCGATCGGCTATATAGCCATTTGGCGAGCAGCTATCGTTTAGTCTTTAGGGTTTTATTTATTTTTATCTTATTATACGGATCATTATTGCGCAGATCATCTTTTCATTCAATTATTATTCTATGATAGGGTGGGAGTGATTTATAGATAATATGTTTTACATACGTCCGAATATCCATCTTTTCAAAAGTCTCATGAACATTAACACTTCGAATTTTGTGAAATATCGTAAATTTTGCACATTCATAAAGGCAAGCATAAATAAGTATAAGAGGTAACATGATTTCTTTTGAGTATTCCCCCCTTTTCAGGTACTTTATTTGATTCTCCAGTCTATATTGTATTGTTAAATATGCTAAATTTTGTGTTTGTTTGGTACGCCTCGTTTATATATGTTTAAAATATATGTATACAATATATTATATTTAATAAAACTTGAAAACTTGAGTGGGGTATACAAACATATTTGTTCTGTTTTTGTAAATTGCATACCGAGGGCTTGGTGTGAAACGGTTGTAACTAAAAACCTATTTTGAAAACCCGGATTTAGGGGCGATCTTGACCCCTTTGTAAACAATGCAAATTTAGGTGCCATTACTCAGAACGAGCAATGGCACCTAAATTTCCATTGTTTACCAAGAAAAAATATTTAACGCTTATAAGGACTTTATGGCAAGGTGATTAACCTTGGTAAAAAAATACCAATGTTAGTTACAACCGTTTCACACAAAGCCCTCGATACGTTCTTTCTGACTATACGGTTGCGAAGCTGTCAACACGTTAATCAATTAAAGTGTAAATCGAGAGATCTCTGGAAGACGTCGAAAATTCGAAGTAATTTATGCGTCCTTTTCGATTATCTTCTAGGTATCATGGCTCAACAGGAATGTCCTAGCATACTAACTTGTGCAGCATGTGGTGACGGGGAGACCGGACTGTGCTCAGAATGTTTACCTGGGTACTGGGGTACCGTATGTGAAAATGAATGCGGTGTACCAAACTGCAACACAACATCATGTGACAAAACCACAGGGAACTGTCTGAACGGCTGTAAGGACGGTTATTGGGGAGATGATTGCTCACAGACATGTAATGTAACGAATTGTGCTGTACCACAGTGCGACATGAACTATGGGTATTGTATCGGATGCTTACGCGGTAGGTGGGGCCAAGATTGTAGCTTATTATGTAATCAGGGACTCTGTGACGAGTACAATTGTTCCCAACTTAACGGCGAAATTTGGTGCAATAGCTGTCCGACAGGTTACTGGGAAACGGACTGCACGAAGCAGTGTCATGCAGAATGTGTAAATGGTTGTGACATGGTCACGGGTTCGTGTAACCAATGCTATGCTATAAAATGGGGCGATGAATGCACCAATTTTTGTCATGAGAATTGTGAATGGAGTTGCGATATCATCACAGGAATATGTGATAAGTGTCTTTATCATTATTGGGGATCATCCTGTAACTTAACATGTGATGAACGGTGTTCTTCTGGCATATGCGATCAAAACACAGGGTATTGTGATAGTTGTCCTGCCGGCATGTGGGGTCTAAACTGTAACGAGACTTGTACTGGTAACTGTAAATGTGATATGCATAATGGAAACTGTTCGGAATGTTTAGTAGGGTACTGGGGTGAGACGTGCGAAAAAAGTTGTTACGTGAAGTGTGATGGTGCATGTGATAAACTAACCGGAGAGTGTGACGCATGCATGCCTGGTACAGCTAGCAGACTATGTGATTGGCAGTGTGATGATTCATGTCTTGGTACATGCGATAGGTTTAATTTCCGGTGTGATTTATGTCGGCCAGGTTCATGGGGTGACCAATGCCAGAATTCGTGTAGCGTTAATTGTCCAGACCTAGCTTGTCGGAAGGATAATGGTCACTGTGATGCATGCATGTCAGGATATCGGGGTTTTGATTGTTCGATGAAATGTAGTCGGCAATGTGATTGTGGTCAGTATACTGATAAATGTGTCACATGTCAAGAAGGGAAGTGGGGTTATAGGTGTGAAGAAAACTGTAACAACTGTGCGTCCAAGTGTTCACTTGATTCAGGTATTTGTTTCGAATGTAAAGATGGTTGGTACGGAAAATACTGTACCCGACAGTGTGGCTCTCACTGTGAATCCGGGTGCGATAGAAGCACAGGAGAATGTACAGCATGTACTGAACATTTATACGGGCAAAATTGTTCCATTCCCTGTGCCGAAGGGTGTGCGACATGTAACAGAACTGACGGTGCGTGCATGGTTTGTAAATCGGACAGATACGGTGAACAGTGTTCTAGCTCATGCAACGTTGATGAGATAATTTCTTCTACTAATACGACGTGCATCGAACCAGTATGTGATCCTCAGTCAGGGGTCTTATGTTCGAGTTGTAAGCCCGGTTATTGGGGAAACGATTGTCAAAATAACTGTACGGCTAAATGCGTCGATGGTGCTTGCTTTCAGAACAACGGTACTTGTGTATCGTGTCGCGGTGGCTGGTTTGGACCTCTTTGTACTCAGTATTGTGAGACTGACCGGTGTACAGATCGTAAATGTGACATTGAGACAGGAACATGTTTGGAATGTCGTGAAGGGTTTTGGGGCGAGACATGTAACTCTTCATGTATACACCAGAACAGTGTAACTTGTTCTAGGACTGACGGATCTGCTTTAGCGTGTAAAAATGGATTTTATGGATCAGATTGCTCGACCGTATGTCAAGTAGAACACTGTTCCGATTTCATGTGTGACAAGACCACAGGAAAGTGTGAGTCATGTTATAAGGGATTTTGGGGAGAAGGCTGTGAACACAAATGCAGTGAGGGTTGCATTGAGTGTTCTAAAACAGATGGTGGCTGTTTCGAGTGTAAAGTTACTCTTACGGGATCAACGTGTCAAGACAATTGCAGTGACGGATGCCTTGACGGATGTTCAATGACCACATTGGGGTGTTATTCGTGCCGGGACGGTTATGCTGGAATGTACTGCAACGAGTCGTGTTCCCTCGACAAATGTGCTAAATGTGGCCAGTATTCCAAACAATGCAAATCGTGCGTGCCTGGGATTTGGGGATACGGTTGTGATAAAACATGCATTGACGAGAATTGTGCGTCGTGTGATCGTTCAAGCGGACTCTGTTTACAATGTACACCGGGAGCTTGGGGAAATGAATGTACGAGAACCTGTGACAGCGGTTGCTCCTGTTGTAGTAAAGACACGGGTCAATGCGAGCCGTGCGCACTGTCAATGGCAGAAGAAACGGATGCTGAAGATAAAGGTATGGTTGCATCTGATTCACTGAAATACAGAGGATTTGCGATAACATTAACATGTGATTATTCGTACACTTTGTTTACTTCGAATCAATTGCAGGAACGGATCGACGTAGTAGCAGTACTGCTTGCTTAGAAGAGCAATCAGAACTGCTGTTGTGCATATGTCTTGATATGAATGTATCAATAGCTTGCTTTCTATAAATAACATAAAAGTATAAATGATTTACGAAACTGAAAGAAGATTACTATGTGAATTCCGTATAAATCGAGGGATCTATTGAACACGTCGATAACTCTAAGTAATATATTTGAGCCGTTTCACGAGAAACCCAGCATTATCGACTCTGCGTAATGTATTGACCCAGATCAGCCTTCGCTGACCGCGCATGCTAATCCAGGTCGACACATTCCGTCTCAGGGGGATAGAGATATAGAGTAATGATTCCTGAAAGAGAAAATCCACAGGAGGCGAAAAATGTTTGCCTGGATTAGCCTGCGCGGTATGTTTAGGCTTATCCGGGTAGATACTTTATGCAGAGTCCACAATGTTGGTTTTCTCGTGAAACGGCTCATTTGTCCGTTTCCTCTCCGGGTTAAGTTATCGTAGGTTCAATGTACCTTATAGCAAAATCTTCACAATAATCTTCTGCACAATGCATTTTAAACGCACACAGTTCAAATATGTCAGATACTGTTTCGATTGTCAAATGAAAACTGTTTAGAAAAAAGAAGACTTGATAGGAAGCATGTCGGTAATGTTTGTGGTGAATCATTTTATTTAATGGATCAAATGAGATTCCAATATATGTTTTGTTCTTTGCCTACAGTTTATGCCAGTTTAAGCAATACTAGTTTCATGACAACGTGTTTCACCGCATTCTTATACGTTTTTCTTGTTTTGTAGATTCCGTGAGTATATTAACTGTTGCTGCTGCTGCCGTTTTGTCACTAGCCTTAATCGTTATTTCCGCCATTATCATGTGCTGCATTATCGCAATGAGAAACAAGAGGTAATATTTTTTCTCAAAATTGTCTGCTGCATATTTGATGTCTTAAGAGCTTTTTTTTCTCTTCTTTTACAACTTTTAAAAAACAGAAAGTAAATGATGTTCAGAAAATGAGTTAGTGCCCTTAAAGTAAGTGGTTAGTAATGCAACTATCTAGTGTATACGTATGTTAACTTATATATGAACTCATTTAACCCTTTCACAGTTACAGCAATTCTACAGCAGACGACTTCGATAACATCTAGGTAAAATATGGTAAATCTCTATAAACGAGCCGTTCCACGTTAAAACCAACAGTATTGCCTCTGCGTAGCATATCGACCCAGATCAGCCTGCGCAATCCGCGCAGGCTAATCTAGGCCGACACATTCCGTCTCAGATGGAAAGAGGTATAGAGTAATGATTCCTGAAAGGCGAAAAGTGTCTGGAGGGTTAGCCTGCGCGGCATGCTAAGGTTGATCCGGGTCGATCCTTCACGCAGAGTCGACAAGTTGGTTTACTCGGGGCTCAAATGTTGTATTGTATTGTACAAATAGCGAACCTGATTTGTTTCATATTTGGGTTTCCATAAATGCATATCAATCTATCATACGTGTTATACGGTTGTAAGGAAAACAAGTTCGTTTTTTTCCAGTGACGTTGAAAAAAAAACTATTGCTGTTCGAAGAAAACTTCCGTCAGCGAAATCCGTGAACGGGGGTCTATTTGACATTGAGAAACGTCACAGTGACGTCAATCCGATAGGGGAGACAGGGTATGCTCGCCCTAATACCATTCCCGAGAGGGACGAGGATGATTCGGAATACTGTAATGTTAATTTAGATGGTAAGTCCGATGTTTACCCCCATCCACCCCTTTCCAGTATGCGGATGCATCTGCAGCAGACGACTTCAGAAAAAAAAAAAATGGTGGCAAACTTGATGAGAAAATTGATCATGATGAGGAATTTCTGTTTTCGCTGTATTGTTTTCAATACATGTCCTTTTCAATAATTGTACTTTCATTTATAGAGATTTTCAACATTGTACCTCAATGATTTCTAAAGTCGTCTGCTACAGCTTTTTTGGGGGGAAAGATTTGATTACAGCGAGTTCAAGTATACATATAACAGTTTAGCACATTTTCCCCAAATGTATAAATTAACGTAGATATGTTGCCGTTTTTCACAATATAATGTTTGCCTTATACCAGAAACAGATTTATTGTTTGGTGTTTTACGCCGTTTTCAACAAGTTATGTCAGGGTGTTTCCTTGATAAGTTACCAGTTACCAGTACTACTGGTACATTTATCCTAATACCAGCCAGTCAGACGTTATGCTAACCCCGCAACCCTGAGCGCCAAGGAGGGCAGCCATTGCTACCATTTTAAAGTTTTTGGTATGACCCGACCGGGGATCGACCCAACGACCTACCGCATCCGAGTCGGACGCTCTACCACTTAACCAGCAAGATGGTCTTACCACAAACAGTTGACAATCATTGGATAAATAAATAATTACTCAACATGTATACATCGAACATCTACTGTAAATAAGATCTTTTAAATATATACCCCAGAAACTATTGTTTTCAAAAGCCATCGAATTATTTCTTTAAATAAGACATTTTAGATGTACACCTCAGAAACCATTGTTAGCTTTCGAACATTTTATAAGATATTTTAGATTTATACCCCAGAAACCATTGTTTTCAAAAGTCATCGAACTAACTCTTTATGTAAATAAGATATTTTAAATATATACCTCAGAAACCATTATTTTCAAAAGCCATCGAACTATTTATGTAAATAAGATATTTTAAATATATACCCCAGGAACCATAGTTTTCAAAAGCCTTCGAACTATTATAAAGTTAACTCCACAAACGACCGTTGAAGCAGTGAAATTTACTAGTGATTGGATTTGAATTTTCTTAACATTGACGTATAGGACCATGGGGGTCGGGTTTTTTGTGCAATATGCTGTTTCGTTATATGTATGATTGGTCATACAACATGTCACTTTAACCCTCTCTACATATAAAAAAACGTTTTGACGCATTTGTAGCGACGACTTTTGAAAATATTGTTTTTTCAACTTTACTCAATAACTATACTTTCTTTTCATCTTGAAAGATTTCCAGATGGTTTCAAAGTCGTCTGCTGCAGAGTTGTTGTAAGTGGAAAATGATTTATTAAATATTTGCTTAATGACTTACTTATTGTATACATCCTCGCTCTTCACAATGTATCGTATATATCTCGTTATAGGTGGTAGCAAGATAGGTGCAAATCTATTCGGTGCAAATCCGAAGGACAATAACACGTCGGACGTAAGAAATGTCTCAAAACCAGAGTCACCAGCGGCCTACACGAATGTTGAAATAGGTAAACGCGATTATATTATAACTTCTTACTCGGACCGCCTAGGTGATGTAGTGGTAGAGCGTCAGCCAAGTAGCGGGAGGTCGTATGTTCGATACTCAGCCGGGTCATACCAAAGACATTACAAATGGTAGTAATGGCTGCCCTCCTTGGCGCTCAGGTTGTCGGGGTTAGCATCACGACTGATTGTCTGGTGTCAGGATAAATGGACCAGTAGTACTGATAACTTACCCAGGAAACGCCATGATATAACTGAACAAGTGTTGAGAGCGGCGTAAAACATTAAACAATCAACTCTTGTTACTCAGTTTTTCATACAACAAAGCTGCAGCAGACAACTTTTAAACCATCTCGGCATCTTATACTTGATAAATCTCTGTAAATAAAAATGTTATTGAATAGAGTTGTAAAATATTGTGGCAAGTGGAGAAGTTGTTCTTCATGCAAACCTTGTGACAAAAGGAGTAATTGTTCATCATAAGTAATTGCTCCAAATTATTGGGCCAATGTTCTAGAAAGAAATAACCCATTTAAATAAGCGTGACAGAGCAGCGATAACTGGTGAGTGTTCCGAATAAATGCTTATCTAAATATACAAGGTCAATTTTAGATAACCTTTATGCGATGTCGTCAGATCCACTATACGTACAGAGAAGTGTCTGGTTTGAATGAGATTGTACGGAAAAGAACATGAGATAGGAATGTCGTTTTTCGACTGAAAAATGTGTTATAATACGACTAGAGCAGAACATCATATAAGCGTGTCTCTAGTTAACCCTTTCCCCTCATATAGACGCTTTATGACGCCTCTGCAGCAGACGGATTTTTGAAAACATAGTGACAAAAGAAGAAATTGCTCAAAACGAGCAATTTCTCCTTTTATCACAATGTTTTCCACTTTTAGTCATAGGTTATCCATTCAATTATAGAGAGTTTCCATTATGTTCAAAGTCGTCTGCTGCAGAATTATCGTATGAGGGAAAGGGTTAACACAATGAAATACCACTTATACACAATATTTAATCGATTCTGTCGATTCCCGTTAGCTCAATCACTGGCGACGCGGGCTGTAAATTCAGGGGTTGTCAGTTCGAACTCCACTTATACGAACATTCTTTTCGACGTTTGATAAGAGTCAATGCGACTAGCGTCATTTGTCTTCCACCAACCGTCAATGTGGAAAAGAAAGCAGGCGGAAAGACTGTTGTGTGGAGTACCATTATGAAAAGGCCATGAAATACATTGGTAGGTGAACTAGCCGATGTGAAAGATAGACACTTTGTTAAATACTGCATAATCCGCTGTGGTCGAGTGGTTAGCGTCGGGGATTCCGGGATCGATCCCCAGTCACGGCACTACGGTCATGGTGGAGTGCCCTTGGGCAAGGCACATTTTCTAGCTGAAATTTGTTTAAAGCGGCGTAAAACCCCAATAAATAAATAAATAAATGAATCGTTTTAGGTAACAGTAACAAGGTCAGCATAAAGAGCAACGACGGCACGACCGATCGACCAGGGTTTTATACTAATGTGAATATAACCTCAACCGCACCAGGTATGACTATTCACAATCATACCAAACACCTTTAACCCTTTCCCACATACAACAAATCTGCAGCAGACGACTTTGAAAACATATCCGTAAAACATCGGAAACTCCCTTTAAATGAAAGTACAATAATTGAATAGAGTTGAGAACATGATGACCAAAGGAGGAATTGCTCGTTTTGAGCAATTTCTTCTTTTGTCGCCATGTCTTCAAAAAGCTGCCTGCTGCAAAGGCGTCAGAAAGCGTCTATATTATGGAAAGGGTTAGACAAATGGTAGTGAAGGCTTTTCCTCCTTCTCGCTCAGGATTCGAATCCTGTTATGAGCAGGGTCTATTATTTAGATTTGTCCACTTAACCCTTTTGCACATGCAGACGCATTTTGACGACTTTTGAAAACGTTGTGGCTGAAGGTGAAATTGCTTATGATGAGCAATTTCTCCTTTGGCCACAATATTTTCAACTTTATTACCAATTTAGCTATCTTTTATGGAGATATTTCAGGTTTTTGTCACGATGTTTGCAGATTTGCTGTATGTGGGGAAAGGGTTAAATAAACTGTTAAAAGCAGATATCACGTGGTTAATTTTAACTGAAGCTTGTTACGCAATCTACTTAAAATAAATACTTATAATACTTAAAATATAATATATTTAAACTCGTGGATCTAGTTTGGTACTGTGCCGTTAGAAAATTTAGAAATTTCTAAACGAATCTTACAAACAGAATTCAATGGACCCCAATTCAGATCATTATACTCATGTATCACAACTACCCCCATGGTTCTTTGATTTTGATGGGGTACTGCTTATTAACACTTATCTGGATAAATTTCGGCAACTTGTACAAACCGCTCATGATGTTTGGACAATTTCGTACATCTATTGAATAAAATGTGCAAGTATTTGACTAGAGTTGCGCTTCCTTGTTGACACATGTTGTATTTGGTCGAGTATGATTTGATAAGCAAATGTTGTCTAAAGTTATCCCTTTCCTGCACACATTCCCTTTCTGACGCATGTACAGCAATTTAGTTTTGATGCTCGTCGTGAGCAAATTTCTCTTTTACAACTGTGTTTTCAATTCTATTCAATAACTATACTTTCATTTATAAATATTCTCGATATTTCTTCCTATATAATGTCCAATTCGTCTGCTGCAGATTAGTTGTATGTGGGAAAGGAATAAGATCGTGTACGTTAGGTAAAAAGTTTATCTGATTATGTAGATAGAAGTCAGTAACTAAATGGATTACGTATATAGCCATTTACAGACACGTTTAATAAAAGTCGATCCTGCCAATATTTATTTCTGTATGCGTTTCAGTATCAAAACCGAAACCAGACATTCCAAACATCGACCCCGGCCAACAGACCTATACGAACGTGAACGAAAACAGTGAGGAAAAAGAAATCCTAACACCACACGCGTATGAAGAGCTGAATTTCGACACCGTCAGTGCCATGTATACTGAAATAAAGGAGTAGGGCATTCGTGTAGACAGTCCAGTCCGTAAGCTGCATTCAAACAGACGTCGGCCAGTTCATCTTACCTGTGTTACCTGGCTTTCCCGCATACGTACACCATGCAACATCTTTCACGGCCACTGTGGCTGTAGCCGAGCCCCGGTAGATCAGTCGGTAACGACGCGGGCTGTCAATCCATGGGTTGTGAGTTAGATTCCTTACCTCGTCCAACATTATTTACAAAGTTTGGCAAAAGTCACTGTGACAAGCGTCATTCGTTTTTCACCAATGGGCTAACAGTCTATGTGGAAAAGCAGCCATTTGCATGGAAAGACTGTTGTATGGAGTACTGGTGTGAGCTAGCCAGGAAACACATGAGAATGTGAACTGGTCACCGTGATATGACTGAACACTTGTTTCTTGAAAACTACGTTAAACCCCCAATCAATCAACCACGGCCACTGTCTTCATTCCCGGATAGACTATTCAACCCATTGGTAGAAGACGAATGACTTAAGTCACAATGTGTATTTTGCAATCGATGTAAAGAATTAATGACAAAGGCAGGATCAGCACTTACGACCCTTGGACTGTTAGCTATCACGGCTCGACTCTCATAACAAAGGGGACAGTCTCACCAGACTCGGTCAAACCACTTACACTTATATAGAATTATAGTCATATAATTTCATTTTCATATCATGATGCTGTGACAGGATAACATAATTGTGCGAAAAGGGTACAAGATGGGATTTCTGAACGGTGTAGCTTCAGATTAGCCTGTATACATCCTCAGTCTTGTCACAATCTACACAGGTTGATAGAAGATTCTGACAGTGTAACTCTAGATCAAACTTTGCTGATACAAAAGTTGATAGAAGCTTCTAACACGACATTTGTAAACAGCGTAGATCTTGATCAAACTGTGCTGGTACACAAGTTGGTAGAAGCTTCCAACTCGACATTTCTAAACAGTGTAGATTTTGATCAAACTGTGCTGGTACACAAGTTGATAGAAGCTTCTAACACGACATTTGTAATCAATGTAGATCTTGATCAAACTGTGCTGGTACACAAGTTGATAGAAGCTTCTAACGGGACATTTGTAAACAATGTAGATCGTGATCAAACTGTGCTGCTACAGCTTCTAACACGACATTTGTCAACAATGTAGATATTGATCAAACTGTGCTGCTACAGCTTCTAACACGACATTTGTCAACAATGTAGATCTTGATCAAACTGTGCTGCTACAGCTTCTAACACGACATTTGTCAACAATGTAGATCTTGATCAAACTGTGCTGATACACACGTTTTTTTTGTATACGTATTATTCACAATGGCAACAGTGTTCATTTTACTCATGGACGGATTCATTTCATTAACGTCAAGTATGGAATGCCTTTACTGTCTTAACCCTTTCCCTCATATAGACGCTTTCTGACGCCTCTGCAGCAGACGGATTTTTGAAAACATAGTGACAAAAGAAGAAATTGCACAAAACGTGCAATTTCTCCTTTTGCCACAATGTTTTCCACTTTTTGTCATAGGTTAATTAATTAACATCTCCATAATCAATTATGGAGATTTTCTATGTTTTGACAAAATACGTTCAAAGTCGTCTGCTGCAGAATTGTCGTATGAGGGAAAGGGTTAATATGTTGTATTGTGTTATAGGCAGTACATTCTCATGTACACGAGGTACACATTGCATTTGATATGGTACATTTTGCACGATATGCAGTGCCTTTTCTGTTATATATGGTTGTTATTTAATAATATGCAATGCCAAATTGTGAAGATACAGTAGAACAACCATTATATGGTGTGCGAACAACGTCACATGCAATACAAACAACATTATATGCAGTTCAAATGACATTATATGCAGTTAGTGTTTCGAAACATGTAGTGGTAATTTGATTATATGCAGTAGTTTTACCATTATATGCGGTGCATTCTTCATTACGATGATCATGCTTTCCGGCATTCTCCGGAATAATTTTCGGAAAATACCGAGTATGACACCACATGTATCGAAAGACTTACTGCATTTAATGTCATTTGCACTGAAAATAATGTTATTTGTATTGCATATGACAATGTACCATGTCAAATGAAATATGTACCACGTATATTCATGAAAATGTACTGCGTATAATACAATACAATATATTAAGACAGTAAAGGCGTTCCATAGTCAAGTGTGAATAATTTACGGCTTTACCTCATGTGAGGATTTTATCGTCGACTGCTTTGCATACATATGAGGAATTATTTTTAACAGCTGTTAAATGTTGATGTATAGCTTTGGAACTGAGTTGAAAACAGTATGGAAAAGGGAAAAGAATGCTCCTTTCGAACAATTCTCCCATGTTAAAGAGAAAACGGTTTAAAAGTCGAATGTTTGAAAAGAGTTCCACTTATCAGTGAGTGGGACAGATAAGAAGGCAATATTCTTCAGTCCATAATGACACGGGGTTTTTAATCTTTCTCAAATGCATACGCCTCTGAAGTCGACGAATTTTGAAAACAGTGTGGTAATAGGATACATTACTCGTAACTCTTTCAGCGCCCAAGGCAATACTGAGGTTTTTGAAAACAATACTGATTCAGGCGAGTCAGCTCGTAACGAGCTGTCTCACTTGAAACCAGCACTGTCTGCCTTTTAGTTATCAAAATAGTCAAAACTTTGATTACATGAGAAATGATGACGCCCGATCTTGAACATGGAAGAGTCTACTTTAAACAATTCGGCTCCGAAAGAGTTAATGAGCAATCTCTCCTATTACCACATTATCTTCAACTTTATTCAATAAGTGTAATTTTTTTCCATAATTTCGCCTAGATGTAATCAAGGTCGCCTGCTGTGGATTCTTTGTAAGGGGGAAAGAGTTAAATGATAAGGAAGAAACGTTCTTTGAAACATTGTTTGTTTCCACGTACAGAGGCCATTGTCAAGGTTTTGGAGATAAATTTATTACGTAATGCGTACTTTCAGGAACTAAAAAGAGCACGTTGTAACTGTTTGGTCTGCGACCTTCACCCTATGCCGGGATTGGCATTCAATAATATCTGGCAACAACAAATTTGCCCTAATCCGTAGTTTGCTAAATGCCATCTTTTATCTTTTTCAATGCTTTTTTTATCAAATGGAATTGCATTTGTAAGAATCTGAATCCTCTTCTAGTAATATCAAGACACCATGTATACATAAGTTGAGCTTTCCCACACTGAAGAGCTTAAGCTCTACACTTATGGCACAGGCTTTCCAAAATCTATTCCAGCAGTCAAAGGGTTTAATGACATGTGCGTATAAGACTCCCGTCCGAACAATATAGATGAGGAACAGCCTGTATAACTGTACAGTCTAATCCTGGTCTACAGTGATCGCTACTCAATCTGCTCGTTAATCAATAGGTTACGTGCGAAATACCTTGTTAACCCTTTCCCTCATATAGACGCTTTATGACTCCTCTTCAGCAGACGGCTTTTTGAAAACATAGTGACAAAAGAAGAAATTGCACAAAACGTGCAATTTCTCCTTTTGCCACAATGTTTTCCACTTTTTGTCATAGGTTATCCATTCAGTTATAGAGATTTTCCATTTGTTGACAAAATATGTTCAAAGTCGTCTGCTGCAGAATTGTCGTATGAGGGAAAGGGTTAAAAGCATTGGAGATTCTTATTCATAAGGCTTTTTCCGACCGTTCGACATCTGTAAACAATTTTAATCTTGTAAAGGTTTAAACAAAAAAGAGTTAACCCTTTCCCTCATATAGACGCTTTCTGACGCCTCTGCAGCAGACGGCTATTTGAAAACATAGTGACAAAAGAAGAAATTGCACAAAACGTGCAATTTCTCCTTTTGCCACAATGTTTTCCACTTTTAGTCATAGGTTATCCATTCAATTATAGAGATTTTCTATTTTTTGATAAAATACGTTCAAAGTCGTCTGCTGCAGAATTGTCGTATGAGGGAAAGGGTTAAAAGCATTGGAGATTCTTATTCATAAGGCTTTTTCCGACCGTTCGACATCTGTAAACAATTTTAATCTTGTAAAGGTTTAAACAAAAAAGAGTTAACCCTTTCCCTCATATAGACGCTTTCTGACGCCTCTGCAGCAGACGGCTATTTGAAAACATAGTGACAAAAGAAGAAATTGCACAAAACGTGCAATTTCTCATTTTGACACAATGTTTTCCACTTTTAGTCATAGGTTATCCATTCAATTATAGAGATTTTCTATTTTTTGATAAAATACGTTCAAAGTCGTCTGCTGCAGAATTGTCGTATGAGGGAAAGGGTTAAAAGCATTGGAGATTCTTATTCATAAGGCTTTTTCCGACCGTTCGACATCTGTAAACAATTTTAATCTTGTAAAGGTTTAAACAAAAAAGAGTTAACCCTTTCCCTCATATAGACGCTTTCTGACGCCTCTGCAGCAGACGGCTATTTGAAAACATAGTGACAAAAGAAGAAATTGCACAAAACGTGCAATTTCTCATTTTGACACAATGTTTTCCACTTTTAGTCATAGGTTATCCATTCAATTATAGAGATTTTCTATTTTTTGATAAAATACGTTCAAAGTCGTCTGCTGCAGAATTGTCGTATGAGGGAAAGGGTTAAGAAAGATTAAAAAGAGCCTCGTTCTAGCAAAACCAACCACAATGAGCTTGCTGCGTCAAGTGTAGTACCTGATTTACATGCGCATAGATAGCGTGAATGTGCACACGGATCTTTATCTACACTTGTCTCAAAAACCCTTACGTTGGTTTCCCTGCACTAGGTTTTACACATCTTGAGAAGACGTCTTTTGAAAACATTGCCATAAGAAGAGAAATGTGCTCATTATGTGCAATTTCTCTTTTTACCACTATATTTTTAACTGTATTGAAAAACAATCAAAAAATCATTCAGTAAATGATTTTCAATACTTTTGCCCAGATGTGTTCAAAGACGTCTACTGCAGATGTGTTGTATGTTGGATAGGTTTAATCAAACGTCACTCGTTCAAACACGAATTATTAATTTGACACACAGATGGCTAATTTATAACCGGCAAAAAAGGCAACCTTGTGAATGACTTGAATAATTCACAATAATTGACTGAATAATTCATTGTAAATATGTATCTGTTATTACTTATTGTATTATGACATGCGTGTGTTTTTATCAATCGCTGCAAAGCGTATTCTCATTAATTAAATACATATAATTTTGATAAAAGTACATGTACGCAGTGAAAGCCGTATGACAAACTGTTTTACTATGTGTTCGTTGAAACGATATCTCTATAACATGGAGCAACATCTCTCATTACAGTACAGAGACACCTCTACATGTACCGCTTAGTGTTAATCCGAAGAATTTCATAACAATCTTCAAACAAAAACTAATTGACAATTTTATCCAACAGTGGTCAAGTGATCTGAGAGAAAATAAGGTGCTAACTTTATATAAAGAAATTAAGCCTGACTTCGAATACGAGCACTACTTAGATTTGATAAGTTTGAAATCAGACAGGAAAGTAATTGTGCAAATTCGCCTATCTGCTCATAATCTACACATACAGACTGGTCGATATGGGACAGGCAGGGTGGAGAGAAACCAACGACTTTGTAAAATATGTAATAATGGCGACATAGAAGATGAATTTCATTTTATTCTTACTTGTAATGTATATAAAGTAATTAGGAAAAGATATTTAAATAACCATTTCATTGATAGACCTAGTGTACACAAACTGTGTGAATTGTTATGTTCTACGGACCTGATCAGTTATATTAAATGCGCTCTTGTGATAAGAAACTACTTATATACATGAAGTGTTTAATTATTCTCTATTAACAAATTCTGTAAATAAATGTATGTTGTAATATAACTATAGGTGCTACCTATTTACGAAAAAAAAAAACGCAAGATAATTATAAACAAAAAATAAAGAGCATACTTTGGCCATAAAAAAGGATTTATAAGTAATTGACTAGACAATAATAATGTTAATGTCATGTTGCTTGTATTATTAAAACATATTTGGAATTCGTATTGCTGTTGTCTATTATTTGAACAGAAAATAATAAAGAAAATACTTTCAGAAAATCAAGGAATACATTTATAATGAACGAGGTTAAAACATGAGGGCCAAGATGGTCCTTAATCGATCACCTGCATTATGGCAAAGCAAATAGATCAGCCCTTTTCTGATGCCACCTGGCGACTGCCTTTTTCAACCAGTCAATATGACTGGAACAAATTATGTAAGGAGTCACATTTCTGCTAAACCCTTTCCCTATTAGAGACGGTTTCTGAGGCCTATGCAACAGACGATTTAGGAAAAGATTGTCGCCACAAGAACAATTGTTTCTTATGAGAAAGTTATCATTTTGCCACAATGTTTGATAAATAATTATACTTTGAATGAGTGAGTCAATAGCTCATGTATAGGAATTTGGGGTCTTTCATGTTGATACCACTTTTTTGCGGGAAAAGACGTCGCTTCATTGACGTTACGCCAAGATGAAGTGTAACGGAAATGACATCACGTCCTTCTTTGGCTAAGATACAGTCAAAATTTAGTTTCGGGCGTAGAAGGCTAATGCTGTCGTTTTTTTGACGAACGGGAAAACATATTTCTTACATATTTCCATTTATTTTTAATTTTTCGTACAAATGTTAATTCCCACATAACACTGCACTTAAATGATCTTAAATATCGATTTTAAAAAAAAATGATTAAAAAGACGACAATAATTTTTAATCCGTGTTTTTCTGCTTATTTTATACATACCCAAAATACCGATTTAAAAAAAAAGAAAAAAAAAAGCCGACAATAATTTTCAATCTGTGTTTTACGTCTGCTTTTTATACATATCCAAAATGGCGGCCCCCATGTTTTTTTCCAGTTTAATTTCAGAAAGCTTCATTAGTCGCCGGGCAGAAGCCCGCGACTTCTATTTTTAATAGGTTTTCTGAAATCACATGGGAGGGGGGGATTATTATTAGAAAGAAACACATTTATATATGTCTTGAACATATTACAATTGTTTTTGTTTAAAAACACTAAGTAATGACACATCTAAAATGAAATAAATATTCCGATGTTTTAGGTATTTTCAGTTTCTTTATTTTGACTCGCATTTATGTTTTTTTGTTTTATTTACGAAGACACAAGCGGTCCCTGCTAGACTTGCTGCAGACCGTTATGTGTCAATATCGAGATAAATATCACGTCGAATTCTCCTTTTAATAGCAATTTTAACTTACTAAATGTTGTTTTCATGTTCAAAGAGATGTCTTGATTTGTGTAGAATTAATTTAATAATGTAAATCCATGAATATCTAAAGTAGGAACTGTTTCTAAGCTAAATATAGACCCTATTCTGTTGTGTAGTTTCGTGACCTTTAACATCGATTTTCGCGCATGCGCATTTCGATATGAAAAAGCGAGTGATATTATTTTATTTTAGATAAGTACAAGACGAATGTTTGACGCAAAGCGTCAAAGAGAAGCCGCAATATTTTGTATAAATGTATGTTTATGTGTATGTATGTATGTATGTACATGTTTATATATTTATATATTTGTGTATGATTTAATGTAATATAGATGTTTTTTATTATTATTACCTGAAAATAACTGGTAATCATGTATGGACGAGAAACATCTTGTTTAAGTCCAAATAAAAGTTGTGTTATGTTCTGTTCTGTTCATGTTAGAGGGTTATCTCTAAATATCAAACGATCTTGTCTTTATCCAAAAGTCCTGATCAGGTCAATATGTTGTGTAAATATTAATGCATCCAGCCGAGGTCCAGATAAAGAGGGTTTTTTAAGCTCTTTTCCCACAATTATTCTATTATTATCCAACTAATCCCTATGATGTGGGTACTCAAAAACATCGTCTCACTGAGCACAACATAGGGTTAAAGGTCAAATAACGATTTAAGAACATGCAAAACGCCGCTTATCTGGAGCTCTGTGCAGCAGCTCTTGTTTTGTGTACATATATGATACTTACTACATTGTTCTGTAAATTATAATGCAGCTGTTGTTTGGTGTACATATATGATACTAACTTCATTGTTCTGTAAATTATAATGCAGCTGTTGTTTGGTGTACATATATGATACTAACTTCATTGTTCTGTAAATTATAAAGCAGTTGTTGTTTGGTGTACCTATATGATACTTACTACATTGTTCTGGAACTCTTAATGTAGATGTTGTTTTGTGCACATTTATGATACTAACTACAGTGTTCTGTAAATCTAAATGCAGTTGTTGTTTTGTGCACATTTATGATACTAACTACAGTGTTCTGTAAATCTTAATGTAGATGTTATTTCGTGTACATATATGATACTAACTACAGTGTTCTGTAAATCTTAATGCAGATGTTGTTTGGTGCACATATATGATACTAACTACAGTATTATGTAAATATTAATGTAGATGTTATTTCGTGTACATATATGATACTAACTACAGTATTATGTAAATCTTAATGCAGATGTTGTTTGGTGCACATATATGATACTAACTACAGTATTATGTAATTCTTAATGCAGATGTTGTTTGGTGTTCATATATTATACTAACTACAGTGTTCTGTAAATTATTATTCAGTTGTTTTTTGGTGCACATAATATGATATTAACTACATTAGTTAAGTTTAAACTTATTTATTTTATATCGATTGCGAATTAAGCTTTCAGCTTAAATTAATCTCGCTCGATGTCTGCTTCCTTGACACTTAACCAGTACTCGCGCCGCTTGTGTTGAACAATCCAATTATAACTACATTGCATACAAATAAATGCAATGCTAAAGACGATGGGGGATCTTAATGCATGTCCGTGTTGGCCTCGTAAATGTGTATACAATTGGTATGCTCAGCGTAATGTATCGACCCGGATCAGCTTGCGCAATCCGCGCAGTCTAATCCGGACCGACACATTCCGTCCCGGGGGGATAGAGGTATAGAGTAATGATTCTTGAAACGGAAAATCCGCAGGAGGCGAAAAGTGTCTATCCCGGTTAGCCTGCGCGGCATGCGTAGGCTGATCCAGGTCAATACTTGTTGGTTTTCTCGCGGAACGACTCATAGGTGGCTTCACAACATGATCACGGTCAACGAGACCCCTGCTTCATCTGAGGAGGTTCCATATTTAGTTAATAAATAAATATTAATTATTGAAGCTTTCCTTTGACATATTCTTACTTCCATAGTGCTGCGACACCAATACTCATCCACGTTGTTAAGCCTTGCATATGTCTTTGAGAATGTCTATGCGAGAAATTGAAAATCCCTTGAAATGAGAGTAGAGTTATTGAAAAACTTTTTAAACTTTGGGACAAAAAGAGAAAACCTTAAAAACATAGCAGCTTCTCTTTTTGGTACCATTTTTGCAAAAGTCCCCTGCTGCAGAGTTTAAGAAGCGTCTGATTGTGATAGGTCTTTTTAAAAAAAAAAGCCAATCTTAAGGCCAATTTCGTTTGTTGGGATTATCACGAGTGTAAAACGTCGGAACCTAAGCCCTTAAACTCTCAGATTTCATATTGGCTTGATAATGTTCGCGTATTTTTTAATTGTGACTATATTGGCGGTAGTCACGAATTCCGCCTAATATACACAACACCAATATAAAATACTCAGTATATTATATTCTTAATTAATCATAATTAAGATTTACCCCCCCCCCCCCCCCCCCCCCCTCCCCACCCCCCAATTTGGCACATCGTCAATTCAAAATAAGATATAAAATACCAAATGCAGTGGGCGGATCTAAAAACTGCTTCTTGTCATTACTTTTAAAATAACTTTTAAAATAATCAATCACAGTAATATATCACGTTTTATTCACATGCAATACTTATTTGTATCGTCATTTCAACTAGTCGATACCCTCTGATAAGCAACGATCCACGCAGTAATTTAACTCTTTCAGCGCCAAAGGCAATATCGAGGTTTTTGCAAACAATGCTGATTCAGGCGAGTCAGCTCGTAACGAGCTGTCTCACCTGAAATCAGCATTGTTTGCCTTTTATTTATCAAAATAGTCCAAACTTTTATTACATGAGAAATGGAGACGCCCGATATTGAACATGGGAGAGTTTACTATAAACAATTCGGCGCTGAAAGAGTTAAAGGTTATCTAATTAATTATGCGAAGAGATTTAGACTAAAAAGTTGTTTTATATTCGGCCAGACCTCTCCGCACAGTTTGTTTGTTTGTATCGTGTTTTACGCCGCCGTCAACAATTTGTGGGTTATCCAACAGCAGTTCCTGAGTAAGTTACCAGTACAACTGGTCCATTCTATCCTGATATCAAGTCCTAATCGACAAGGACGGAAAGTAATAACTACCAATGTTAAAGTGTTTGGTATGACCCGGTCGGGGATCGAACCTGCGACCGCCCGCAACCGAGGCGGACGCTCTACAAATACACCACCGCGGTTCTGACCAACCTTTGTGCATCCATGGATGCGCTGTCAGATAGTTATCTTCACTTGTCATAACAAACCTGTTAAGGGTCTTTTTCCCATTAGCACACCTCGTTTCCTCTTCTTTCCGTTTCTTTATTATATGTGAAGGAACATACAGCCACAGCTTTCATACACAATGTGTGCTGTGCATGTTTACAATAATAATACATGAGTTGAATAAACTAACAATGCAACGTGTGGTGTACATGTTTACAATGATAATACATGCGTTGAATAAACTAACAATGCAAAGTTTGATGTGCATGTTTACAATGATAATACATGCGTTGAATAAACTAACAATGCAAAGTTTGTTGTACATGTTTACAATGATAATACATGCGTTGAATAAACTAACAATGCAAAGTTTGTTGTGCATGTTTACAATGATAATACATGCGTTGAATAAACTAACAATGCAAAGTTTGTTGTGCATGTTTACAATGATAATACATGCGTTGAATAAACTAACAATGCAAAGTTTGTTGTGCATGTTTACAATGATAATACATGAGTTGAATAAACTAACAATGCAAACTTTGTTGTTCATGTTTACAATGATAATACATGCGTTGAATAAACTAACAATGCAAACAGGGGCGTAGCTCCCTTTAGGCACTGTCGGCACGTGCCTACACATCTTTTCTAAAAAATGCCCCAAAATGCAGCTGCAGCGATACACATCTGCGTAATGTATCGACCAGATCAGCCTGCGCTGTCCGCGCAGACTGATCCGGCCGACACATTCCGTCTAAGGGGGTATAGATAGAGTAGTGATTCCTGAAACAGAAAAATCCACAGGAGGCGAAAAGTGTCTATCCGGGTACGCCTGTGTGGCATGCTTAGGCTGATCCGGGTCGATACTTTACGCAGAGTCCACAATGTTGGTTTTCTCACGAGACGGCCTACACATTGATTATTGCAAAGCTGGCAAAGTGTGTTTTAAACTGTTTATCACGGCGACCGATCGCTTGTTCATATTCCCTGGGTAAACAAACTAGTAATAGGTTATGAAATGTGCCTTGGCCAAGGAAACTCCACCATCACCGCCCCGACTGAGATTCGAACCCGGGACGCCCGATACCAAATCCCCGATGATAACCTCTCGCCAACGGCGGGTTCTTCCCATTAAAGCAAGGACTGAAACTGGCTAAGGTCAGAGAGGTTATTAAGTCTTAAATTATATTCGGCGAGACTTCCATGCGTCCTTTATCTAAACTGATAAGAATTATAACAACCCAACACAAAAAGGGACATTCACATATTCTCAAGTGAAATTCAAGCGAGTTATAATAAGAAAGTGCTGGTAAAACATGCACAATTTTACTTTAATATGAAAATTATGCTATGTCTTGATATAGTCCTAGGTTAACAGCGAATTTAGCAACACTTACCTATCGAGAATGCTATTAGTGTTTCACGTAAATCTTTCCCGAAAGGTAACGTTTGACCGTGACTGGTTAACCCCCATTTCCAACATAAAAACAATTATGAAGCAAACGACTTTTAAAACATCGAGGCGAAAGCATGGAAACACTACATGAATTAAAGTATTATTATCATTAAACAGAGTTGAAAACATTGCGTTGCAAGGGAAAAATTGCTCTTTATGGGCATTTTCTACTTAAACCACTATGTTTACAAACGCCGTATACTGCAGATACGTTTGCAAGTCGGAAAGGGTTGAATTTGCTCCATATATTAATCTGTGTTGTTTGCTCGGACGAATATAGTCGTAGCAAAGGTGCGGGGTAATCGTGTCGGTCCAACATGTTTCTGATAGCAGTTCTCGCCATTGGACTTTCTATTTCCTTGGTGGAATTAAAAGAGGAGGCTATAGTGAAAAGTAACGCAATTTTTATTTACTTAATCCCTTCCCATGTATAATAAATCTGCAGCAGGTTTAATTTAAAATAAATACCTCTTTAAATGAATGAACAGTTATGGAATCAAATTGATGACATTGTGGCAAAAGAAGAAATGGCTCATTATGGGCAATTTCTCCATGTGTTACGCTGTTTTGAAATGTCGTCTGCTGTAGAGGCACCCGAAAGCGTATGTACGTGACAAAGGGAGTTCGTGTTGTAATGCTCGAGTTTTTTGACACGTCAATATTGATTGATTGATTGTTTGGTACTTAACACCGCTTTCAACAATGTTTCAGTTATATCACGGCGTTTCCCGGGTAAGTTACCAGTTCTACCAGCCTGTCAGTCGTAATGCTTACCCCGCAACCCTGAGCGCCAAGGAGGGCAGCCATTACTACCATGTTTTAAGTCTTTGTATGACCCGACATGGGGATCGAACCCGGAGGCTGACGCTCTACCATTACACCACCGAGGCGGTCCGACACGTCAATAAGGGGATTGATACTGAGTCACACAATATTGCCATGCAAATTGTAACAACAACTCGTTATCTTCCCATGCCATTTCGGTATTCACTAAAACAGTTATGAATAAAAAACAAACAATTATAAACCACACACAAGTTTGTCATGTTTAAAATTCGATAATTAGAGATCCGTTTCAAGTCCGAACGTCCACGCGTGTCAAAAAGCCGAGACAAAAATCCTAAGGTTTATAAACTATTAACACTACATATAAACTGTTTTTGTACCCAAAAGTCAAAAGTGACGAGACATTATGAGGCTCTTAAGATTGATTAATTTAACATGTTTGATCCTTCTGAAAAGGGAAGCCACACTCTTAACCCGTTCCCTCATATAGACGCTTTCTGACGCCTCTGCAGCAGACGGCTTTTTGAAAACATAGTGACAAAAGAAGAAATTGCACAAAACGTGCAATTTCTCCTTTTGCCACAATGTTTTCCATTTTTTGTCCTAGGTTATCAATTCAATTTTGGAAATTTTCTATTTTTTGACGTTTAAAGTCGTCTGCTGCAGAATTGTCGTATGAGGGAAAGGGTTAACCCTTTCGCTGCCAAAGGCACTTAAAGGCTTTTGAAAAAAAAATAAAAAAAATATCAGATTCAGGTGAGACAGCTCATAACGAGCTGTCTCTCCTGAAATCTGCACTATTTGGCACTTAGACATTAAATTTAACAAAATTTCCTATTGGACGAAAAATGGAGTGGTCCAATTTTCAACATGGAAGCGTCGACTTTGTAAAATTCGGCAGTGGAAGGGATAAGTATAAACCTACGTGTGTATATTAATTAAACATATCACGGAGGAGAAACGGAACACGTTCCCGGCATAGTAATCGGGCATATTGTCAGAATGAATTAACGTATTTCTCTGCTTGACAGTGATTGAGCTGATTCTATGTAATGTGCAGAGATAGTAAAGTGTGGATTATAAATGTGCGTCTGAATGGTCAGTGTTTTGTTTTACTCACCAAATTGTTTATCACACGTGATGGGGGTAAACAGAAGGATTTGCAAGTATCTAACAACATGCTTGAACATAAAATATACAAATGTAATTGATAATCAATGCATTTTTCCTTGAGATATTAAGATTATCAATTGCTCATAAATGATTTTAGATGGAATATAGTGTTTCCTATTTGATCCAGAAGGGTTTTCGAACAAAGTAACAGCCATTTATTGTTAAAGAGATCTTATAATCATAATACAAACCGTTAACATGTATAAGAGCGTTATCAACAATTTTCAAGGGATTATAGTGGACTTATCGAACCTCCTTCTAACAACATGCTTGAACATAAAATATACACATGTAATTGATAATCAATGCATTTTTCCTTGAGATAAAAAGATTATCAATTGCTTCTTAAATGATTTAAGATGGAATATAGTGTTTCCTATTTGATCCAGAAGGATTTGCGAACAAAGTAACAGCCATTTATTGTTAAAGAGATCTTATAATCATTATACAAACCGTTAACATGTATAAGAGCGTTATCAACAATTTTCAAGGGATTATAGTGGACTTATCGAACCTCCATAGCAATATCGGTAACAACGACGGCTCTCTTTACGAAGATTGACAAATGTCGTTGCCACAAGTGTCATTCGTCTTTCATTATAATTCAGAGGACTAGATAAGAGGGAGTGAACAGGTCTTTCCCCCACAATATTTCTCCATCGTTTATAGCGCTTTGATTTCCGTTGGTGTTAGGAAAAATGGACTAGTAACTGAACCAGGAAACGCCGTGATATAACTGAAAATATGTTGAAATGGGCGTAAAACACCAAACAAACAAACAATACAACGGACGCTCCACATCGCTTACAGCGCTTTGATTTCCCGTTACGTGAAAAATTGCCCTTAAGTCATTATGCTTTCCTTCACTCAGTTAGTTTAATGTCAACATTAAACAAAAATCACTATCGAATATTAATGTTAACAATCAAAATCAAGTTCTTTCCTAAACTAATCGTTAAGGTTTTCGTTCCAGTATGATTCACAGATTGGTATTAAACATGTTAAGAATCGCAAGTTTTTGTAACTCAAGACAACTGTCAGATTGTTAAAATTTTGAAAAAAAAAGATGTCTTTATAAAAGAAAGTTGGAATAAGGTAACATTTGTATTGTACTTGTTTAGGAACACATAGCAAACAATTAAATAAACGTCATAAAAACAAAATGGCGGGTTCTTGTTAAATACATAGTAACATATAGAAAAACTAATAGACTGCTCATAGAAAAAAAGGGCGAGTTCTTATTAAATACATGGAAATAGAAAGCAGAAAAAATTGACTCCGCCTAAACAAATTGGCGTACTCCTATTAAATATAAAGGAATATAATTATAGGAGAAAAATGTACTCCTCAAAAACAAGATGACGGGTTCCTATTAATTATATAAGAATATATAGGAGAAAAATTGATTCCTCAAAATAAAACGGCGGATTTCTATTGAATATATATAGAAGAAACTTCGGTATAGGGTCATGCCCTGAATGTTTTTACAGCTCACGTTCACTTTTGTATATCGTTGTGTCCAGTTATATTCGCCAGTTTAACTCTGTCAGAGTTCTGAACGTCAACCAGTACTGTTAAAATCAAGCTTAAACACACTATGTTGAGGTTGATGTTAAGCATTGATAGTTCAATGTTATGTAAATTATTATCGAACTTGCATATACAGACCTAGTAGTCATTAATTGTCTTTTTTGTATGTTAATATATTTGTTCTTTTCCTTCTATTGAAATTATATAATTTTGCAAAATTCATTCTACGATATCTCCAAAAATGGATGCAATAAAGAATTGTGTTATATTGTATGTTTAACGCTTAAGCATTTTGCTTTTTTCCGTCCGTTTATGTAACGTTTAAAGCTTAAGGTAGAACTCGCCTCTAAACAAATATTCGAATTTCCTCACGAAATTTTGTATCACCATAAAACAGCATATGCCCAATGAGATTCTGTCCTTACTTTTTTCGTATCTAAAACAGTTTTGAAACTACGAGACTTCAAAGTATACCACTGACACCACTTTTGAGACGTCTGTCAAATTTCCCTCGTCAAAACAATAACAGTTAATAGTTTGGTAAATTTTGAAAGCTGCGATCTTATACCACGATTTGCATCTTAAGGATACCTTCACGTGCATATAATTTTTCTTCTTTGTGTCTTACGTCGGGAGTAAAATTAATAATATATTATATTCCATATATTTAGATTTTAATCATGATGGTCATTCTAAGAATATACGGGGTTTATAATGACTTCAAAAAATATAATCACTATTTGAAATAATAACTCACATAACGTTGCGTTTTTCATCCGATGCTTTCTATTTAATAAAGAAATCACTTTTCAATCAATTATATCAATGCTGTAAAATGAAGAACATTGACACTTAAAATGATATCCTTTGAGAATATATTCTTTTTTCTACGGAATTTCGTTAGGGCCATCCGCATATTCGCCTTTGAATAAAATAATCTGAAACACGAAAACGCGAAAGTACGATGACGAAAACGCGAAGCTACGATGACGAAATTGCGAAAGTACGATGACGAAAACGCGAAAACACGATGATGAAAATGTAATACAATTTCGCGTTTTCATCATCGTACCTTCGCGTTTTTGTCATCGTACTTTCGCGGTTTCGTGTTTTCGTCATCGTAATTTCGCGTTTTCGCGTTTTCGTCATCGTGTTTTCGCGTTTTCGTCATCGTACTTTCGAGTTTTCGTCATCGTAGTTTCGCGTTTTCGTCATCGTACTTTCGCGTTTTCGTCATCGTACTTTCGCCTTCCGGTGCGCTTTCGCATACAGGAATGCTCCTTCCACGTGAAAATGTACAATTGGTGCAAGCTCACCTTATGTCTATACCCATATCCGATTTCAATAAAACAATTATTTCGTTGTAGGCATAGCCTCTCTCAAAATGACTGTGTATGAAGTCGTCCATTTGTTTTGTTTTGTTAAAGTTGCACTCTTATAGATATTCATAAAAAAAATAAGTAAAATAACAATTGTTTCCCCTTATAAACCTTTATGAGGACATTATGGGGGGGGGTAAGATAAAGTGTACACAAAAATAACTCAGTTCATTGAAGCACAGATACACAATAAGTGTGTTTATCTAGTGTTAAAGCATTATACAATTTATCTGTGTATGGGATATAGATAATTTCAGGTATGTCACAGAAAACTAACATTCTCTTATTTCCTAATAGTGAAGACCCTGATCATACTGCATAAGTACATACAGATCTTCACTATTATGAAATAAGAGAATCGTATTTTCTTGTGACATAATGTATATGCCTCATTGAACTGAGTGTGTTTTTATAACAGTTATGTACATTTTATCTCAACACGGTTTGTATATGACATCCAACCTTTAAATACATTCCGGAATGAAAATATACATGAACGGCTCCGTTTTTAAAATCCTGAAATATTGGAGAAAAGTATAATTTGTGAGTGTGGGCTCTTGGGTAACATGTTTGTGGTTAATTCCAAACCCATTCAGCTTCTTACTTTTAAAAAAATCGATTCGAACTTTTGAATGAGTTTTCTTCCCTCTGGATAGAAATGCCACTTTGATATTATGTTGCGCATGCGTACCGGAAGGCGAAAGTACGATGACGAAAATGCGAAACAACGATGATGAAAACTCGAAAGTATGACGAAATCGCGAAAGTACGATGACGAAAACGCGAAAGTACGATGATGAAAACGCGAAATTGTATCGCATTTTCATCATCGCGTTTTCGTCATCGTACTTTCGCGTTTTCATCATCGTAGTTTCGCGTTTTCGTCATCGTACTTTCGAGATTTCGGGTTTTCGCATTTTCGTCATCGTACTTTCGTGATTTCGTGTTTTCGCGTTTCAGATTATTTCATTCATAGGCGATGGCCCTAACGGAATTCCGTATTTTTCTGGTTGCAATTTCGCAATGTATTTACACTTTTAAAAACAATTCTTAGTTAGCACATCTTCTGGCAATGAACTTAATATCGTGCAAATTGAAGAAGTTATCCTGATGTGTTCAGTAAAGTGTTGTTTAAATTGAACAATGTTTGATAAGTGTAGAAAAGTCGAGGCATTTTCGCATTTCCCTGTAACATGACCCCAACCTGAAATATAATGACATAGATTTGTAAAATGAACAGTTCTGTGTATAGAAATAATATAGTTTGCCAAAACCATACTATGGTAAAATGCATCATTATATAAAGAATGAAAAGGTTAGGATTTTCTGACATTATGTTCAATGCATTGCAAAACAAAAATTAAATAAACGAATAAATAGTAGTCATCATTTTTATTTGTTTGGAACAAACAAATTTAGAGATAGCTACAATTCTGAAGCCATGCGTCTTATGGAAAATTCCCTAAATTTCATACGCGTGAAAGTAGTACTCAATACTTGCTCTTACTTTTCAAATGTATCACGATATTTGAAATAATCATATATTTATATCATCTTTGTTTTCTTATGTGGTTCTTATATTCAAAGAGAATTTGGAAATAAAATGAAACATTGTATTTTAAAACATGAACGCGGAGAGATTTATAAATCTCAGTGAGTGAACAGGGAGAACTATTTCCGATTTAAGCTCCAGATACGGTATTTGAATTTTCAATCACGCATTGAAAATATAGATAAAAACAGAATTGAAAATATTTTCTTTGTGCCTTGTCGGCCATATACATATAGTATAAAGAATTAAAAAAGCAAATATGTGCGTCATAAAATGCATTGAAAATGAGAGTAACACATTTGCAGAAAAATCGTGATCGTCGAATTCTATTTATAAATACAACGGTATGGGGGGAGGGTCTAAAGTGCGGACGCGATCTGCGGACAAATACATTATAGAGGGAAAATGCGGACAAATGCAATATAGATGGAAAATGCGGACGCTATAGAATATAGAGCAAATCTGCAGACGCTATGATTTGTTGTAAAAAATGTTTAATTAAAGATGGGCAAATGTGTATAATTTGTTACATATGATCATATCCGGGGTTTTCTTTGTAAATATATAATGTGTTGGATTGCTTTTATCAGTGATATAGATTAAACCAAAAATCGAGATCATGCTGAAATGGAATCTCTTTGTAAAGTGTTTTAACGACTTTCCTCTTTATATCATATCTATAGATATCAATAACGAGAATTGATGGATTGATTTTCCGACCAGTAAATGTCTTTTGACGCATCTGCAGCGGACGAAATTTGAAAACATTGCAAGAATAGAATAGGTTGCTAGTAACTAGCCATATGTTTTGCTTCAATTATATCCTCTCCTTTACAATCGATTGAAGGGTCATGGGTTTTAGTTATTGTTTGGCCTCTTCATTTTCTACTTTGTAACTTTCAACAGTTTTCCATGTGCCATACTACGAGGCAAATGATCCATGCAACATTCTATTCTGTAGGGTACTTGGAAGGGGCAGTACAATTTAAATAACAAATAAACAATAAGTATACCATGACGGTATCGACACATCCCGGCAAGTTTCAAATACATAAATGTATATGATAGGGAAAAGGGGTTACATTTATAATTTGTTTGGAATGACACTCGTACACAATGGTAATTAACAGTGTATGGTCACGCATCCTTAATTGATTTGGCAAGCTTAAACACCCTTTAAAGGAAACAGCGGCCAGCTTAGGTGTATACTGTAGAGTAAAATGCGGACGGCACAGGTATTGGTTTTCTCTGGAGCATTTAATCCTTTTATAATGCAAATTAATTCAAAAGCCTCTGAAGTCTGAAGCATGTTTCTTTTAAAGTGCTCATATAAATATTAGTACTGCCTTTTTCCACAATATTTTCTACATGATTTCAATTACTCTTTCATTTGGATAGATGTTTCTTTTTTAGCTCACCTGAGCACGAAGTGCTGAAAGTTAGTTATTGTCATCTCCTTTTGTCCGGCGTCTGTCGTCCGTCAACATCTTCTCCTCAGTAACGAGTGGGTCAATTAGGATGCAACTTCACAGAAAGCATCCTCTCATTGACCTCACCAGAATTCCTTCAAATGTTTGTGATTCATGCAGAATTATGGTTTCCATGGCAACGAAATTATTTTAAAGAAGTGTTCCTTGGCCGCCAGGGAGCGGGGCTTTTTTGCCTTATATGGCTATAGTGTAAACTCAAAAAAATCTTCTCCTCCAAAAGTGTCAGACCGATTTTCAAATAATTTTGGAGAAATGTTCCTAGGGTGACCCTCTATCAGATTCCTTCCAGCCAAGTTAATTGGTCGAAAAACATGGCCGCCAGCGGGCGGGGCTTTTTTGCCTAATATGGCTATAATAAATACTTGAAAAATCTTCTCCTCCGAAAGTGTTTGGCCAATTTTCAATTCTTTTCGTAGAAATGTTCATTGGGAGACCATCTATCAGATTCCTCCAAGCCATGTTAATTGGTCGAAAAACATGGCCGCCAGGGGGCAGGGCTATTTGGCCTTATATGGCTATAGCGAAAACTTGAAAAATCTCTTGTTAAGCAGGAAGCTTTTGAGTAAGATTTTAGAAAACCCTTGGTCAATTGTGATTTTTTGTGTAACAAAAATTGGTAAATACTTAAATGAGTGAGTCGGGGCCATAATGGTTATCCATTTGTTTTACATGTCTTTTGATACTTGGAAATTAAATATAATATTCACATGTATGTCTCATGATTTATTTTTATAGACAACTTAAATGGCATTTAATTTTAACGAATGCGTCATTTATTCTTTTACCCGAAGTTGTAATATTTATAAACAATGCATAGTTTATAAATCACACATCTATGCAAAGGCAAATGTTTTAACAGTTTTATGTACCCAAACAAATTCAGTGCATTCAGCGCTTTGATTCTTACCGTTAACAATTTCATCCTTTTCCCCATTCCTACCGTTTATGTAACGTTTATAACTTGAGCATTATCGAATAGCCTGATGTTTATGTACCTTTAACCCTTTCCCTCATATCGACGCTTTTTGATGCCTCTGCAGCAGACGGCTTTTTGAAAACATAGTGACAAAAGAAGAAATTGCTCAAAACGAGCAATTTCTCCTTTTTGTCACAACGTTTACCACTTTTAGTCATAGGTTATCAAGTCAATTATAGAGATTTTCTATTTTTTGACAACATATGTTCAAAGTCGTCTGCTGCAAAATTGTCGTATGGGGGGAAGGGTTTAACCCTTTCAGCGCCGAATTGTTTAAAGTAGACTCTTCCATATTCAAACTCGGACGACTCTATTTTAATGTTATAGGATTTTTGTAATATCTTTATAAATCACAGCCAAACAATGCAGATTTCAGGTGAGACAGCTCGCTACGAGCTGACTCACCTGATCTGTATTGTTTTGCAAAAAGCTCAATATTGCATTTGGCGCTGAAAGTGTTAAAACGCTTAGTCTTTTCTAACGATTACAGCTTTAGTTAACGAGTGGACACGATCGTTATTAGACGCCATCCCATCCAATTCAACCAACAAATGACAAATTGAAAGATGTCAAACAAAACAATTGTATGATATGCTTCGTGCGTCCTATATAATACTGACCGTATTGTTTCCTCTGATTCAAATATCTACTATTGCTTTGTTTCGAGAATACGAAAAATAAAAATCACAAATATCCTAATGTGCGCACGACAAAATACTCATCAATCAATCTCGTCTGCTATAATGAAGGCGATAATGTATATATATGGCAAGTCATTGAGTTGTGTCAAAGATGAGTAGACTTTTCGTTCCTGGGCAGGCGTTTCGTGTCTGCTCACTAAGGAATAAGTAAAATGATTTTGTTTTATTATTACAGACATCTCTTATATACTCTATTTTTCGGCAACCCTGTTCCAGGATCTACGGTATGTTACGGTGATTTGGGGTGTTTTAGTACGACCGGTGCGTTCACAGGACTGTACCGGCCCTCAACCTGAATCCACAATCACCGCAAGAGATCGACGCTAAATTCATGGTTGTTTACCGCGACGTCGATCCGGACAAACACCTAATGTTCACTACGATAACTATGGTGGTTTGGCTACATCCGGCTTCGATGCATCCAAGCAGACGCAAATAATAGTGCACGGGTTTTTAGACAATGGACACGTTGACTGGATGACGGTAAGTGTTTTACATTGGCGTATGTTCAGTGATTTAAACGATTTTCCACATACACCAAATATGCAGCACGTGATTTCACAATTACATATAGGAAGAAATATTGACACTTTCAGTTAATAAAAAAAGATTTTGTCGAAAAACTGTATGAAATATTGTACAATAATGTGTTAGCAGATTGATGTTAAAAACATATGACTATAAAATAAAATTACTGTATAAAAGAATGCATAATTATTAAATAGAGTTGACAGATAAAAAAAGATAATGAACACGTTATGACTTTCGTTTAATGTTTCCATTTTCTGTGGGGAAACGCTAAAACAAATACTTTTGGCCCGTTCTTTCCAGAGTGCTTATTCATGGGAACGTGAATCATGAAATATACTGTTACTACTGTGTAATTTCTTTGTTAACATTCCTTTTATGTATGTGCCATTAATATTCAATTTGAAAATATCTACGGAAAATAATATCATCAATAACACAGTAAATGTATTTATTGTATACATGTACTTTGATATTTTTACTTCTATTTTCCTTTTGGAAAAAGGATGCAGTATCCGTCGATATTGCACGCATCGATATTGCACTCAGATCTTTTTCACGTGCTGCTAAAGACAGGAATATGTACGTACAGTAACGTTACAAAGCTCTCTCATCCAACCTCTGATGATTGAGAGACCAGCTACTTCTACTTCTACAAAACCACCAATTAGGCAAATGAAATAAAAACATCTCCGTTGGTTTAAGCTGTGTATGACTGCAGACGGGACTTGAATCCGTCTCCAGACGTGATCTGCGCCGGAGGAAGGGGGTTCCAGTCTCTGATGGTTCTAGGAAAAAAACTAGTATACTGTTCGTAGTACAGTGTTTGGTATATCTTTTATAGATGACACGTAGTGAAAATCGATAGACATACAGAAACCCAATCTGGTCTATGTATAGCGTTAGCTGACTGTGCATAGTTTCTGACGTAATAATGTGACACCCAGATCAATACATGTGCTCGATTGTACGGACATATACCTACGCTATAAAGGTGTTTTGATTGTCGTCGACGATATTTTATAAGTGTATCTCAATTACACATGAACACAAATTAAAGTGTAAAGATGAATAAGCAAATGATTGTTTTAAAGGTAGGTCTTCAGATTGTGTCATCCTCCGATGTGAGTTGTTCAATGTAGAATGAAGAGTGTGTTCGCTTTACTGACTTACACAGAGTTCACAATTGGCATATCAATCGAACTAAAGACCACAAATATCGACAATAAGAATAATCGTGTAAATGCCAGAATAAGATAATACACGGGTTCTCAATGGAATCCACTGATATCGTAACACATCATTTTGTCGACAATTCAATTTCGAGTCGAAACCAAATGGGAAACAAAAATGGCGGTTCGTAAATTTATGTTTTCTTGACCCTAGCAACCAGCGGAATGGAATAATTGCGCGATGAATCGTATATGTTAATTTATCAAAACAATTGAAAACTATATTTTTTCAAATGCTGTAAGTGTTTAAAACACACAAAGCGACACATTTTAACAGCCAATATCCAAAATTATACAATAAAAGGTTATCGCATCTGCATGGGAAACAATTGTGTTGGGACTCGTTCCTTCGGCCGGAGTTTTGCCGAGCTTCCACACAATATTTTTCCATACAGATGCAATAACCTTTAATATTTGATACACATGGGAAAACCTTTAAGAAAACTTTTAAATCACCCACATACAGACGCTTTCCGACCGACATCTGCAGCAGACGATTTTGAAAACATTTAGTCAAAATGTAAAAATTATCTGAAAATGAATGTATAATTATTGATAACAGTTGAATACATGGCAAAAGGGAGAACTTTCCCAATTTCTCCTTTTGCAAAAATGTTTTCGAATGTCGTCTGCTGCAAGTGCCTCGGGAAAGCGTCTGTATGTGGGAAAGGGTTAATAAGCAACTTTCCCATTTCATTAGTCGCCGGGCAGAAGCTCGCGACTTTCTATTTTAATAGGTTTTCGGAAATCACATGGGAGGGCGGCTTATTATTAGAAAGAAACAAATCTAGATGATTTTAACATATTACAATTGTGGTTGTTTACGAACACTAATAAATGACACATCTAAAATGAAATAAATATTCGATTTTTTAATGTTTGCAGTTTTTTTTATTTCACTCGCATTTAAGATTTTTTGTCTTATTTACGAAGACAACAGTGGTCCCTCAAGACGTGAACCAACACCCCCCTAATGCAGACTCTTATGTGTCATCATTGAGGTCAATTTCGGATTCTCCTTTTAATAGCAATTTTAACTACTAAATGTTGTTTTCATGTTCAAAGAGATGTCTTGATTTGTGTAGAATTCATTTAATATGTTAATCCATGAATATCTAAAGTAGGGAACTGTTTCTAAGCTAAATATAGACCTATTCTGTTGTGTAGTTTCGTGACCCTTTAACATCGGTTTTCGCGCATGCGCATTTCGATATGAAAAAGCGAGTGATATTATTTTATTTTAGACAAGTACAAGACGAATGTTTGACGCAAAGCGTCAAAGAGAAGCCGCATATTTCGTTGTACATGTAGAAATAAGAAAAAAAGAACATTTTTAAATCCACAAACAATAGAACAATTTAAACTGTAGACGGTATATGCTGATATTTTTCTCCTTTTGAAGACTTTTGTTTTCTTCAAATGACCTCCCTTTAAAGCAATACCAGGATATTTACCTTGTGATTCGAATAAGATTGACAAACATTGAAATTATATGAATGAATACTATTATTTAAATAAGTAACAACAGCAAAATTAAATTTAAGCCAAGATAAATGTGTACACATTTCGTTAATTTTTTATAGATACCCTAAATGTATAGGTATGAATATAAAATTTATAGCAAATGTTTGAATAAACTAAGGAAAGTCAAGAATACATAAATAAATCAAGCAGTCTTTTCGGCGACATTGATGCCTTGCATCAACTTTTCTCTTGTATATTTACTGAAAAGAGGCGTCAACATTTGCCTTTATCGGGGAAAGTGTAAGCACGTCTGATTCCTTAATTATTGTATTAATGAAGTGCTATTATTTTTAACATGAATGTCAATATATTTTTACATGAATAATGCATAATGATATTTTTTACTGTGTATTTATAAATGTGATTACGTTAAGCGTCATTTCGTTGTCAATTAATCAAGCTTTGATATGAACCTTGTGAATAACGCAGTGTCTGTGTCGGTTATGCGGAAAAGTAGCCTTTTACAAGCTGTAGTAACTGATCATAAACTCTGCAATATCTTAGGCAATTTCCTTATCATGTATCCCTTCTGTATTATTGCCACTTGCCTCATCACCACTGGCCATCAATTAGTTTGTGAATATATATGGAGTTGTACTTGCTATTGATAGCTGTATGGAGTCAACAATATAGACCAACTTTAGCACATACGAAATGAACATTGTGCTCTAAGTCTTCCTCGTTCCTATTATCTTAAAAAAGTCGCATAGGAAATGTAAATGTTGTTTATATAGTCATTTATAGTAAGATGAATATACGTTGTTTATAGTCATGTACAAGAACAGCAAGGTAAATACACGTGGTTATCTAGTCATGTAAATTAAGATCAAATATACGTTGTTTATAGTCATGTTCAAGAACAGCAAGGTAAATACACGTGGTTATATATTCATTTATAGTAAGATAAATATACGTTGTATATAGTCCTCTACAAGTGCATCAAGATAAATAGACGTTGTAATTGTATAGCCAATTTTTATTTGATCAGTAAATATTATTTATAGTCATGGTTTGTAAGATCAGTTATGTTTATTTATTGTCATGTTAGTATAATCAGTAAATGTTATTTATAGTCATGTATAGTAAGATCAGTGTATGCTATTTTACAGTCATGTCTATTATTATATTCGTGTTTAGTATGATACATAAATGTTATTTATAGTCATCTTTAGTATGATCAGTAAATATTATTTATAGTCATGTTTAGTATGATCAGTAAATGTTTTTTATAGTCAGGTTTAAAATGATCAGTAAATGTTTTAATAGTCGTGTTTAGTATGATCAGTAGATATTATTTATAGTCATGCTTAGTATTATTAGTGAATCTTATTAATTGGCATGTTAAGGATAATATGTAAATCTTTATTTATGCTAATGTTTTAAGTATGATCCGTAAATAATATTTCGAGTCAAATTAGTTAGATCGGTAAATGTTATTTATAGTCATGTTAAGTATGATCAGTACATGTTATGTTTGGTCATGTTTAGAAGGATAAGCACATGTATCTTATAATCATGTCAAGAAAAATCATGTTTCATATATTCATGTTTAGTAAGATCAATACATGTAATTTATAGTCATGTTTAGTAAGATCAGTCCATGTAATTTATAGTCATGTTAGTATTATCAGTACATGCTACTTAAAGTCATGTTTAGAAATATAAGCTCATGTAATCTAAAGCCATGTATAGAAAGATAATCAAGTACTGAAGGCACGTTGACCTTCCGAACCTATCCGTGCTGTAGGGCATTAGAAAGCAGGTATATCTGTACCGAGCTGGCGGCGCTAACTAACGTCACTCGATATCGAATCATCGGTCCACCGCTCCTGAAGCAGGATACCTTTTACTTCAAGGCAAGCCGTAACCGGCATGTGAGAACTGAAAAACAAACTGTAATTTGATCGGTGCTCTGTGAGAACCAACCATTTCATAAATATTACACTTCTGGAAAAACACCTGCCTGTGTATCCAAATGGAAGGTTGATCGAATCTTCGCAGTAGGCAGACAGTACGCTGAATGATCTGAATCTACACAGACCAAAACTGCCTTAGGGTTGATTTTTCATTTTCCAAGACACCCGTTCAATTTCTGTTACAGGACATGAAGAACGAGTTGCTGAAGCATGGTGATTATATGTCTTTATTGTTGATTGGGGAGGCGGTTCTGGTATTCCTACACACAAGCTACAGCTAACACTCGGGTTGTAGGTGCGGAAATCGCTAAACTCATACAAGGCTTTCTGGTAAGGTGACACTGGTATTATTTAACTCATTTTGACGCAATAGCAGCAGAGACGTTTGAAAACATTTTGGCCAAGGTGAAATTGCTCAGATGAGACAATTGCTCATTGGTTACAATATGTTCAACTTTATTTAACAATTTCGCTATCTTTTATGGAGTTTTGTTTAGGTTTTGTGATCAGGAGGTGTAATTGTCGTATGGTATTAGATAGTTCTTGTGTAATGTTCGAAACTTGTTCTATTCAATATATAATAAATCATATTTTTATAACATGATTTCTATAGTATTACAAGCGGATTTTAAATGTGTTGGACTTTTACAGATCTTTCTTATGTAGAGCAGTAGTGCTTATTGAAATATCGTCATGTCAAGCTGTAACTTTGGTGAAAAAGAATAGCTTATTTAGACGATACGGTTTATGATAACATTGTATTTATTGAGTATTTGATAGTTTTTATTGATTGACTGATTCATTTATTCATTACTTGATTGATTGATTGATTGTTTTATATTTATTTATTGTAGCTTAAGATAGTTTTCAGCAGCAATTTAGTATTGTCGTATCACGGGGGCCATCCTATGAAACCATGTGTTTCCTTAGCTGTCTGGGAACAGTCAATTTTCCAGGCACAATTAAAAGCATTATTAACCCTTTCCCTCATATAGACGCTTTCTGACGCCTCTGCAGCAGACAGCTTTTTGAAAACCTAGTGACAGAAGAAGAAATTGCACAAAAACGTGCAATTTCTCCTTTTGCCACAATGTTTTCCGTTTTTGTCATAGGTTATCCATTCAGTTATGGAGAATTTCTATTTTTTGACAATAATACGTCAAAAGTCGTCTGCTGCAGAATTGCTGTATGAGGGGAAAGGGTTAATGTACACATATTATGAGGATTTTAGGCTTATCTATATGATATAGTAAATGATAGTAGATGTATACATGATATATCATAGGAGAGTTGTCTCTGGCGATTTGGGGGCTTTAACCTTTCCCTAATTAAACAAATCTGGCAGCAGTACGCTATGAAAACATACACGAACCTTAATCGGAAAGTCCCTTTAAAGATACAGTAACATCATTGTATTAGAGTTGTACACATGGTGACAAAAGGGGAAATGCTTTTCCTTTCCATATATGACAGATTCTGCAGCAGACGACTTTGAACATAGTTGTTAAAATATTAGAAATCTCTAGAATTGAATGGATAACCTATGTCTAAAAGTAGCAAACATTGTGTGCAAAGATAAAATTGCTCGTTTTGTGCATTTCTTCTTTTGTCATATGTTTTCTAAAAGCGTCTGCTGCAGAGCGTCAGATAGAGTCTATATGAGTTCGGAAAGGTTAAATACATTT